>OW796099.1:12659256-13050578 GCA_941860345.1 Chrysodeixis includens
GGTGGATAAAGGCTATGTTTTCAATTTCTATACTATCTAGAAGAAAGCACTAGCATCAATATCAACACAGGATGTTTTTATTGCGAGTCATGTAATAGCCATCGCGTGACACATATCCAGTCGCTTTCGTAAAACACCTTTCTTTCCGTTCGTTTGAAATAGGAGGAAAGAAACTTTCCTTTCTAATTAGCATATGACTATCTGGAACTGATCTTTATATGACAGATAACAATCTAGCAGACACTACTACGACGTACAAAACAGCTACCGCCACCGCTTAAAGAGACTGTTCCAGTTTTTAAAAGAGAAACGACGCTCTACACCATGTAGCGCATGTCCTATTTCCACAAAAATGTATTCAAAACAAGAGTAGAAAATGTTCAACATTTCCTTTGACCATTAGTTACAGTCCCCATGGCCTGGTGGCGGAGGACTGGAAGACATCAGATCAGCTATCAAGCAGCTAACACTTCGCTCCAGAGACAGCAGCAGCACTGCCACTAGTGGGGCATCCAGCGCCGGGGGTGGAAGTAATAACGGTGCACCAGGTAAATATTGACCATGAATATACAGGGTGACTTCGAAGTCGTGGGCAATATTTTAAACTAAGACACTATTAATGACACTAATTGCGTTAGGGTTACTTTTACGCAAAAAAAAAGTAAAGTAAAAAGTGAGCGGCCGCGTTTAAATATTTTGATACTTTAGATCATTGGCATTATCTGATTAGTTTTGTTTTTTTTTTTCAATATTAATTTATTACGGTAGTATGTTACTTATTATTAAAGTATACATTACATATTGAATAACTAGGTAACTACCTACGTTATTATTATTTTTTTTAGGTAAAAATAGCCCTAACGCAATTAGTATCATTATTAGTGTCGTGCCCACGACTTCGATGTCACCCTGTATAGGCCAGTTACAAGTTTTGGCAGATACAGGGTGAGTCTTAATTAATACTTTTGACTTTTGATTTACAGAAAGTGGTAGCGCTGCAGAGGCTCGCAGGAGACGAGCTCCGTTGGTGCGACAACCTTCACTGGATACTGTTTGTACCAACGTTACAAGTGCCGATGAATTCGTTTGGGTCGATTCACATAATAGGTGGGTATTTTATTTATACAAATCTCCATTTGCCACTAAAAACTAAACAAAGTTACTAAAATAATGAACTTGAATTCTTCTGATTGTAGATTAGTGGAACTTCGCTGTGTGCCGTGGACGGCCAGCGAAGTCAGTCGCGCCCTGCAAGCTGGAAGATGCAGAGATATTGCGCCAAGAATGGCGCCTGATACACCGTCAAGACTTGCTTATTTATTACAAAGGTAAATAAGAATCTTTTGGCAAAATAAAACTATTTCCTGTTTCCTAGTAGTTATCTGATGACTGATTTTGATGTTTCCAGGGCCTTAGTAAGGATATCCCGCGAGGCACAACGTCTCTCCCAGAACTTCGGTTTCTGTTCGAAACATGAAGTGGCTGGCGCGTTCAGAATTGTACTCAGCACGCCGCTAGCTGATGCCTGTATCAAGGTACGTCACATAATCCACACAAACGTTCTCTAAAATTGAACATGTCAGAGTTTTGACTGACAATCGTGGTGGTATGTTCCAGGGTTGCCAGCGTGCGGCAACAATGTACGCGACATCGGGGAGTGCAGCGAGGCGCCTGGGCTCGGCGGCTCGAGCTCGCACCAGTCTCGCCCCGGGACGCTTCCAGCGGTGGATGTTGGATGTCCGTGTTGCATCGTTTGTGCATGAGTAAGTGTGCTGTTTACAAATCTATAGCTTCTTTAAAAGATATTGAGAGATAATTGAACTTTTCAGCGGTTGAGTGTAGTACTTTTCCGTAAAAAAATATTTCGCCTTTCTTTCAATATTAATCCCCCACCCTTGTTATCTTCAGATACGCAGCTATCTACCTCTGTGCCGGGATGGAGACTTTACTAGAAGAGATTGCTTTGATAGCCGGCAGCAGCGCCGCCAGTGCCCCCATCACGCCGGCAGTCGTCGACCATGCTGTGGCCAACTGCGCTGATCTCTGGGGACTGCTTCAGCCTTACAGCCATTTGAACGCTGGGAGAGTTGCCTCAGGTACCATAAAAAAAAACATCAAATAACCTAAATAAAGCCAGATTTGTACCTTACATGGACAAAATCATCCACAAGATCATTAAGACCAATGCGTCCATCTACCACTTTGCAGGAGCGTTGTCTCTATCTCGATGGGAATCAATGAGCTCACTGGGATCTGGGTCATCATCGGGAGTGTCACGCCCTGAACATCGGCAACTAGGACTCAGTCACGATTCTGGTATCACTACGAACGGTTCCGGTATGTATCTAAAGTTCCAATGTTACGTACAAAAAGAGTAATAAAGGTTTCGCCAAATATTGGACTTGTTAATGAAACTTCTACTTCCGCAGGTGGATCTGGCACTTCAGCTGGGTCTAACAATAGCTCTGGTGGGTCGTCAGCGTCGGTGCTGCTGACGACGTGTGCTGGCTCAGCGTCGGAGCTCCGAGCTGTGCTGCGAAGAGTGCATCCACGCTTGTCACCGCTCTCCCCGTCCGCCGAACGAGCGTTGTATTACTTTATGAGATGTTCTCAGGTGCGATATGAACTTCCATTCTTAAAAACGAAACGTTTCGACTAGTTTCATTTTTTTTTCATTAGGACCTTACAAGTTTAAAACACCATCAAGAATTCGTGGCAAATGTTAATTTTTCCGTTACAGTTGGAACATTCGAGCACGAGTGGTGGCAGTTGTGGCGGCGCCGGGCTATGGGGCGAGCGTGGCGCAGGCGCGTTGCCGCCGCTCGGGGAATGGGTGCGCGTCATACGTGCGCACGCGACGCTCCGCCCACCACCCGCTGTGCCCGATGCCGATGACGTCATGCAGGCCGCCAGGCTGCTGCTGCCGCATGCCGACTGCCCACCCAGACCGATCACGTAATAAAAGTTTATAATTTTCAAATCTTGTATGAACTTAAGGGAATATTTATCGACAATGATAAATAAAACTGAACTTTTACTTTTATCCTCATCTGTCGTTGTCATATAAATCTTTTTTAAGTTGTACGTCAAAATAAACCTCTTGCTTTAAAATAACAGAGCGGAGGAGGCCATCGAACCGGTTTGGTCCCGTTGCGCGCGTACCGCCGATGAACTGAGCAGAGCGGCTGTGGGGGTCGCACAACGGGCCCTGCTGAGCGGGAGACCAGAACTGGTTGGTGGAGTGCGGTCACTCATGCCGCCAGCTGGAGTCGACGCTCCTGATGCCTCTGGACTTACCGCGCTTATGAAGGCAGCTCTAGTCGGAGACGAACAGATTGTCGCTGTAAGTAAAAGAAATTGTACCTGGTACTCCTTTATACATTTCGACTTTTAACCCTGAAAATAATTGTAAAACAAATGAACAGCGGATAAATGAATTATTTTTTATGTAATTTTGTTTTCATTGTAGCTCCTGTTAGAAGCTGGCGCAGACCCTAACATCGAAACAGGCGGGGCGTGCGCTGCACACTGCGCAATGCCATTATCTCCACGATCACCATCCACCCAACAGAGTACTCCTAGCTACACACCACCTACTGCAGGTACATTCCTACAAAACATAGAAGTTTAAACATTCTAGGTTTGAAGCTAATAAATAAATCCACAATGTACATCATACATTTGTAAGACGTTTCCCTGATTGACCTAATTTTAAAATTACGTCACTTGTCATAAATTTTCTATCAGCTCCTTTTCGTGTCTAGCTTCTGCTGAAACTGATACTGTCATGTCCATCAGTTTGCTTTAAAGTCTACCTATGCTATCAGGTTGGACGGCGCTGGTGTACGCGTGCAGCGGCGCGGGCGGCGGCGCGGGGTCAGCCGGCGCAGTGGAGTGCGCGCGCCGCCTGCTGGCCGCCGGAGCCCGCGTGGATGGCGCGCCCGCACGAGGCGACGATGTCTGCACGCTCACACCGCTACAAGTGAGATATATTACACCTTTTAGCTTAGCCTGGGCATGTGATTTGTGGTGATGCCTAAAAATGAAGTAACTACCTTCTGTTTTATGGCATTAACGTGATGAGAGAGACCAAAGATTACTGTAGGATGACTTATACATGGTATAAGTCACATTGGCACATTAAACAATATAAATGGTACCTAACATAATGACATTTGTTCAGGTGGCGTGCGGTGTTGGCAACCTAGAGCTGGTCCAGTTGCTCCTGTCACATGGTGCAGACCCGTTCCTCTCTACGCAGCTGAATGATGCGCTGTGCTATTCTGTTGCGGCACAGTATGGATGTTACAGGTGGGTGAAATCGAAAACAGTTTACTGACATAATATCATTCCCAAGAAATTTTGCTCTCCTGTAGTTTTAAGGAGAAGCTATGATGCCATCTGTGATGTTTAACTTTAAAACTTCCGATAGTTTACTTACTGATCTCAATTATGGCTCTTTATTTCTTTGCTACCCACTTGTAGTGCGGTGGCGGTGTGCTGCACGCATGGTCGTCGCGCTTGCCTCCGCGCAGCCGTGCGGGGCGGCGCGCGCGGCGGTGGTGCGGGCGCTGTGCTGTCGCTAGAGGAGGTGCTGGCCGAGGGCGCCGCCGCGCCGCCCGCACGGAACCCCGCCTTCACCAAGCAGCAGCAGCGCGCGCTGCACGACGCCATGTACTGCGCCGCCGAGACTGACCACTTAGGTAACAGCTTCCTAAGGAGATTGGGAAATACTGCAAAAAAAAACTGTTTCAATGCCTTGTTGTTTAGGAAACTGTTCCAATTTTTCTTGGCATTGAACTTGCGGAACAAATCCGAGAAACTCTAATACAATACTGGTGTCTAAAATAAACAAAACAGCAATTAAATTCAAGGATATAAACCACCAGCTTGCTCTTCAAAATGCAATAATATTATGCTTCTTAGTAAAAAAATCTATGTTGAGGGATTTTTTCAGATCGCATTGTCAGTGCTGCCTGTAACAAAAAACGGTTGACCAACTGTTTGTCGTTTCAGATATAACGTTAGAATTGCACGCACTCGGTGTGCCCTGGTCCCTGCACGCGTGGACACTGTCTCTTGCTGCCGCCGCTGATGCAGCCCTAGACAATGTTATTGACCAACTCTTACAAGACTTTTTACAGGTAAAATATACTACATTCATTTAAATTAAAGAGAAATTAAACGAAATATCTTGTAACTCATGTTAATTTTGTTGCAGGTGTGTCCATCCGATGACAGCCACTACAGTAAACAGTTTATTTACGAGTGTCTCCCCCTGCTGTTCAATATTCTACGGTACAGCAAGGTAATGAAAATGTTCAACTATTGTGAGCGTGTACCTACATTTCATAAGGGTGTCCAAACATTAAGATGAATTATGTTTAGAAGGAGGGCACAGTGTTACTGCTGGCTGACATCCTGTGCGCGTGCTACGGGCGCGAGCCGGTGCCGGCCGTGGCACAGCCGCCGCCGCCCGCCGCGCCGCCGCCGGCCAGGGTCGATCCTTCATATGTAAATAACCCCTCTCTCGCTGATGTTACGTTTAGGTAAGTGTTCCATTAGATTTATAAAAAATAAATAAAGTTCATAATTTCGAAAACTACACTCTTAACTTCACAATCCTCTGTTTACCCTATTCATTTAAAAAGTATGTCATAAATGTTCTCAGGGTCGAAGGTCGATTATTCTACGGCCACAAAATAGTCCTCGTGTCAGAATCCGCACGACTTCGGGCTATGCTAGCTCCACCAAGATCATCGAACGAAGCCTTACCGCCTCCGAATACTGCCCCTCCACTGGTGCAAATCAATGACATCCGGTATCACATATTTGAGGTATGTTTGTATGAAGCTATGTTTCTAACAATGAAATAAAAATTTAAAATAAGTGTGTTAAAGTGTGTATCTTTAGTACCTACACACATAGTATCTAAACTTAAGAATTGCTGTCGTAAGAAGACGACAACTAGCACACATCCCTACCAGATGGTGCTGCCAGTCTTGTTTGCAATTAATTATAACTGTTACCGAATTATCACTGAGAAAAGATTTTTGTTACCTACATAATAATATGTTACATTTATAGCTATTTTAATAAGATATTACTCTTTAACACTTTTACTGGATATTATATTCATGCCATTCAATTATATTTAGTTTTCAGCGACATTACATTACTATTCAGTTTTTAACGATCACACTACACTTTTTTACTGCTAATTAATTATGTTCTTTCTTTACAGCAAGTTATGAAGTATCTATACTCTGGAGGGTGCACGGGTCTGGACATCCCAGAGACAGACGTGCTGGAAGTCCTCGCAGCTGCCTCCTTCTTCCAGCTGTTGCCGCTGCAGCGACACTGCGAGGCCAGAGCGGCCAAGTCTGTTGACCTGCACAATCTTGTCTCTGTCTATATTCATGCTAAGGTAAAAAACAATAGGCTAATCGCCGATTTCACTTATGAACATAACATTCAATCAAGAAAATTTTTGTTTACAGAATTAGCTAATTAATCTCCCAGAAACAACGCATCTTATGTCTTAGGTTGTGGTTGATGTAGAAAAGATATTCTTCAACATTGTTAAAAATATTGGTAACTTTGCAGGTTTATGGTGCTACTCAGCTGTTGGAATACTGCCAAGGATTTCTACTTCAAAATATGGTAGCTCTTCTCACGTACGACGACTCCGTTAAGCGTTTGCTCTTTGGAAAACGCCTCCCCGGTCATAACGTACTCGGGGCTCTTTTGATTACACTACAAAAAAGAATTGAAGCCAGGAAAAACCAAGCTAAAAATAGATAACACTAACGATCTATTAAATATTGAAAAAAAAAACTCAAATCGTAATACCTATGTTTTCAAAGAGTTGTTATTATTATTGTTTGTGAGAAAACGAGTTGCTCTGTTTATATTACTGAATAATAGAAAATAAAATATTTTTCCAAATATTTTTATAAGGCTTTAATTTTGTCATGCTGAAAATACCTTTACGTAACGAAGTTTGATAATAATTTTAAATAATATTTTGTAAGTACTAAATTAACTTTTATGTAGATAAGTAAATATAGCAACAAGTACAATTGAGATATAAAAATATATTTTTATAAAAATGTATTTCATCTTCTTTTTGAAATTCTGACAATAATTCTCATAAAAATAGTTTTATAACAGGAAAGTATTATATCTTTGTAATAATTGTAATGTAATTATTGTTGAAATAAAGCTTTGTGTTGTAAAATAACCACGTTTTTTTATTATTTTCCCTTCTACAACTCATTTAAGCACTGTCATTTATAATATAGTGACCCTGTATTCTCAAAACACAGTAGTTACATTCAAGATTGGAATAATTTGACAGTCGCTACTTTCAACAGTTGCGTAATGATAACCAGTGACATTATGATCGAGTGATGAATTATGTGAAATACGTTGTCATTTTATATGTCAGTAGCTAGAATTCAAATTACAGTTCTACACTATTTTAAATTCAGAAGGTAAAGTTCTCCCTATGATTACGAGAAAAGTACCCGCATTTAGTGCGGATTTTATACTTTGGCAACACAACATTTTGACTTGTCAAAATGATTGTCTTTGGCTGATGTACGCGTGGCTGGGTGACAGAACGTCGTTGCGTGTATAGGGTGCTTAAAAAAACTGCTGCATTGTTTATGGTATTATCAAGAACGGTGTGATGTGAATGTGATTTGCGCTGCGATTTTGCGAATTTATCTCGTGAATTAGTAAACGGTGAATTTTGTTCGTGCATTGTAATGTCGTGACAGTGAAATAAAATGCAGTTCTACAAAGAGAGAATACTCAACGCTGCTCAGTTAAAAAGACTAAGTGATCACAAATATTCTTGTACGAGTGCCAGTATATTGGATGCATGGCTCCAACCGTGGTGGTGCTGGCTGGTGTCAAAAACACCGCTATGGCTCGCACCGAATCTCATCACAATCTTAGGTTTAATAGTAAATATAGTCACCACACTAATATTAGTTTGGTAAGTAAATCGAAGGTTATATCAATACATTAGGAACTGTGTCATATCTCGTCCGACCGTAACGACTTTCATTTTCTGCTGGCACTAAGACTTTCTAACGGTCTGTAATAAACGTCCTAGTAATGGTTTTGTAACCATTGCATTTCCATTCAACAAAATCACAGTTCACGCATGTTTACATGTTGTAATGCTTGAAAAAACAGGCATGCGATTGGCCGAGGCGACGTCGCGCCACTGTCTGCCGAGATAAGATACTGGGATTTGAATTATTGCTGCCTCACACGCTAACTATAATTTTGCAAAACCTTATATATCAAGGGTTTCAATGCCCTTTATAAATTCTCAAGTCCCTGTTCATTTAGAATATCCTTATTTTAACATTTTTTGTGTTATCAAGTTTACAATACTAAGGCCAATGCATGATAATTTAATTATAATCCTTTCTTACTATGCATTAATATTAGTCATACATGTGATAAAATATTGTCCTTGTTTATTTGTATTTGGTCAAGTTTGAAATTAATCTAGACATCAATGCCGCTGTCAATATCTCATTTTATTAAATTCAAGTAGGCCTTTTTCGTTATGTCTAGTAACCTTAGTTTTATATGAGAAAAAGTAAAGTGTTTTTACATTTTTATAAAATTCCTTTCAATTATATTGGTTAAAAGTCAAGTTAAGGTTAAATTCAACTTTTTATTTTATATAATATCTTTATCTGATTTGATATAAACTTAATAACATCCTTCTTATCAGAAATCAGACCATATTAAATTGTTGTGAACTTAATTGGAGTTTTTAATGGGTTCTGTAATGCTAAGTATCAGTTATTAATTAACCTGATCTAAATAAAGTCAATAAATTACCTTGCATGTTATAACAAACAGAATATAGATATGTATGTTAATGAACTGAGTGCTTTTTATAATCTAATGTGATATACCACCTACTTCACAAATGATCTCTTTGATACAAATACCTATCTGACATTTTTATTTAGTCCGATGGAAATCTTTCGAGTCTTGCTTCGTCCTGGGGTAGGTGAAGGGCCAGAATCATACCGGCTATGACCACCAGAGTGTTTCTCCGTTCTCTATTGTCAGGCTCATGAGAATGCTCTAGCACAATACGACTTATCTAACACCTATCTTATCTAAAAGTACATAGACCATTGATTTACTAGTAACAATAATAGTTAGCCCAGTTTATTCAATGTATTGATTTATTTCACTATCTATTACAATAGTTAAACCGGCCAAGTGTGTTACTGTTTTTAATATTGAGCAAACAAAAGCAAAAAGACTCATATATTGTTTTTAGACCCCCCTTAACATTCGTTTTATTTTTAGTATTGTTCTTATAGCAGCAATGGAAATACATCATTTATGAAAATTTTAGCTTTCTAGCTATTACGGGTTATGAGATACAGCCTGGAGACAGACAGACAGCTGAGGCTTAGTAATAGGGTTCGGTTTGAACCTTTGGGTACAGAACCCTAAAAAACAAGGAAAAACAAACAAAAAGAAATTCTCTCTAACTTTTTAATGTTTCTGTCCTACTTTGGGTAAACTTTCTACATATTTTGCCTACGCTTTTTAATAAAAACAGAATATTAATATGATAGTGTTGCCTTAATTATGTATGAAGAAAGTTTTTGTCCTTGGTCTTGTGTATTTTGTTACACCTGCTGAGAAAAATGTCTTACAATGAACATATGCCTTACTCCCACAAAATTACTAGTAATAATGGATTTCATGATGATGTTTATAATGATTTTATTATCATTATCTATCATGTAACTAACCGAGTATTACATGAATCCCATATTAGTCGTAGTTCAGTTTACAATTAGTGCCTAGTTACTTAATTAGACGCATAAGATAAATTACTAATTAACTAGTAAATTTTAGATATAATAAATATCTTGGGACAATATCCACACACGGCCATCTGATCCCAAGCTTAGCAGAGCTTGTGTTATGGGAATCAGACAGCAGATAATAATCATACTTATACATATTTCTAAATATATACATATTATAGATAAATCACACTCAGACACAAAACAAATGATCATGCTCATCACACAAACATTTGTCCTGGGTGGGAATGGAACCCACAACCTCCAGCTTAGCAGTCAGGGTCACTAACCACTACACAAACAGGCCCGTCATTACCTAACCAGTTTCATTTTATTTCGTTAGTTGTAATCTCATACATTTCCTACTCATGGCCTCTATACAATTTTAATGTTCAGTATTGTATGCAATGCATAAAGTCTGATAAGATGTTAAGAAATTTTTCTTTCAACTTTCTCAGTTATTTTTACTGTTATCAGTCAGTAGAGTATCAAAGTAGTATCATACATGCTAATTGTAGAATAACTAAAACTAATTGCGCTCAGTTCACTAAGTTCTTGCTACCCAGCAAAATGAGTAACCAGCGGTTGACCCTTCCGTGCATGGATGAAAGACCTATTTCTTATATTGGAACAGCTGAAAGCTTCAATTATAAATCTTTAACACTACAATCAAATGGGGTGAATACTCCTATCAGTGTAAAAAAAAATACAATATTGTAATGAGTTTGAAGTGTCTCACAGAATATACAGTTAAGACAATTTGTGACTCCTAGCTGTGAAATTCATTGTGAATATTGTAACTTGGTTTCATGTAAAAATAAACCACGCGCATAGCAAAGAAAGGTAGAAATCTTTTACAAAAATAGTATCTATTCACCCTGCTTTACAGTAAATGTTGTTCACCATATGTTTGCTTTTGAAAAGTATTATTTGCTATTAAAGTAGATTTTCTCAGGCCATAAAACCTGGCGGGCAATATTTGTGTGATTGATATGTGTTTACCGTGTGAAATAAACTTCAAACATTCATATTGGATATGTTTTTATTGCTACAGAGATCTACTTTTTCTGTTTGTTAATATTGTAATGCATAACAAATAACTGCATATCTGGTATCTGCTGGGTATTTGTATAAGATCATTAAGATTTAGTCTTTTTTTATTTGAAGTTGGTTGCCATGTTCAATAACCCAAAATATAATTCCCTGTCTGATAAGACATTTGAAAGTCTAGTCTATCAATAAGTATATCAAAACTTTAAAGCTATATTTACAAGACACTTGTTTTAATTTCAGTGCAATCTCCAGCAAGATAATTATCAATATTGAGTTCCTTAATTTGTAAGTTTCTATATCAATATCCTTAATTCAAACTATGAACTTTAATATTTACCTGACACAAATCCATTTTGATTGTAACAAATAACATTGTCACAGTAACATGTTGGTTTAACATATTTAAACAGGCTTAAAGTAAACTTGAATCAGTTAAGTGGTCTTGCCCATCAAATTGTTGGTCGGAACAGGTTTTTTTTATGAACTTATTAGTATGAACAAAGTACAAACTTAATTAAAGTTTGTTCTGTTCTTTGGATTATTTATTAGATTGTGAGAAATAATTAAAATTTGTTGTATTTAAGTAGTATTCGTTATCATATTATTCTTTAAGATTTGTGTTACTTCTTTCATTATAATTTTTCACTCGTCATTCTAGCAGATAGGTTGTAAAATTTGGCTCGTCATATTATTATCTTAGTTTATAATAATCCTATGTGCTAGTATGAGTATGATGTATTTTTATAATGCTAGTCATTGCTTTTATAATTAATTTTAGTTGGATTATTTATATTTCAGTATATTAATTTGTTTCATCAAATCCCAGCGATTTGCACCCCAGAGAAATTGCTAAATTATTTTGGGATTGTTGAGTGGAGTTTCATATTTTAAATACGTGTCGTGTATTTGTCCTGGCTGCTAAATGTCAACCCTAACCACAAGTGATCTTTAAAGGTCTAGGTATTATAAGATTACACACCCACTCTGAGAAGAGGTGAATGAGCACTTAATAGCTGTAACATTGCTGTGGTTATTTCTAGACATGCCAATGATTGTATTACAAAGTTAAATAGCATGCTGACTGAACTCAGTTCCAATATAATATAATTATCGTGTTTACTAACTCTTTCCATTAACAATATTAATTATTAAGTTATGTATGATCTTAACTCTGTTATTAACTAGTACCTACAGACATAATACATGTAGATTATTGCAGATGTTTATAGCTGACATGCCTTACCTGTGAGACTAACATAAAAGGTAATAGGAAATATCTATAAAAAAGAAAACTGTAAACACTGTCGTGCAAACACCAAGGTCCCTCATAAATGTACCGATACATGAAAAGTCACGTTTAGCCGATAACTAGGTATACAGTAGTAGGTATATGTGGATCGGCATATCAGTGGATTGTTTCTAACGTGTGTGACGTCACAGGTATAGCCCGGACGCGCGGCAGGAGCCGCCGCGGTGGGCCTGCGCCCTGTGCGCGCTAGGAGTATTTATCTACCAAAGCCTGGACGCCATCGACGGGAAGCAGGCGCGCCGCACCGGCAGCCAGTCGCCGCTGGGCGAGCTCTTCGACCACGGCTGTGATAGCATATCAACAGTGTTCATCGCGTTAGGGGCATGCATCGCTGTCAAACTTGGCGAGTACCCCACGTGGATGTTCTTCCAGGTATGTCTAGCTAACAAACATTTACTATTTTAGCCTTCAAAGTACAGGTACACAGTACAGATTGTGAGAGAATTCATACATAATACCTATTCGAAGGCTTGTGTCTTTATCAAACAAAAAAGTCAATGTCATCATTATCACAAAGACACATTTTGCGCATTACAGTCTACATTCTCTACTAGATGAAACTGGCTTCATGGCTCAAACACAAAACATGTTGTTTTAACGTAGGGTTAGGTCTTATTCAGTATTCTCTCGACGCTGTCTGCTTAATTCAGGAGAATGCCGGATCTAAACAGTCAAACGAGAGACTATTTACAAATGGGTTCCAACTCCCAGTCAACTGGCGTAGCAAATTAAATGTTGGCCTGTAGCACTGCCTGTTTTATTTCTGCTCTTAGACTGAATTTGAAAGATCCTATAATTTTTCATGTTGATGTACGCAGTAATTGCCCTTGGCCTCACCTAATTGACAATTAATAGATCCTTGACTACGACTAAGATTTTTATTACTTAGTCACACTGGCTAAGGAAATAGATGACTGTCTAGAGATCTAGACTGAACATAAACACATAAAACTTCGATAACGGTTAACCTACGATGTCCCGACTCACTAATTAGCATAATTATAATCTTAAACGCGTACGATATTATAGAGATAAGTATTATAATCGTACGTCCTTGGTAGGGCACGGATTTCTGGGAGATTATTTATATTTCACCATTCTTTGTTTGTGTACTACTGTATCACACGTTAACACTAATGTCACCTTTATTGCGTAGCAGTAAGGGTGATATTAGTAATACGATAAGCTACTTACTTGCGGTCGTCCACACGCGTCGTTCGTACTTTGACGGTCGTCATTAGATATTATTCTGACGATTGCAATCATCTAAATGATTCATTGTGATTGTGACGTACTTACATTCATGTCTGATAGTTTTTAACCTCCATCTACCTCCCTCAGTTGAACTACTCTTGTGTTACTTGTATACAATTACTTTCGGGAATTGGTTTACAACTGTAACACTTCTCGAAATAGCAAAACTCGTATCCATTTCTAAGAAGAAGCTTATTTTCGTTTATTTTTCTCGCAGTTTACACAGTCTTTGTTTTTAGTATGAATTTACCTGAATCTTCAATAGGCGATGGTTTACTTTGAACTTAGAATTTATGTTATTTAAAGGAACTATTTGGAGCACTCGGCCCCCTGTTTGGGTCAGTCCCAAAGTGCTTCATAACTTAGCCGTTCGCCACTCGCATGCAGTCAGGTCCTACATTTTGCAAGAGTGTAAACTATATCAATATAAATGGCGTCAAGGTTAATATAAGCACAGTAATCAACGGTATAGTGGATACCATAAAGGCACACAGCAGACACCTCGGGGAGTCATAGCTTACCTTCCAATGAGTCAACAATTAATTCCCCATGGCTTATAGCTAATGGTATTTCATTGTGTTACTTCTGCATTCCATTTAATACTTAGTCATATTGAGTACATGCAGTACTCCCATACGACACGTGTACCAAATCCACCAAATTAAGAACTTCGTCCTTTTCGAAAAGTCGGTTAAAATCTTGCAGTTTCTAAAGGTGAAGTGGATCTAGTAGGGTAATAAGTGGCTATAACTTTAAAGCTAGTTAATTAAGGCTGGCTAAATGCCAGTACTGCGTGGTTGAGTAACAAACATACATCTACACATTTTTTAGTACTGCTTAAAAGGAGTTTTTACTTCACCCGAGGCCGTCCGGTACTTAGATCGTGGATTCAATTATTATAGGAATGTGAATCGTTTCATTGACTGTTTACTTTGAATATTTGTAATATTCTAAATAAACTAAGTAATGTTAAACGATATAATAGTAAGTTTTATTGCGGAAGAATCGTTCGCACGCTCATGGAGCTGATATAACATGATATTTTTTTTATTTGTTTGATGACATTTCTATATTATCAAGCATAGTGATAGAAGTACAAGATAACGTTAGTTTTAGCCACACTTGCTTAAGAATTTAGATATACGTTTGAGTCATAATCCAGCAAACCTACTAAATTACTAGTCATATGTTCAATGTAGTTTATACCGCATTTCCGATAGAATTGCTTCAACCAGGATCGAACGAAGGACATCACGGTTGAGTGGCGACCACTGGACCATTGCGGCTGACCTAATTATGCCAACAAAGAAATTATAGCGAATAGGTATAGGGTTACCTAGTGTCACTCACTAGTGTTCCTATAATATACGGTACGGATATAGTTTCCATGCTCGACATCGACTCTATGAAATGCATCGACTCTCATCAGGAACAAGTGAAACGTTTTTTAAATATTCCTAATAGTATAAATTTAAAAGATTTTCCAATCTCTGAAGATACCAACATACTCTAATTTTCAAAGACCTTAACATCGGTTGATACCTAAAAAAATCTAGATCTGTCTATAATCCAGTCCAACACATTTCGACGTAAATTTCGGAACGGCATACTTTTGTTAAGGGTCTTAAATTAATCTGATAAAACTGGTCCTCACTGCGAAGATAATATCGTTACCTTTAAGAGTGCTACACGCGATTTGCTGATTCAGCCTCCGGTACCTACCGGGCTACTGGAGACAACTGATAATAGAGCTAAATCACCACTGGCTTATCTCAAATAGAAGAATACCATAGGGCAAACCAATTTGTATGAGAACTCTAAGAGTCAAAAACTTTTTCTGAATAGCTTTGAGCTTATTTTAGAGATAATTTGTTCCAGATTTTGTATGCAATATTTCAGTCTTATATTTCCTCGTTTATTGCTGCCATATTTGTTATGCCGATAAAAGTTATTACAAGTTCTGATTATAATTATTCCGGACGTCAACAAAATACGAAATATATTTATCAGCTAAACGGACGACTGTAACAAAAAATACTTTTTCAGAGCTGTACAAAATAAACGCCAAATAATTTCGCAGCTGATTATTTGGCGTTTTATTATTTACCAAGCAAAGTATTATTTTTATAGAACTGTATACGAGAAATGTATAGATGTTGTACGGATATTCGACATTATAACAAAAAACCTACTCCTTTTTTTTTCATAGACATACAGTTTAATAACTTGTTCTGTAGATGTATACCTAGTAGGTATACAAAATTTGCTTAATTAAACTTTTTCTCATTTAATTTTAGGACCGTAATAAACTAAATAATCAACGGCATTGAACGCGGAAGTAATATCTTTCTACATTTTAACATGAGATAAGGAGTTTTGATTCGCTCGCGTTACATTGCTAGGCAATCTAGATCACGAGATTAGCAAGGCCACGGAAATACGTAATATGTTACTAAATGTACTAATTTTTTTCGTAGATAACAAGGTAGAAGAAACTTAACATGGTTCATATAAAAGCTTAATACTAGAAAATGTGCTCAACTAATGTCGCTAATTGAATGCTCTACACTTTTGCCGGTTTGTGAGTTTTGATGCGATGACGTATACGCATGTTAGCGGCAAAAACCAAACTACTTGTAGGTGCTTGTCAAGTGGACACCGGTCAACGACCTCTATGTTGTAAGTTATCTGCGAGGAAACCCGTCTCACAAAACGGATAGTAAAAAGGTTAAGGATTAGGTCGGACGTTAAACCGACTAAGCCCACGAAAGGAAATTAATACGACGCGCATGATTGGAAAACAAGATATCTATGAAGCTACTAAAATGAACGATAGACCTGTCTGCTTGTCGCAATATGTCGTGTTACTCTTGTAAGCGTGTCAATGGCCCTAGACATGTCTTTTAGCCACTTCCAAACACTCGCACGAGGTTGTCTCAAAGAACACGTGCTAGCGTTGTAACGCACACGTACGTGGTTGGCGACGCTGCATCGTAGAAACATGAACACTATTTGCCAAACTATACCGCCAATAAACCACTACATTCAGAAGAAAGTTGGTATTGATTATATCTGTTACTAAGCTCCCAAAATATGGATTGTCGACTGCTAATAATAGCCAACCGATTGTAGCAACAACAGTTATGTAAGTATTGCGGTTTGAAGTTATACACTGTGGGAAAACTTATAATCCTCAGTGCGAGAAACTCGCAGCTTCTTTACCTTGAACAGGTGGAGCGTATGATGAATGTATCGAATGCTCAGACCACTCGCATCACTAAGATAACGGTTGTAAGTAGGAGTACTCTCATGTGGTTCCTTATGCCCGTGACATGGCCCTCATTATCGGAATATTCTTATTTGGGAGTGATGCCAAACTAACGCGCCCAGATACAGCCACGCAACTGGAAACCGGCCAATTTTGTGATTCACTATTTTAAGTTTTACCTAAATTTGGCGGAGATTATGCACAAACACAATGTCATCATTTTCTCTATTCGGAGTTCTCTCTGACCTAATTCCCCATATGTGACGTAACTGGTGATAAAGGTTATAAAAGTGAGCCAAATTATCTTTAACAATGGTCTTCTGAAGCCAATATTTGGTGATAATTAATGATGTTTACGTCACGACAAGTGATTGTTGTGTATCGTACGTGCCAGTGATAACTGATGTCACCGTCTATTACCCCGACATTATTCATGAAGAACTTATATTTTTACAGAATGCTGCTTAGTCATATACAAAAAATATATGTCACTGACACAATTGACTAGGTATTATTGAAATCTTAGGATTACATCACCACAATGATACAATTTTTCTCTCAATTACCAACTCATATTAAAAGTTCAGCCAAGAAAGACTAATGCCTTCAAAGTAATTCATTGTCGAAATATTTGGGCAAGAAGTTAGCAATTAGAGTTTAATAAGCCGTGTTAAGTAAAAAAAAATACACTAAATTAGCCTAACTTGGTTTGGGCATTATAATTCTAGCCCTGTAATACGGTATCAAAAAGGTTGTCAACAGTTTTTTAATTATTTTCATGTTATTTTCCAGTGTTTTTGCGCAATGACATTGTTCTACTGCGCGCACTGGCAGGCCTACGTGACGGGCACGCTGAAGATGGGCCGGATAGACGTGACGGAGGCGCAGTACTCCATCATGGCCATCCACTTGGTCTCCGCCACGCTCGGGCCTAACTTCTGGGCCACTCAGGTAACGTACTCCAACCCACTGTGCACTGCCTTACTATCCGCAAACAACAAAATGACTTTGTGTCTGTCTGTTCAACTTCTACCAGGTTAAGTCTTATTGTGTAACGCCAGTGACGTTGTAGTCTGCACTCGTTCGCACCGCACTTGTTTATGTTCATTAATAATGTGTTGTGGATAAACAAACTGAACAAAAACAGACTGCAAAGTCATTTTGTACGTAAGCGAGCCCGGTGTATACCACACACAAATTATCGTGATAATGTTAGCTCACTGTTGTCCGATGTTAGTTATTGTTTGAATAACACACTATTTATTTTAAACAAGCTGTTTGAGATGTTATGTTTACCACAATATTATACGTGTCATGATTCTATCATTAAATATATGTTTTGATGTACACAGAAGAATCAGTATCGCAATTAATATTGATTTTAATTTATTTCTTATTTCATCTAATTTCTACTGTGTAATGTGCTTGTTCTTCTGTGATATCCATAACTCGTATGTATTTGTTGTTAACGTTAACAAATACTAAACGGCAGGCACTAGTTAAAGTTAACCGATATTCGTGACAATAATCTGAGGATATGTTAGGTGATGTTTAAAAATACCCACATGAGCGTTGTCGTGGTTACCGTCGGTGTTACAATATCATGATCAGGTGTAACTTGACTGAACCTGACCGGAATCTACCACCACGCCTTTGTCCAGTCGGTTATTGCACAAGTGATAACGTTCTGCCAACTAGACTGATCATACACAAAACTGAATTGAATCAATATGTATGACGTCCATTATTATTATTACCTTTATTCAAAACAATTTCTTTAATAACAAGATTAAAATTAACTACCAAAAAGCAATAAATTATGGAAGTTAATTTTACAAAAACAAAATAATAAAAGTTAAAGTTTAGCATTCGAGTCTGTCCTACTGGTATAGGAGTAGCAAAACGTGAAGGTATATCTAGTCGGCGGAACAGTTGTATCGTGTAAGTGTTGAAGCAAAGTGTTCGTCGCAAGTAACGCACAGTACGCACTAGGTCGGTGGTGGGCTCGAGGTCCGCTACTCGCTGGCGATGGTCGCCGTCGGGGGCGCGTTCCTCACGGTGGGCGCGCTGGCCGCCGCCATCGTCACCGGCGGAGTGGGCAAGAACGGCTCCACCGTCGCTGTGAGACACTCTCTATGCTCCCACCACTCCCATCGCACGTGTGGGACGACACATACTACCCAATTATTATATTATTTTTTCTTATTTTAAAATCAAGTTGGTAGTAAACGGAGTATCTCACTCGACCCCTTACATCAAATTGTAAGGTGGCTGAACTAAACGCTTAGAATGTTAAACCGAAAGGCAGAAAGAATGCTGCTCGATTTGGTTATTTATTTTGAGAAGAACGATGGTCAATTTGCTTTTACGTAAACTTTCTAATTTAGAAATCAGTTCAAGAAGTTTCACTGCTTTGAGACTAAAAAAAATACAGATGCTCGGTGCTAGTCTGTTTATTTTTCTATTCTTTTTACTAGCACCTTGATTGTAGCGATATATTTAAAGCGTCAGAAAGTCTCCCACACCGGCGATACTGATTGGACTTGTGACTGGGTATCTGAATTGTATCGTATTGTGAAATCATCGTCGATTGACATACATAACCTAGCGCGGAAAGTAGTTCGGCTTCAGATTGGCAGCAGTTAGTTACACGGCACTTACACGCACTCAGTACACACAGGCGAGGTGACGCAGCTATCCGGGGAACTGACGGCATTAGATCCCTATATCTATATACCTAGTATTATCCTGATTTGCTCCAATATTCTCTTTAGTTGGCCTTTAAAAGTAACCGCCGGTAGTGCGTCGGATATTTGCGCCCTCCTCGAATAATATTTAATTAATAAGTATTTGCTTATAATGTAAAAACAAAACCAATTAATGTATAGAATTCTTGACTCAAGGTCTTTCAAATGGTTAGCTTAGCACACTTGTTCAATGTATAAAATGTAAATAACTTCAGCTCTCCAAACTATTCTAGGCAATTTCGATGTTTTAATAGCGTTTGCAATCTATTTTCGAATCAAATTCTATCATGATTACACAAATCTCTTGCTGTATATATTTAAACTAGATATGTTCCTTAGCGTTGCTTGTGTTATGTATTAGGTTATTAGGACCTATACCTGGCAGGAACTTGTATGTAATTAGATGTAGTGGCAAGGAACGTCGTCACACGTTAGGTGACACACACATACAACTTAGTTATGACCAAATTTAGTCGAACACCGAAAGTTAGAGCCGCCGGGATGGCCACACATGCACCCGTCCTCCGCGAGGATGTACCTCTAGATGTATCGGCTAGTGTTGTTAGAGTATGTTATAAGCAAAGGACTCGTCTCCTTAGATCGATGTGTTCGTGTAAGTGCCCCCGTATCTTAGCTTTGATCTGTTAACTGTGATACTTTTGGTTTCATCGCTTATTATCATGTGGGTTTTTTTAATAGCATGAATCGATTAATTAATGTAACTATTAGACTATGCTCCGTGTTGAGACAGCGGAGTAAATGTAGATTGTATTTATTTTCATATCGCATTGAGTTTAAGTATTTTCGATTCGATTGTAATTATTTAGTGATTTATGCGTGTTTTTATAAGGCAATGTTGCATTGTTCGCCACGGAGCATGATCTATAAATATTATTTAAGAATGTTGTTATTGTTCCGTGTAGGATTTGATTAAGTCATGTGTTAGTGTAATCGTTATTTACTACCAAATTGTGGCTGGTGCGTCTCCCTTATTATTTTGTCTTACAATGTGGGTCTTCACTCATTTTCAGAGTTAGTACAATGACGACCAGCGATTGATGTGGTATTGCCTTTATGTAAATTAATGTTAGGAATATAATACCGTACGTAGAGTTAGGCAGGTGTAGACCCCTGTAACCGTGAGCTATACTGTGTGTCGCTGGTAACGCGCTGTGTTGCCGCAGATGCCGGCGCTGGGCGTGCCGCTGAGCCTCCAGGCCACCTCCATGTGCTTCGCCGCACAGTTTTACTTTGCAACCAACTTTTTCTCCACGTTCCGAGTTAGGGGATGTGGCAAAAACGGATCAACCGTTGCTGTAAGATTGCACATTGTGTATTTCAACACACATTGGTGGGACGTTGGGTGAATGCGATGATTCAGTTGATTGGGTTTCGCCGCAAACATTTACGCTATGCCCCTGGGTGGTTCACTTGCTCATTCAACTGCTGAGTATTTTGGGTGTGTCTGACAGCTTTGGGGCAACTGAACTCTTATTACGAGCTCTTCGCGTGACGAAAATGCAACGCAAGTCGCCGACATCAAACAATTGCTTGTGCCGATATCATATCGATTCATTGTCTGCCTGGTGCATTTTTATGTTGTCCTTGTCGCTAACTTCCCAAGCGTGAAGAGTTCAATATTTAAAGGCTTCAACTGCGCCCAAACTAGTCATACTTACCAAAAATATACATTTCTCAAACGAGGACTACATGAGGTCTATTAATTCTCGAATGATAAAAAATACATGAGTATTTCCTTTGGAGCACCAATAGTGCATCCTTCTGAAATGGCCTTAATGCAAACAATATAATATTGGTCGGCTGAATCATCACATTTCGTAATTCTAACAATATTGCATGGGTATCGTGTACATAGCGCACAACGGGGTAGGTACCAGCGGATACTTGACGGGTTTCATTTAAGTAAGGCGAAGCGACTTGTAGAACAATTACTCCTTCAAGAATAGCCAGGGAACCATGTTAATTTTGCTCTACTTTCCATTTAGTTTGTATTCATAATGTGATATCAGTAGTTAATATATTATTTGACTATTACATCAGTATTTTTACAAACGTGACGCAATGCCACCTGAGTGCTAATAATTAATTAAAATAGGTATGATCAATACATGTTACAGACTACAGACGTTACTATTTTTGTTTGTTGGAATTAACAATTTCTGCCTATCTAATATTTGCCTCAGATGCCTTCTTGACGTTATACTAGTAACATACATTGTAAGGTAAATGTATTTAAAGACTAGCTTTCCTATTTAGATGTCGTGGGAAGTATTTACTTATTTAGTTCTTTCATCGGTGGCACCTTGTATTCTAATCACAAATCTTGGGTGACTTGCACATACTCTCTACTGTAAAACACTTGTTTCTCAATTACAAAGTGTGTATGAATATTGATTACCGATTAACCTTGGTACCCGAAGTTGTGCGTGAAAATATTAAATATATTACATATGAATGATATAAATATTCATGTATGTAAGTGTACACAATATATCTACGTCATGACACACGGCTCATTGTCTTAACAAACATGTCGGTACTAACGGTCTAGTCTATCTCTGGGCATACTACATTTCGATTTTTTTTTGTCAATAAATATTCAGAGAGATCACTTCCATGTAACAGGCTGGCAACAGAGCTACGTGAATGAGTGAAGACAACACATCAAAGGCCTTTACGTCTAGTGCAGACGGTTCATGGCGTAATGCCTAGAAATACAGTGTATTGGATGTGGTACCGCTTCCCCAGCCCGTGCAGTTAACTCCACGTTAATTGATATTAATGGCATGTATGTGTTTCTTTTTTCTGTTATGGCCGCCGTCGCGCCCCCGGCCGTTGTCCGCGTGCGCCGCCGCTCCGCCCGCGGGACCTAACCGCATGACGATCACCATGTGAACATCACCATCATCGCATATCACGGTCTAACACTACAGTTGCCGACTATAAACGTCAGTTTAAATCTGATATCCAACTACGCAGTCGTGTTGTTCATCATGTACCTAGTGGTCGGTTACGTCACTGTCATTATGAAGGGTGGAGTGGGGAAAAACGGCTCCACTGTCGCAGTAAGAGTTTTTGTTTAGCATTGTGCCGTATGAATAACACTTAACAAGAGTAAACGCTGCACAGACTAACGGCGTTGTTGGCACGCGCTCAGCTCCCGCTAGCCTCGCCACTCGAGGCCTCGTGACGACGTCTGACTCGAACCTTAGTGTTGTACCGTACCTCCTGTAGTGTTGTGCTGTGTTCCGTCTCATTGTGCACGAGTGCATCACTCGCATCGTCATTGCATGTAGAGTTCGCTTCATTACTTATCGCATGTGTGTTTTGTTGCTTGTAATATGTTGCATGTTAGTTCCTAAGTATACCGGTAGCCTAGTTACTGTAGCGAGTGACGCTTTCATTCACTTTGGCCCCTTTGAGTGTTGTGCCTTTTTTAACTTTTTAATTTGATATCTGCTAAAGCTTTTGATTTAATGATTTGTTTGATGAGAATTCCACTTAAAGCTACTAACTGCTATGCAGTCGTTGAGTTGTTTGCCCGAGTGCGCACTCCCCAAAGGCCGTGGTACACCGAGTGGTTTTGTCAGGGCACGAGCATCCTGTCGCCGGTGATCCCGTTTTCGCTGGTGGTGGTGCCGGCCTTCATCATCTTCCAGAAGAGCGAGTCCAACGTGTACCAGAACCACCCCGCGCTCTACATACTCGCCTTCGGTATGGTCGCTGCTAAAGTCACCAACAGACTTGTGGTACGTTATATGTAACCTTAACACCTTGCTAAGGAGATAATGTTGCCTATTATAATGTCAAATAATTCATCGAAATTTTAGGCCAAGCTTTAAATTAATAGTAACCATCTCACGTTCCAGGTGGCTCACATGACCAAGAGTGAGATGGACTACTACGACTGGTCGCTGCTGGGCCCGGCGATGTTGTTCCTCAATCAGTACTTTAACCATGCGTTACCTGAGTACTACGTGCTGTGGCTGTGTACGGTAAGTAGCGCAATCATTAAAATATTTTTTTAGGAAACAAGTTGTTTTAGGAAGAAATGTTTTGCTTTTGTGTTTAGTCGCAATTCCAAACATAATTTACGTTTGATTTCCAAGACCTCTGATACCATGGAAGAACTCATAAGTTGAATATCAGTCATGGGCGAGCATGGCCGCGAGCAAGTCAGCTAAAGCGTTGACTGACTGTTGTTCACTTTAAACGAATATTGCAGTCGTCAATATTGCCGTCTTCGGTGATATCGGGGATCGTGCTAAACTGTTTCTAGACGCGAAGTGGTAATTGAGCACAAAATATTCCAGATGTGGGTGTGCGTGGACCTGGTGCGGTACTGCGGGCAGATCTGCCTGGAGATCTGCGAGCACCTGAAGATCCACCTGTTCCGCATCAGCGCGCCGCCCGCCGAGCGCAACGGTACGCGCCGCGCGACCCCCGCCGCCAGACACGCCAAGCGACACGCGTAGCCAGCGACCTAGTACACACGCTGGGCGCTGCCGCGACATACTGTGACCTTGTCTTATATACCACCCCCCTTTAATATAGCTCTAAATAAATCATAACCTATCAGCGAATTTTCATTTCCGAATTTTGCTCACTTCTAAGCAAAACTCGCAGTTTCATATGATTTTTAATCGATTCATGTGATAATTGTTCGGTTAATACATTTTTTTTGTTTTTTGTCGTAGCAGCGCTCAAAATATATTTCCGTTAACTATTTTGTTGTTTAGTCAAGGCTCGGTATGTATAGTGAAGTTTTTCGGGATAAGGCTGCGGTGATACTGTTATAGTTTCCATTCTGTCTCATGTACACTCATGGATCATTACACTGCGTCCAGTCGAATACATCTAATTATCATGAAATCTAACTAACAATGACATACACGTTGACAGTGTAACTTGAAATGGACAGTTCTGAATAGTATAATTACTTTAGTATAGGGATGTAACAGAATTGAACGTTTTCTTTTACTTCACTTTTACATAAGACAATAGCCAAAACTTAATGATAAGCGTTATTATGTCAGTACACTTTCTTCTCTAAACACTTTTAATTAAGTCTTCCAAATAGTTTCGTTGCAGTCCCTGCTTTAGACTTGGGTGTAATAATTCTATGCGTAATGATGCCGTGACAGCTAGCTCGAATAGTATAAATCATCGCTCTCACATAACGTTTTCATATTAGTATTGTTAGGTATACTTTATCTTTCTTCTTTTAATATCGACTATACGATAGTCTTCATTTATGACTGTTCAGAATAACAGAAAACTAGTTTGAGTAATTATTTATTGATCAAGAGATAGACAAGTTCTGGGGTTGAAACAAATAAAGCTAACATTAACAATATATGTAGATTTCTATTGCTGTCCCATGTAGAAACATTAGTCAGGCATATATTCAAACAATTTCAAAACATGCACTCTTAAAATCAATTAAAAATCTATCGTGATCACGAATCTATCAGATTGCATGCCTTCTACACTTCGCTTCCCGGTGGTTGGGTCCTTACCAATATTAACAGATGGCGTAACTGTGCGTCCTTGTTGTAGATAAGGCGCAATATACGGACAAAAGTTATCACGTTTACATAGGCGACCAGTAACTTGGAGGCGTCAGCTTCAAACATAGTTTAGATGGGTTGTGGGTAGGCAGACTAGGTGTGTCGATGTTGACAGGATTTAAGCTGCGTCAGTGTTGCCAACATTAAAAATTTAATTTGTACTAATGAACGTTAATAATAATTCTCGAGACCACATAATAATGTGTATTTGTTTGATTTTAATGGCGTTATCCAACTGCTTGAATACTATCAACATCGAGTATTACTTCGCAACATAACACATATTGTACGATTTGTCTACCATTCAGTTATATTGTTATCACCACACTAAGCGAACACGAAATGATCGCAAACAGTATTCATACACATCGTACATGACATATGACATGTAACAAGGCTACCTACAAGCTGCATTTTATCGAAATCTAGACAAATTTCAGCAGGTCTGACTGTAACTAATAACACTTATTTATTAATTAATATTAGTCTGCGTTGCTACGCAATTCTTGCGTGATATATCCGTAGCTCACAGACACATTTTGATGAAATGCAGCTTGGATTATACTAACCTATATCTCACGATGCATGACATTACTGTAAAAGAATAAATGTGAAATTACCTTAGTCAAAATAGTGTATTATTGCTATTCAATGGTGATTTCACATCAAGTCTTCTACCTTATCAGAATGTTTGTTAAATTATATCAGCTAGTATAGACCATTAGATAACAGCTAGAGACAACAATATATTAGACATTTAATTATGTATGTAAATAGCAAAAAGTGCAAAGTATTCATGAGTCCAGATACAATTTAACGAATGTATATTTTTACTAAGATTTCTGTTATAACACCGTTGCGTAGGAATGTGGTATAGTTTAATTATTAATAGTTAAATAGTAGTCGGGATCGCGTTTTATATTTAAGTAAGCAATCTATGAGAAGGTACGGTTAATAAATTATTCCTTGTCAGTTTTGGAATGACAAGTGTTGTACGAAATTAGATAGTAATGTAATTTATCTACATCATGTATATAACTCTGGTTATCTATGTTTAAACTATTCTGAACCGCAATGGTTACTCTAACGATTCTTACCTACTCTGTAGTCTTCTTGTAAACCCTAGAATGTGAATTTAAACATGTTGAAACAAATAGTAGTGTGTTTAAAGTTACAAAGTTTTCTCCTATTACTAAGTTTAATACTTCGCGTCGAGTCACCCACGTTCTCCATACTAACACGATGCGCCGGCCGTGTCGGTGTTGGCTCATACCTCCGCAACTCGTAGCTCTTTACCTACTATAATACTTTCCTCCTTTTAATGTATGTGCTCTATTATATGTATGCCGTGCTAGGAACGCTTGCAACGTAACGCCCGCTAACAGACGTGTCACACGCTGTCCTCTAGTCGGAGATGACCGCCGGTCAGGTCGCGGGTCGCGAACAAAGGACTCTGCTCAAATGATGTAGTTAGAGCAGCCGCTGTAGTGCTAAGATTGTAAATATGTGTTAATTATTGATTATTACACAAAACGCAAGCCCGCTGTAACATATACTGTTAAATGTATTTTTTATGTGAAATATAACAAATGTACATTTTGATTACACTTGTTTTATTAGAATACCTTACATTGTTAAACATTTTATTTGTATCAAAAGTGAAGGCTATTTCGCCACACTATGCAATGTTTGTGAAATACAATAGTTATTGATACATACCATTTCTGTGATTCTGTAAATGTAAAATGATTCAAAATTTATATTTGTACTTAAAAGTATGTTGTATAATGTAGGGTGTCATTGTTATAGTACGCCACCAGGTATTTGTAATGTAAAGGTATGCTACAAGCAACAAGTACGGATGCTAAGGTCAGTGGAGCTTGTGTTAACGTATTTTGAACCCTATTCTAAGTACATAGAGCTTAAAGTTCTAGTTATTGTTGCGAGTTATTTTGGCTTTATTTATTTTTATGTATAGCTTTGTTATTTAGGTTGTTTAGTTTTGTTGTAGGTACTAACACGACTAATGTCTATCTACTGCAATCGAAACCTTATAAAATCTTAAACAGATCCATTATTTCCGCGTACTTAGGACACAAGTCACAGCAGACCTCATTGTGTGTCAGCGCTTCTCATCTCATTTCAATGTTGCTTTCTTTTTGCTATGTTTATAAGGAAAGCATACATTTCCTAATAAACTGTGAAATAATGTTTAAACTAGACGGACCAAAGCTAAATCAAATTGTTTGATTATTTGCCTTCAGTTTTATTGAAAGTATTACCAACCTTTTGCATAATTTTACTAGCAACACCGTGTTTTTAATTTTATTCCTAAATCAACTTTCTCTACAAGGATATTAAGTCTATATTTATTTTACAGTGACGAGTGACAGTGAGAAGTCGGACATAGAGGACACGCTCCCACTCATAAACAACAACTCTATTAGTTAAAACACCTCTGTATTCCATAGACAACTGCGAACGTGATAAAAATCAAATATTATCTGTTGTAACGGTGGCGGGAAGATGAGTATTTGAAGGACGTTAGTTCTATCAGATCTTATCACAAGATAACGTTTTTTGTGTAGAATACAGGCATTTATAAGGAAAATGACAGTATATTTTGAAATAAATGTTAAGTTTACATAAAATCGTGTTACCAACAATATGTTATTTCTGCAGTGTTACATACCTAGTATTATTATTTATAACGTAGTCTTACGTTTGAGTATTATTGTGAGCACATCGCGTTTGTGACCATTCGACTAAACAGTTAAGTTTGTAAATTATTGAAAGCATAATATGAGTCACTATTGTGGAATCGCTAAGATAATAAAGTAATTAACAAGATAATGGTTGTTTTATTTTACTGGCGACTGGTACTGAGTGAAAAAGAACGCATTCAACTCTGAGATAACAATTGTGTTCGCGCTTCAGTCGTGCTGTCAATGTTATCATGTATTTGTTTACCAACGTTATGCGCTCTTAATAGTGAACTATAGTTTGTGACCATGGCTTTTCGGAGACGTCTGCATCTGCAAGATTACGAAGGACTTGACGGAGGTGAGTACATAATCATGTGGCCACCAAGAGCTAGCTGATATTAGTACATATCGCGATTCTTGTTCATTTCTAACGGGAGGCGTGCAGTTGGTTAGATAAACAACTTTGTTATAAATCCAAATGTAATCTTGGTATTGTTAGACTTACAAGAACAATTCATTTTTAATGACTGCAATATTAAGACAGGAAATGCTTCAAAACCTGGGTATTCCTTTTCCATCAGTCTTAAATCGTTTTATAATGCGTATTTACATCTCGTTTATTATTATCGCTGTAGGTAATATGACTAACTCTTGAAAAACCAAATCTTTTGTGCTGGACTGAATATATTGTTAGATACTGGTTGTGTCATCCTTTGCGAGGTCTTTACTCTAAAAGCAAGTCATGTCACGATTTAGTTAGGTAGGTATTGATAGTGCAGGTAATTAGCATATACATTTGAAATCGTTTACTCTCTCTTCGACGCCTAGGACAGATAAAAAATTTGATAACATTGTACCTACACTTGTAAAACAATGTTTTTTATACAGGAAAATATGGACTGTTATGTTTCAAATGGCATTACCATTACATGCGAATTCCGCGTATCTTGAGATAGGGTATAAGAGTGTTAATATATCGAGTAAATCAGTAAATGATAATGTTTACTGATAAACTACTGTAGGTTAGTATACTGATTGGCAGCTTAATACCTACTCCACAAATCAATCTAATGCAATAAGCTACGTCCTTTGCTAAATAGGTAGATACGCCATGCAAAAATTAATATATGGACGTTAAAACAACGCCATCTGTCTCCACTTCAACTAAACAAAATATGCGTACCTATTATGTATATCCTTGGAGTGACTTATTTTCGAGACAATGAAAAAGTTACCCAGTAAATGCATATAATAATATAGGTAATGTGACCACTAGATAACTGTGCAAATAGAAAATTATTACATTTTTTGACAACTTTGCAAATAGAAAACTACCTAAAAGACCTTTTTTAATAAAATAAAATGAGGCACAATGTGTGTTGTAACCACGTTTGTCCGGGACACCTATACCCAGGTTTGCGGCGAAACTTTAGTGGCACTTCAGTCGTTGCCGTCGCTAATCACAGCAATAACAAGCGGGGTTGATAGTTCCGCAGTCGTTCCACCTAATTGTTACCATTATTTGAGCTAACTAGCTCTGATGACCATAAGGGTACTGAAATGTACAGAATGCACAAGAATTTGACGTAGTCTACAATTATTCGCTATAAAAATATTCAGTTGCGCGTAGGTGGCACCTACATTTATGACTGTAGATGGCAAAGTGGGAGAGATTGCTCTGTTAGGTAAAATCAATATTTTATAAAAAAAATATTTAACATCCAGGAACGATATAGGTACCTATAGTAGTTACCTAAGCTAAACGACCTCTGATATATGGAGTAGGTAGATACAAAATGAAAATGCAGCAACGTGTGAACCAGGCGTATTCGTATTTTTGACTTTCGTATTTCGTTTTTCCAGCTAGTTTTGACATTTTCCAAGTCCAATCGACAGATACCGATCAACTGCGGATCATTGCTGATTGCATTGCAATATTACAGACAGCCGTGGACGAGATTGGAGAGAGGTGGGCTCCGAGGCGCTGCGGTATGTGTACAGGGCGGGCGCCCGCGTGGTGCGCTATGTGCAAAACTCCACGCAGCCATGGAGGACCCTCTGTAAGTAACTTTATTAAAAGAATATACTGATTTAAAAAACAATTTGCAACATGCTGCGAGGGTAGTCGAGCTCGAGCTTTCCTTTTTTGTTACCTGTTACCTTATTTTTTGTTATACCTACTGTATATGCTGTTCTGGCTGTTTTTCTTTCAAGGTTAATTTTGTCTGGAGGAAAAAATGTAACCTTGTTTAGCTCAAGCTACTCATATGACGAGTTTAAACGTTGGCCAAAATACATTTCACACACTGTTAAATCTATACCAAATTGTAGGTCCCACAATGATGATGTTAAAACTTGAAAGTGTAACAGACCGACAGAGTTACTTTAGTATAAATCTTATCACAGAAGAGTTTTGTCCATTTGGACATACGCAACGGTTCCAATGAATGACTCAGTTAACCAGCGTTTATGACGTGTGTGTTATCGGCGCAGGTTATCAGCAATCTCTGTCTGAGTCAATACAAATCTTGTCGGATGTCAGTAAAAATGAGATAACAATCTTTTCCTCTAGGATGTTCTGAAGCTCTATCTTGCTATGAAAAGACGTAATTTTCTGTAAAACTTGAGCTTAAGGTCTAGCTAGAAATTACACGTTATTTCCATCGTGTGGTAAAGAACAACAAAATTTTGGTTGTCTGTTACCTCTGCTATAAACTAGGAACTAGATCGATAAAAGTTGGCTTCGTTAGCAAAACAGCACAGCGACTAATTGGTACCCATGTTTCACCATTTGTCAAATGGTCATTCCTCTTGAATGCAACTCAAAATTTCGACCTATGTTTCGCTAAAATCTTATTTTCATTTTTATCAACACCTACCAGTAGATGAACAATGCGAAATATTTCGTTCCCTTTCGTATTAAAATTTGCTCATTCCCGTGACTGGTCCTTTGGGAAACGACGAGTCAGATAAGTTCTGTAACACATTGGCGTCGATTGTCAGGAGCCAGAGGCACAACCTTCGGTTGTTATAACTCTCCAGCCAATGTAATATAGTGTGGCCTTGTCACACATCATCAAGAATTTTGTGCCGAAAAGAAGGGTTTAACTACGAAAGTAGAAAGGTACAATATTTAACAGTTTAATACTTTTTTGTGTAGGTGTGAAATATCTACGCATACCTAGAATCACACCTTTGAGTGAATAAACTAGTTTTAAACAAAGCTTGTGTGACATAGTCTGGTTGAAAAACTCGCGGTATTGGAAACACCATTTTTACATGGATTTCCAATCAAAACTTGTTTGGAAATGTGCAAAGCCGGGGTGAGTTCTAACTCACAAAATTGGATGGGCTTTTTCCAATCATAGTTACTGTTAGTTCAGGGCTTAAAGAGCATCTGTTATTTGTGTAATCACAATTTAAAAAACTTTTCAAGTGACTTGTCCCGAGGTGATTCAACTAATACAAATATTTGACTCCTACAAACTACAAAGATATATAATATATGATTCAAGTATAAGAGACACCTAACTACAAAAACTAAGATAATTAATCAAAAACAAGTTGACAGAGCCCTGTCTACCTTTGTGTTTCAGTCCACATTTCAGGGTGATGTCCGGCAGTAAATCGGAAACGTCGTGTCCATCAAGTTTCGTTTGTTCTTTTCACTTTAGCCTCCCATTGTTGTGTGAAACAATAGTCCAGTAAAAGAATTTTGTCAACGACTAGTTGGTTGACCCGGTTTTTCATGTCAGACATCGGAACTTGATATGATTTAGTGACTGTCGACTCTATTTTTCATAGTTTGGAAGATTCAAATTTCTCTTCTTTTGTTTCATACAGTTTCTTATGTACGCACTATTTTGTTGTAAGCAGCTTTACTAGTTGCCAGTCATGTTGCCATCGTAAGAACAGCTTTACTAGTTGCCAGTTATGATGGATACTGAATCACGAAGGTATACCTACTGCCAAAAGTTCTAAATGCATATTGAATATTGCCAAATGTATAATGCAAAATTAGGGCTAGGCGGTGTTACTACCTACATACAATAGGTACCTACTAGTAACTGATAGGTTTATGATTACAAATAACTTTTACCACCGTCCACAAAATCCCTTACGTATATTACACACCAATTTACCAGACATAAAACGTCCAACAGTCTATTATAACTACAATTATAAACATGAGTTGACACGAAAAATGGTAAAACTACAAAGATAATTTACATCACGCACCCAAGACCTAAATTATGAAGGAGTGGGTTACAACAACACCGCTGTGACAGTTACGTTATTCCAAGTATAAATGTAGGTACACAGTTGTCCTTAATGCCAGGTATTAAAGTATTACTATTCAAATGTAATTAATTTATCAAATTAATGTTGGCTGTTGTGTGTAGTTCAGGTGACGTGAATTACGTGATCCGTTGACCACTGGAGGTATTATACTGCGCTGTTATGGCCGCTAAGGGTACAACTTAATTTTTCTAGTTTACGGTTTAGGTCATAACGATGTCAATTTACATTTAATTTACCTTAGTCTAAAATCTTAGTTTACTCTTTCTTAATTTCCATAACCTCGCGTATTTGTTTTACATAATAGTAAATTTGTTATAGAAATAATACTCGCTGAATGATCCTGATTTCCGTAGAACAGCAAACATTTCAATCCGAGCTTACTCTCGTTGCTAGACGAAATTTTGAACCCAACTTGGAATTCGTAGCGCATCGAACATTTTAACCTGACTTGACCTTTTCAGCACATTCAAAATTTTAACTTTAAAATTAAAGCAACTTGGATTTAACATGGATATTAACTTCGACGAGAAGGTTTACTTAACATTCGTAGCAAAAAATAGCCTTTCGTAGCACGTTTGGATTGACGTTTTGGGCAAGTTAAGCTTGACATTTGCTCAGTTGATCATTCGTAGCAAACTCGATTTGACATTCGAAAAAATCGAGTAAGCGTGTGATCGTGACTGGCTGAGTGCACCACTGCCTCGGTATTCCCACGAAATCGGAACGGTATTACAGTATCCATGCAGTCGATAGCAGTTGGGTACCAATTTAATTAGTCGCTTGTCCTTTCGAATTAGTTTGTTCTCAATAATCCGGTATGCGCTGTGACTGCTGTGCATTGTGACAACGTTGCCAATTCTCGGTAGTGCCAGGTGCTGTCAGTGCTAATCAAATCGTAGGGGTTATACGGAACTATGTGATGGGGATTTAGTTTGTCACGTAATTTTGCGAGATACATATGTATACCTAAAGAGATAACAAAAGACTTTTGCTGGCTTTGAAGGCTTTTTGAAGGCTGTTAGGCTTATTTATTAGCATTTGATGATAGTTCTGGCATTGTCTAAATAGTACAATTTAGCCGAAGGTTCTCCAAATCACCAAATGGGTTTTGGTGATTTAAATAATATCAATCTTACAGACTAATTTGAAAAACTTAAAATATAGTCTGGACTTCCAAAAAAGCATATATATTTTTAGGTAGCTCAGCTTACATACAGGTAGAGTTCTCACTAATGTGAAGGTAGCTCATCCGACAAGCGGTATAATTATGTATTTTTAGTTTAAATGAGATGGCAAGCCTACGCGCGTGTGTCTGTGCTCCACATAATTATGGTTTGGCGTGGCGAGGCGGCCACTCCTCGGCCTTCCATGTAAACATCACAACGACTGTTAAAATCTAGACATTAACTTAGCTGACACAAAAACTACACATTTTAGAGTGTAATTAATTTAGCGGTGGGAGAGGTAAGGTTGAGCACACGCTGTCTGCTAGCAAGTACGTAGCTACTACCGCGAATCAACCTGGTTATAATTTTAAAAAATATAGCTTGTGTAAGTGGTCAAATAATATCTCGGTAATTTACAAATTTTTACATACATATTTCATAAGGCCATATATTTAATAAAACTTTGTATTGACAAATGTACAAATTATTGAATATTATAGGCACAGTTTACAAAGTTTTGTTAGGTTCGGACCACAACAAGTACACCAGTCCCTAGAGTTGATACTTTTGAAGACTATCTTTAAAGTCTTCACTCTAATACCTGGCTCCAATACTTTTAGCTGAGAATAAACTAAGTACGCTTAACGTCACTGTAGCTTTGAAATTAAGTATCGTCTTACTTAAATAGTTCGAAATACTAACAAACAAGATATTATAACGTTTCATTAACTTCCTATAGTATACCCTGAAGCTATATGCTTAGATGACTCGTAAATATTTCATTTATGATAAGAAAGCGCCACGAACAAAGTTTGTGGAGTGGCCTTTTGCGGCATAATAAAAACGCCGGCCCCACGTTGGGCGCCCTTGATATTCACTGACATTTTGAAAAATAGGAAGTTACCATTTTGTGAACACAATAACATCTACATTGACATCATTTAGTATGCTACGGCAGGTTTGTTGTGTCCTTGGGAATTTTTGTCCCCTTCATTAATGTTTGTACTGGGTACTTTGTGATATAACTGTTTTCAAAGGTTTTACAAAAGTAATCTGTGCACATAAATCCTAACTACAATCTACTGATTTGCTAGATATTGCGAGATTTTGCGAAGTAAAGTTACCTTACAAAACTTTGAACATAGTTTCCTACAGTCAAGCTTTCGAGTGTGTAATAACAATTTAAATTTGGCCGAAATTAATAATTAAATGTTGCTGATGGTTCCGCTGACACAGGCGAGAGCGTCACGCGATCGTATTCCACGAATTACTGTGTAATTTAAATTAATACTATAACACGAATGCTTTGATTAAGTATAATTAAATTATAAGTGTCCAGTAAAAAATCGCGGAAAAAAATACGGGTATCACAAATTGTTTGGCATGCAATAACAAAGTTCTTATACATACTGAGTTAAATTAACATCCTACACAAATAGCCGATATTTTATCTGTAAGTCCTTGCAATATTATACAATTTCTGAAACAATACTGACAGCTCATAATAAATAGGCGACTGTAACACACCTCTACCGTTTACGCGTTGCTCATCTGCTTCAGAAATAGCCGCCGTTTACCTAACCTTTGCAAGCAATCAATATGATCAGCTCAAACAAATGGTTCCTGTTTATTGTTGGTAGACAGTGAAAGGTCAAATCTGACACAAGGGAGGGACCACCGCGGCTCGCGTGCGTGGAACGGTAGAGGCACGTACTAAGTCTTATCCGTGATTATATGTCACACTATGCTATATTATGTGGTTGGGCTAGCCTGGAGTCAAACTGTAGCTTTTAATGTATAGAATTGTGGATATTACTTATAATTAAAATGTATTGTATCGCTGTTATGTGCACCTTTCTTAGGCTGCGTTTTTATCAGGTAACTTTACACAGATATCAACTGATAAAGCGAATCTATTACTGGTTTCATCAGCATTCTGAATTTTATTAATCGATATGTATCGATGGTAGGTAAATGTAGCCTCTTGGTTAAAAAAATCTAATTTCTTCGGTAGATAAGGATCCCAAAGAAAACAAGGACCAAACGCAAAAAATATACCTATATATAAATCTATTATTTTATGAATGATGCACGAAAAAGAGTTCAAGTAAAGTAATCAAACTACACAACAAACAACATGAAAACGTTTGTCAAGGTCGGTACATTGATATTGAACTCCCGAGTGTATTTATAGAAGTTCCGCGAAACTGATTTATTATTTATGGTGTTAGTGGTGAATTATAAACCGATCGGTTGCTGTAATTATATGTTTGAAGCACAAAACACTGTCGAATGCTTTACACGAAACTAATGGTCAATACCAGTGCACAATATAGATATCCAAAATTACATTTTTTAACTTTATTACCTACCTGTTTGGGTTTTCCACCATTTTGAAGACATTTATAGATCCACTCATTATCTCCCGCCCTGTAATAAGCCAAGACTTTAATTATCAATTTCCATCTATTCCAGAAAAAAAACGTAGGTATTGGAATACGCCAGCAATAAGAATATTTAATTGTTCATAGCTAACATTTTAAAACACAATATTATTGGTGTCCACCGCTCCTAAATAGATATTCAAACAACTTTATAAAGTTTTCTAACAACTTTTCTCGGCCATTACTTGTGCCCTGTTGGGGTAGTCCCGAGGGCACGGCAGTTACAAACTTCTTAACCGTTTATGGGAGGGTCTAAAATTACACCACCACCTTTTACAAACCTAACTTGACAATAATCATCATCGTCTTCCTGCCCTTATCCCATTTTACTTGACAATAATATTATTCTTACGAGTATATCCACCGTTACCGTGTACCAGTTTTTAAAAGTCCCACTGCTAGGCACAAGCCTTTTTCTTTAAAGAGAAGGAGCAAACATTCATCTGCACTTTAACCGTATAGTTTTGTTATTCACAATGCTCCTGTATTACCTGTTTGGTAAACTTTGCACTAAGGTGCACGTCAATTTCCGCGAACTAGCTTCGCAACCAATAAGTTGTTACGCAGAATTCGATATTATGACGTAGTATACATGTAAGTAGCTTTGAAGTTGGCTTATCGATAAAGCTTATAATATAGTAGTACAGTATTAACAAAATGTATTAACCCTACCAAGTAAATAAACAGAGTAATCTTCAGTTTAATATGTTTTATTAGTGTAAATAGGCTGCTACTGAACACGTTTTGGCAGTTTATATAGCCTTAAGCTCATAATATAGGCATAGCATTTAATTTAGTGTGGGATCACACAATGTTTATGACCAAACACTAACCTAGGCACAAAGGTAATTACTTGCTTGTACGCAAACCGTTAAACCTACAGGTTAGTCTGGGAACATCTTGTAGACATTAGGTCTCAGGCTAGTCTGCCCCAGATCCCACAACCCCAGACATAGGAGAAAACTTAAAAAAGTATAATAAACGAGTAATTAATCTGGCTCGCGTTTTTGTTAATCAGGTTTAGGTATTTAAGTAATAAAATGATAACTACGGAAATGAAAAAAGGAAAGTTATTTCTTTATTCCAAAAACTCATTACACTCGTAGACAAACAGATCTCCAACTTCTTCAAACTTCGAACAAGCAAACAATGCGTAATGAAATGAGGCTTTTACCAGGCATTATGTTCCGGGCACGTTATATGGCCGGGGTGAATGTGTTCGGAAGCGTCGGCCACCGGTGCCCGCGCCCACTTCCGCGCCCTGCCTAGTACATGCCGCGTCATTATCTAACCCTACTGCCTTAGTAAGAACTTTGTCGTGTTATACAATATGTCTTAATAGAGACCTTCAGGTGATACAGATCTTAACTGAGTTCCTGACGTAATTTGAGAAATCAAATTTAGTTGATTAAAGAAAGAGAATTTTCTTGATTTCGTTTTAATCTTTTAATGTTGATAGAATATTTGTTGATGTCATACTCACATTCAAGAATGAATAAGTGTAGTGTGAGAAATTGCTTTTTAATAATGAAGTAGGTATGTTTAAAAACATTAATCATCACCGATATTGGCGCTTACCACCAAAAAAAAGCCACACAATAAAATCACGTACCTTTTCCGGGTGGTACAATTAGCGATATTCTACGGAAGTAAGAAGTCAATATCACATCGATTTCCCGGCTTCGACAGCCGCGTCCTCGACTTTAAACAATCGATAACGTCGAAGTCATACGTATTAATGAAATGATACTGAAATGCGCGGCCTTGGGAAGGGCACGTGCGACTCTACCACCAGCGGAAGGAACACTTTGCGGGCCTGTTTTAATTACCGAGGTGACAAGATTACGGGTATTAGACATTCCTGATTAATTTATTACGATCGTGGGAGTTTCTAAGTTGATCTGATTTGTGTGGGTGTGTCTTGGTATTTTTAGAAATTAGGGCAAAATGTTAAGCAGGTTAATCGTTACAAGCTAATTTTGGATTCATTTCCTACTAACTTCTTAACAAATATTATTGCTTAACGCCACATAAAACTTTTAATTTTTCTTCCGCTCTATCACTATCTTCCTGCTTCTTTATTCATCCGCCATTAATTTTGTGCTACCATCCTCTTAAAGTAAGTTGTTTCCGTTGTGGACGCAAAACGAGGACGTAAAACAACGTCTTTTATCCAGAACAGGAATGCCAACGCTTTTGCTAAAGAGATGGTGTTACAAAGGACCCAGTACAACTCTCAGCCATAACCATTACCTGTGAATTACAGATTAGACCATATGCTTAAGTTTTTTATGTGAAAGAAACCATTGAATATGATGCTAAATGTATATAGGATAATCCCTATCAGACGTTTATGTTTATGTAACTATAGGTAAATAAAAATAAAAGCCATCCGGCGTCACGCGCGTCTCGTCAATAATTGATAAAGATGTCCGGTCTGACCAAATTGAACCCCTTTCACGCTAAAACATTAAAATTGTCGGACGAAGCTTAAACATAAGCGAACACGTATAGAATCGAGAGAAAATAGGGTTTTTATTATTAAAGGAGCACAAATGATAGGAAATAATTGATTGCCCCCACATCTCATCAATATCTTTTCAAAATATTTAGAACACTTCGCACGATATTACGCGTATTGCAACGTCAAAGTATATTTTTGTCCCTGACCAAAATTATCGCTTTTGCGAAACTCCAATAACTTGATAATAAGACTACTAATCTCATGCTTGACTTTATAACCGCAGGATCGCACAATGGATTCTCCTCCGAGAAAACCATTCAAGGGAACAGCTCTCGTTTACCAAAACGAGAAACTGTTCTATCTCGACCAGAATTCGTAGAAGGGAAATATAACGGAACGAATTTTATGCAAATATCGTCTTTAATGCACATTTACATCCGTATCTTAATTAAGGCCCGCGTTCGTGTTAATGCCATGTTTATATGGCCGAGGTCGCAGCTCGCGCCACTTCCACCGAAACTAATCCCCTTCAGTATAAATGCTATTGGATTTTAAATATTTAGTATTCCGTTAAAGTCAAGCATTTGGGTAACAACTTGAAAAGGTTAAAGTTACTAAAAAATACAGGGAATTTACTATTTACATCGTCAATTTGACGTCACTGGCCGCTTTGGAGTGACATGGATACCCTGTGAACATGCGATGAATACCAGAATTAATTGAACTTGCTGTACCTCTACCTCTACGTATAGAGTGTTTGTTGCACTGTATTTTACTAACACAATGATTAAAGGAGTTTCATGTTACCTAACGTATTCACAGGCTTTTTCACAAGTGAGATACTTGTAAAGAGCCATACACTTAGGTATTATTGCCTCTGTGGGAATGGAAGAAGTCACTCACGGTGCTTCATCTTTAATTTACGAGTTCAGCTCTTGTTGTCAGTGCTCTTTACTCGGCCAAGCTGTCGGTTCATCCTATAGGTATTTGTAGAGAGGTATTCCATATAAGTCTATATCTGCTAAATTGTTGAAGTCAACTGAAAACTATCCAATAGGTTTTGAGGGAATGGAAATCGTGTATAAGTCTAGCTAACTAATAATTAATAAAGTTCTAAAGAAGCTTTGCTCTAACCTCATGCGAGAGCATTCTAATTAGAAATGTCATAGCAACTCAATACTCTGCGGTGAGCGTACATTTCCGATACTGAAGGATGCAAACTACCTTTTATATTTACTCAAAAGTAAACTCTGATTTATACATTCAAAGAATGTAACGGGAAAGGACTCAAAGGTTGAATATTTTATTCGAAATCAGTGAATAGATGTAAATGTATACGGGAGCGGTGCAAAGTTCTTCCCAGTTTTATGTGGGATAGTTTTGCGAACCTAAATAAAAGGGAAAGAGGTGACTCTATTCTAAATCATTTGATAGCAAATGTTTTATTCCGAATGTGTTCCCTACGTCATTATACACGACATAATTATATTTGAGTATTATGGCAAACATACAGCTAGGCATCCTAATCTGTATTGACATTTAAAATATCGCATTCAACCTAAAATAGCTGAAAAGGCTTTGTATTGTACCTTTTATAATAACGGGTAAAATAACAGCCAACATAATTTTAGTTTTAGAAGCTTTTGGACATCAGTTGCCTTTACTGGTACTTAAGTACGAGGAGCAAATCGAGACTAACGAACAGCAAATGATTTTTACATATATAAATATCTTTATTTGTTGTATATGTCATATATATCATAAAAAGTACTATCACCCCGTAGATTTTTCATAATAATATGTGAAGAAGAGCTCATTTTGTACCTATTTAATTCTATACAATACATCATCATTACCGGACAGACAGCGAAGTCTTAATAATAGCATCCTGCTTTAGCCATTGCCTACGGAAACCTAAAGATTGTGACATACCTGAAATTTTTTTTGGAGCAGCAACAAGAGTTATTTACAAGATGGTGCTTTTCGTGTCAATCGGATGACAGAAAGTTCATTATAACTGACAATTCAATAGAAAATTGAAAACTTCATATTTTCAAGAATTTGGGTTTAGAAGTCGCGAACTATAAAACTGTTATTTTGAGGAAGTTGGCAGACAGCGGCATCGTTAAATATTGTAGAACAATCACCATTGCTCTGCGTTACGCTTACAGAATTAGCAGCCGAACGTTTATTATAATACGTGACACATTCTATTTGTGACGCGAATTCTTTTCGTTTATTGAGATCACCGTGGTTTTCATTATTGAGGTCAACAGACTTTATTTTGCTTCTTCCTAAAACATCGTTTTAACAGCGTAAATACATAGTGTACCTGTACACTACCCTAAAACTAAAGTAAATACAAGTTTAAAAGGTTTAAAAGCAAGTAAAGTAACATTCCAAGCTCAGATGTCGGACTAATTAAAAAGTTTTGAATGTACCGCAACTAATTTAGTTCCCTTGAAAATCTAAGTTTGGTTGTTCTACAATAATACTACAACGAGCTTTGCCATAGATACCTGGGACTCGAATAGTTGTTGGTAGATCTACGAGTTCTCCAGGACGAGTATTTAGTCCGGAGCTCCGAAGCGAGACAGTGCACTACGCAGAGAAGAGCGGCGTCTCTCTTCCACACTCGCAATAATATTACTTTAAGCGACGTTGGTAGACTCCCAGGTTTACGGTTCTAAGTTCCAAGAAACGATTCCAGCCAGTGGTTATAAATTAACCTGCAAATTCTGCTTATAACTTAGGTTATACGTAAACTTGTTAGTTATCTTCTAATAGGAAATTTGAAAACCGATTCTAACCGTATTTCTATCTGTAGGTATTACTAACGCTGATTCTGTATAAAATAAATAATCTAGACAGTGCCTCATTAACTGACCTCACAGGAGTTTATAACAAAATACATATGTTATTTAAAAAACAAAGATCCCTTGTTTTCTCCAAATTTACCTAATCCACGATTAGCTAACATTTTTCTATAAGCTTCAGACATACATATTATTATGTGTCTACTGTATCCAGCTTAAGCTGGTGCTTTATGCTAGGATTTTCTCGGGCCTGATAGTGCAAGGGAACTGTGACTGTGATAACACATCCGCGAGTTCCGCGGGATCCAAGAGCGCGGCGTTACGCGGTGATATCGTTTACATAATACCTTACCTACTTATCGCAAACGTGATCATGGATGTAAACTTTCTTAAGCTTAAAACTGCAGGCGTTTACTGGAAAACGTTTTGTAAATAATGTCACTAGGAGTTTGTAAATTAAACTAATTATTTACCTATTTCACATAAAAAACTTATGCTGTGTAGCTGGTAGAAATTCTATATTTCCATTAAAAAAAACTTAATCGTTCCACTGATTTTAGAGGAAGTTTACAATTTTACCGATAACAACCCCGTTAATATAAAAGTCATACAAATTGCGTTCAGCAATGCAAATAGTTGCGATGTTTAGCAGTGAAATGATTTGCTGAACTGGCGTCAATCAGGCAAACCAGTTTAGAAGCTCATCTGGCTCTCTGATTGCATTTTGAAAGCTTTGCTCTGAAGTTAACTACTTTTTCTCCGATTACAATTTATCAATACTAATTATTCTACCACTGTAAAATACGTCAGGCAGAAGAAACATTCTGGTTTGAGACACAGAATTTAAACGTATTCGTGTTCGAATAGCAGAAAAGCTTTTAGATTTACTGCTAAGAAAATAAGCAAGAAACTTGTCTAAACACATCCGTTTCACAAACAAGTCGAGACAGTTAAACTTTAGACAGATCGGGTGCAGCGCATACCAATTATTCATTCATAATCAAACAAGCGTCATAGTTTGGATGTTGGATGTCTTCGCGGTGTGGAAAGCAAAAATAAAAATATGACGCATTCAAGAAAAGCTTTGATAAGCGAGAGTGAGTTATCAGTGTGTTGCGGGTTGGTACAGCTGGCGGCTGGCGCTGGGCGGCGCGCGGCAGTGTCCGCGGAGGTCGCGAGCCGGCCGCGCGTCGCCGCCCACCACCAACATATCGCACTCGCACCAAACAAACTTTGTAGCGTGTTCTCTCGCACAATATACAGCGGCTACGTATTGTTTCATACATTATTGTTACGATTCTTAGTGATTTATATAATGTTTTGGATTTGGTGAGTTATTGGAAGCTTTTACACGGAATATTATTGTTTCTTCGCTACAATAAGTTCCACATTCTATTTACTGTTTACAAAAAGTTCGCTTTTTTAGTAGTCGGCTACTACTGTGGGTTTACCTCAAACATCATAGAACCTTTCATTACCGTAGCTTGTAGTTTGAAACTACAATAAAACAGCAATAAAAATGCCGTTGTAATATCAATCACTGAGCGATGCTACATTTGCTTCGTACAGAAAGCGAAAGCTCCTCAGTTTGTCTGCCACTGATTTATGAGTGTTTGAAACCATTTCCCTGACAATGAATCAATCCACTGGAATCTATATTGTTATGGGCTTTGGTAAACGAATGGGAATAAGTAAAGGAAACAGTAAAACATTGTAATCAAAGCAGGGCTTTCGTTAGAAGATAAATCATGAACAGAATTGTGTTTATCTTATTTGTAGTGTGAATAGAATCTAGTCAACTGTTTTAGTGTAGTAATATTTTGAAATATAACAAATACTGCGGTTTGTTATGACAATGGATTATTCTATGTTATAATAATGGGTATTCATAAAAGTTTACAAATTTTGGAAATTAATTATGTATGGTACATAAATCGCAAAATTAATCAGAATCGTTAGGCCTTCAACAACATAATTATGTCAAATATCGATTATATGTTTATAGCACATGCACAGAATTAGTATTTACAATTTATTCGGGTTTTCGCGAAACACGTTAATTACCGAAAGCCCATTAATGTCATGACAGAATTGCACAGAGTACATTAAAATATTCTGCGAAATCAGTTCCCAGTTAAAATGTACATAACGTAAATATTGCTGTCCCCAAAACAAACAGGCGCGCATCGCAACGGGAATTGAGTCATTTTGTTTGGAACTCTGTTAAAAACATTTGCTCACAGCGAAACTAGTATTTTAAACTTTTATAACGTCTATTGGCAATATTTGTTTATGAACAGTTGTGAAAGCTGCCTCGGATTCCGATTGGAAATGTTCGTTTGATTCGTACTTGTTTACAGCGTAAATAAAACTGGCATTTACCAACCTGTCGTAAAGATTTTTCTATTTTTTTTTTATGAAATTAGCAGAATATTCTATGTTTGTCATTTTAAACGAGCGCCCCGCAGGACTCAGGATCACCAAGAAATACAGGCGAGATAAAAGTGAAGACCTTTCAAGTAACTTTAATTTGTTTAAAAATTAGGTCACTAAACTTTTCCAATAAAAATATACTTTCAAAGAAAATGGAATTGTTTTTTATCTGCTCGATGAAAGATATAATCGTCATCCCATTATACTTAAAAATACACAGTTAGCGCGTACGTATGACTGTATATGTTTATAAGAATGTGTAAGAATAATTTCCCTCGCTGTATGGAACAACATTCGTTATAACTCACATGAAATTATATGGTAAACATGAGATAAGACGTTCTCATATTTACTTTGAGCTTTACAAAGCGTATTATGATATAAATCAAAATTATAATGTATATATTCATGCGTCACGCGCCTCCCGGGAGTAAGCAGAGAACTTGTTCCTCCGGCCCTCCGAGACTGGGATACTAAGTATTTGATATATCTTGATGTAAAGTAAATACTAGGTTCTGAAACTTGTACGAAGTTCTAGGTTATTTGTTTGCCTTTGCCAATGATATTTGTACAAGTCTTCGTAAAAATTAATAATGTAATTTATAACCAATTCATATTATATTGTCATTGTTCCTAGTTACTCACCAATTTTAAGTTAATTCTATAATAGCTAGGTATAAGTTATGAAATAGAAATGGTAAACCGCTTCACACAAATAGGGTTTCTATTGTAAGCTAATAACGCAGCGAATTTATCCTATTGTGTGGAGATTCGCGAATGCGTGGCAGATATAAATCATACTTGCACCACCGCTCTCTGTCGGGAAAAGCTTTGTCCGTTCCATATATATCTATATTTTAACTCTACAATATTTGGCTACGTTTAAAATGAATGCATTTTTAGCATATCATACTTTATGTATTTCTATAGTAAAGACTAGCCGTAGTACGCAACTTCGTCCGCGCAAATATTTATATTCCACGACAAAACGGATCTTTGAACAAATCAAATGTGCAGTGCATTTGATAGCCTATAACATTATATGTTTTTGTATTATTTTATTTGTATGTATTTATATGTAGATAAATTTATTGACAGAATAGGGTGAACAAATATTTCTGGAACATATACCTATAATATATCCTTGTCGTAAGAGTTCGGCGCCAGTCTAGGTCTCGTAATTGAAATGAAATTATCGTACCATGATGTGGCTTATTCAATTAGTATAAATTCATAAACCGTGGGTACGAAACAGCGTTGTCACAACTAAGGGCAAATAAGTTATGATGTCAAATGTAACAAAACTATGCTAGATCAAACTTGACCGAAAAAGACATTATAAATCATTATCTAGGACTAATCCTTATATCAAAGTATTTCCCCTTTTCCGTAATACTTCTGCTTTTTCCAAGAATTTGAGAACCAACGATCATCTCTTCAAGTATGATGCAGTAGTGGAAGCAAAAAGGGTGCACTACACAGGATAGAGCGGCGTTTCGTCAGTCTTGTCATAAAAGGTGGTCGTCCTGGAAGAAGACGTTACAAGCTCTATAATCCTAATTCCTAAGTCATCTTATCTATCGTATTATAAGTAATACTGTACTGCGTAATCTGAACTTATAGATGCTGCTCCAGAGAAAAATATACGATAATTAAAATGTAACTTAATACTATTTGCTTGTAACAGCGCCACCATGAAGCATGCGCAATTTATTGAGCGCGCCTTAATTAATCATTTTATAAAAATACTATCTTTTGCTGCGTTATCGAAGCAGCGGTAATTCTAGGAGCGCACAGGCTTCCTACTATTATTATAATGCTATTATCTTTAAAAGACTTTTTACAACATATTGATTTACCGGAGATTTATTTTTAAACGCCACTTAATTCATCTTTGAACTAAAACAAAATGTAATGAACTAAAGTTACAGTTGCCAAAATAGTCTCCAGTTAAAAAGTTGTGAGAAAATAGATTCTGAAACCTAACTAACGAAATAGCTGACGCAAACACGTAAACGATCAAGCTGAATGAAACTCTCAAATATTTGCTACAACTCATTAAAAATAGATGTTTACAAAGAAAAACGCGAGTGTTGTAGTGATTAAACGCGTTAAAATAAACACGGGCGTGACGTCACCGGATCCTGCGATGTTTGAAGCTGGACTCGGTATATGTGTCAGGAACAGCCGCCCTACATTCAGCACATATTTGGGACGCGCGACTTTGGCTTTTTTCGGACCGCTATACGCTATGACTGTTCATTGAGCGGAGATTTGTCGGCGTGTGGATATAACAATAGTAAATCTTATTTAAGCGTATTGTGTCTATTGTTATAGTAAGTTGTAAAGATTGTTTTTGCTGAAATCGCAAGTCCGTGCTTGAGCATAACAATGCCAGTATTTTTATTTTAAATGAAAATAAATCAAAGAATTTCTAACAATTCAAGAAATATATTGTTTTTTAGATCAACCTCATGAATCCTGACTGTAAAATATCACCCATGTCAAAATCAACTTGCTTCAGCAGTCACAGCGAAACCAGATTTCAATGAGACTGAAACTTACCTAGTAACCAAAACCTGACATCCAAGAAGTTGCAGCTCGCTCTCTAACTTTTTATACACATAATCTTAGAGTTTGATTATTTGATATATCAGAACCCGTTGTACATGCAACCATTGTTGGCTACACAGTGTCTGTAACATGAGATGAGGGCTCAAGTACCGAGTCCCCGATAGTAATATCTGGAGCAATAATTGGATTCCGCCAAGTACGTGCGACTGAGTGCCGCTCACGTGTGATTGAGATGCATACGACAAACAGATGCAATACCTACTTACAAAGTACCTACATACATAGCATACCTACACGGCTTTCCTTCAGGATATAAATTTACCATGATGATAAAGGGTAATTCTTAGTATTTAAATACATCAAAGTACCAGATTTCTCGGAACTAGGAAATGGTCTGTAAGCAGAAAACTAGAAATTCAATATGTGTTCATTTTACGTGACGAAGTTTTCGTGAAACTTTTACGAAAATTATAGCGTAGGTAATCTTGGAAACTTCTTTCAATTTGAGGGAGTTTGACTGGAGCAAATGTTTTATCAAGTTCACGTGGTAGCTAACTACCTACTGAACCCATATTTCTATGTGGCTGACTCCTAAGAAACTAGTCATAAAATATTTTTCTGGAACAATAAAATCAGTAACAGCTAAGCTTGCGGTCTAGCAAGGTATTCGTATGTCCAAGGCACGTCGCACGTAATTACAGAGCTATAACCATGAGCTGGCGTTCCCGCGCCGGCCCCGGGCACCTGGCAGCCGGCAGCCGGAGCCGGCTTGGCGGCCGTCCAGGAAGCGCCGGCATGACCGGCCGCACGGACCCGGATATGGCGGATATCGCGGATATTGCCGAATCCTCGGGTCACTATATCCGCACGCACCTTGTTGACTTTACGAGTGGTGTAACTGTAGGTGTATTCTCTCGTTACGTTGTATTACGCGTTACTTGTTTGTTGTTGGAAGGAGTACAGATTTAGCAAGACGGGATTGCCTCAGTAACTATGTTTCTCGGACACTGCATCTACATATTCACATGTAGATGCTGTATTTTAACAGATTTTGTTGAATGGAATGTTTCATACTCCATGCTGCTACTAGAGAGATGTTTTGTGAAACATGTTTCGTAATTTTCTGACACAATTTTCAACCTTTCCTTACTCCTGATGAAATGATAGCATTGCATTACACGAAGAAATCAGTTCCTTTATATGTAGAGTAACTGTCGCCTGCAGAAAGTCGACAAAGAAGCGATCCACAGAAGACGAGTTAATTTAATCACAGACAGTTCCGCGGCACGGCCGGCCTCTCGTAAAGCTGAGCCGAGGGAGTGACCAGCTTAACTCTATGGGACAGTACTACTTTGTTTCAATTGTGACCACACTGGAGGGAAACTTAGTATTTTTCGGAACTGATTTAAAAAAAAAGAGATATTAACATTGGCTGGTATGATTAGTTAAAATTGCTATTCTAAACCATGTGGTTTAGAATTTGCTATTTGCTAAAATTGCTATTCTAAACCATGTGGTTTAGAATAGCAATTTTAACTAATCGGATATGTTAAACAGACCCCTTAGGAAGGACTTCCTCCTACACAGACTATGCGTACTGCATAAACTACTGATTTAAAACAAATCAGGCTTTTTAACGTCAAACTTTTGACCTACTTGGGGTAGTAAAAAAGAAAAAACTTACCTAGTCACTAGAAAAAGTTATTGAATTGATTTCTGCCACAATCTTGCCGACTCCGAACTTATCACCTGAAAGTTTAACCATACCTAAGACTGAATACAAGGTCAGATCAATGACCGATAATAAACAGAAGCCTATCATGATAAGCTTCCCTCCGTCTTTATTTAGCAGAGCCAAAGTATTTTACTATTTTAGTCAATCACCGCAAAGGCCAGGGAAGTAAAGAGGGCTATCATTAATACCAATATAAGTCCGGATGCCCAGCCCAGGCCGTGGTCGCCCCGCAATAAAAGGGGACTTTAATTCTTTTGATGGCGCATGTGTGACGTCACGCACAGATTACGCGACACACCTACCCTTGCTGCCCACCGCGCCTTCGCAGAGTCGTGATGTGCTGATGACCCTGATTCATGGAGTCGTGGAACTATATTTATGTAACCCCTTTCGCTTCCGTATTCATTTGTTTACGTTCACTGTCAATTCCGGTTCTTCACTCAATTTCCTGAAACGTTATAGGATAAGATTTTCCCAGATTTTATTGAACATTTTTATTTGTTTAACCAAATCACCGTTCACTGCTAGACATAGGCCTCTACCTAATTGCGTCACGACACTCGTCAGCTTTTGTCGTGCAGTCTGAGCCAGCCAGTTTTCCAGTTCATTTTAACAATAGAAACTCATATTTTAATCAACGGCCTAATCGCTTGAGCTTTTTTAATTAAACCAAGTATTCGTATAAAGCGCACGAGACGACTAATTTTGGATCGTGGCAAGTGGAAATGCGTGGTTTCCGCCCACGCATACAGAAAATATATGACACACATTCTAAATATGGAAGTCACCGACAGTCAACCGTGACGTATTATAATATTCCACCTTCAAAAGACAATAAAAGACCTATTGTTATACGTATGGATGTTATTTTTTTATTTTCAAATCCCATCGCCACTATATGCTCTGCGGTTTTTGACGTACCTACATAATATATTTTCATTAAACGTTTACGATATTGTTTCAATACTTATTTAAAAGGACTCTTACCCTGTTCTTCTCCATAGTTATACACTTAGACTGACCTAGAGTGTAGCCAATGTAATGTGTAATGTAATTTAAACGTTTTTAAAGTGCGTTTATAGCCAGTCCTAGTGAAAATAAAAACATTTTGATTTTTAATTTCGAACTGTCTAAAATTTATTGAGACATACCCCCGTATGCTCGTTCTCATTATCAAAAGAGGTATTTGCCAAACTGGGACATTTACAGGCTGGTATTTTTATGACATACCAACGTTTTATACTTCGCTAGTACGCCAATTTAATAGCTAGGTATATAAACAAAATCGTTAAATCTTAGAACAATCGAAACATTACTCATTCTTGATTCACATGTTAATTAGTTCCAATAATACATACATGTCGCAGATTCAAACGGATTAGAATCCACGTGTTGATAATTTCCGTCCGCCATCTAAATATTTCTCAGTCAGTGCGCACACCCGGCGCCGGTGAAGTCTCCGGAGCAAGAGCCAGCTCCATCGACATTCACACTACTGACAGATTGAACTGACATACAAATAAACTTCTTTTTAAACTGTCACCGTCAAAACATCAACATGAAGGTCAGGAAGCTAACGATATTCAGCCTCTTTGCCACTCGAAAAATAAATAATTATTCATTCTCCGACATGGCCATTCTGCGAATCAACGCGCTCTCGCGTTGCCCGTTGATATCATAGATACAACAGGTCTGTCTCGGATACTCAAGTTATTCTGATTATCCCGCAAAGCGAGGAAGCTTTCAACATTAGGACCTTAATAACACCTTAGCTTAGCAAACTTACGAAGCGTAGAAGCTTCCAGCAGTCACACTGGATCAAGTAGCAAGCTTTCAATCTACGTCGTAGACAAAGCGTACTAATTTTCAGGCTAAGCCTAGTAAGCATAGCAACTTTCAAGCAAACGCTAGTTTAACCAAAGCGTAAAAGCTTTCATCTTGTTTCGGACAAAGCATATCAGCTTTTATCCAAATTATCGAACAAAGCGTAAAAGCTTTCAGTCATACCTTCAGCCAAAGCGTAAGAGCTTTCAGTCAAATTCTCAGACAAAGCGTAGGAGCTTTCAGTTAAATTCTCAGACAAAGCGTAGAGCTTTCAGTCAAATTCTCAGACAAAGCGTAGGAGCTTTCAGTCACAGTGTAATATCAAGTTTCCATACATTACAATCCATTTGTTGGGTTCGGTTGTAAACACAATCATTTTGTAAAAACAAAAATGTTCTTCCTTTTACAATAGTAAAATAATTCGTAATTCTTATAACACTTCAATCGATGCTAATTTGCACGCACTAATAAAAACAACTTCGACTACATTACAATATTAAAGTCAAGCATTATTCTTTGTACCATCTAAACATTCAGATAGGCCTAGCAAACTATCTAGTCTATCATCTGTCATGAAAGACTTCGTAAACATCCAACTAGATATTTACGAAGTCCCTTACGACTAAAATTCGCGTCAAGATCAGAAGTTAGGAAATTAAATATTGGAGAACTTTTATTGTAGCCGATCAACAACTAAAGTGGCGTTTTACCGATCCTCTTTAACCTCACCAATAATAATTGACTTCCAAGATTTGCTCTCGTGATTTTCAGCAATGGTAAAACAATTGGTCAGCACTGACATCATTCGCTCTACCTGGCCATTGGCCCGCAATACACCACTGGCAACCTCATGAAATCCATTGACCATTCACTACACAAGCTCTGAAACTCCCGTCCGGTAAAAGAGGCACCTTGTTCAGATTCGATTCGTTTGGCTGCACCAAAAATGTGAAAGAAACCTCCAAAGGCCTCATAGGCTGAAGTCAACTGCACCCAAATGACAAAATATCGCAAAATCGCCCATAATAACCATGATACACTTCTTTGTCATCCTCCCGCCGGTCATCTTGCCACTAGTGTCAACATGAATAGCATTTTTAAAATGTTTTACCAGAAAGGCCTTTATTTACTTTGCATGGTAAACAATGGTCTACGCAGGCTCTAACAGATGAGCTCATATCAGGAAACCAGAAATGGTCCCCCTACTTTTGACAAGGTCTTATCCCAGCCCAAACGTTTCAGTTCGACATGAAATCCTTGAATTATCTGTAATTACCGGGAACTATTGTTCCACTAAAAGCCCCACCATTCATCTGTAAGTTTAAAAAAAAAGTGAATTATCTTTACAAGTATACGGCGCTCTAACACCAGCATCAATCACTTCGCTTTCCATGGTCAGTAATGCGCTTTATTTCGAGATATAACCTCTGCTCGGCCTGCAACCATTAATTGTTTAAATGAGAAACATTTACCAGTATGCTATTGACTAGGTTCTTTCTAAAATAATCTACGTGTGGAATCCATTCACCCTTTCGATATTCTATTTCGAAATCAAAAGATTGCATATACGCCCACCATCGGTGAACGCAGGGTAACAATTCACGTTTATGACGCGATGCCTTCAAGGCATCACAGTCTATGATGACTTTAAAATGACGATAATACTTCAGGGCTTAAAAAACGGCTAGAGTCTATAGCTCGTAGCTGTCGTAGCTGATCGGCTTTCCGCATCGGTTGGTCGCTGACTGAAATAATTTTCAGTTGTACATCATCCTTTTGAAATAACACCGCACTATATCCAATCGAACTCACGTCGGTGTGGAGTTCGATTGGTTTACTAAAGTCAAAGATAGTCAACACGGGTGCAGAAGTCACATATCCAACCACAGCAGAATGAGCCAATGTATGCTCGGCGGTCCATACCCATTATCATCATTTTTAGTAAGTGCGTACAAGGGAGCCATGATAGATGAGAAGTTAGGTACAAATTTTCTGAAATACCCAGCAAGACCATTAAATTGCCGTAGTTTTTTTTACGCATGTAGGCAAAGGAGAGTTAGCCAAAGCTTTTATTTTGTTAGGATTTGGTTTTATAGAATTGACACTAATGACGTGCACTTTTTCCAATAAAATGTAAAACCTGCCATTGACAGAGCCGATAACACGCGCTCCAAATTCTAAAAGGTTTATTTTGAAATAACCAAAACATCATCAGCAATTTTGTCTTTTAGCCTTTTGAGAGCATTATTTATTGCTCTTTAGTTAACAGAAGATGCATTTGAGAGACCAAAAGGCATTTTCAAAAATTTACAAACGTCATCTTGGGTATTTTAAGCAACTCTGACCATACCTGAGTATCCGTAATACCAGAAATGACAACTTAAATCTGGTTGGGCTCGTTCCAGCCAGTTTCCAGTCGATCTACCAGCGCCAACTTGTTCGTAAAATACTCGACGTAGGTACGTTGCTGCTAGATCGCTCTTGTACTCCGCCATGTCACAGAAAGGTCGTGAAACCTTTTTGTTGCTATAAACTGCCGTGAAAGCCGCTCCTGTAATTCTTTGCAACTTTTACATCAAGGATACGTACGCACCGCAGTAGGTAAACTGACACTCGTCTGGATCAAATGGTGGTAGGAATATTTTACTCGCTTTCAGTATTCTACGTAAACCAGTACTCGTGGAAGGTTGTAGGTCAGAATTCCTAGCTAAATCCGCCATTTTTTTTTACGCTGAAGATTAGGACGTAAAATATCCTTCTGTAGCTGGCATCGCAGTAGGCTCGTAGGATCCCCTTGGGGTAATCCCACCGCTGCTGTCGCAGATTCAAACGGATTAGAATCCACGTCTTGATAATTTCCGTCCGCCATCTAAATATTTCTCAGTCAGTGCGCACACCCGGCGCCGGTGAAGTCTCCGGAGCAAGAGCCAGCTCCATCGACATTCACACTACTGACAGATTGAACTGACATACAAATAAACTTCTTTTTAAACTGTCACCGTCAAAACATCAACATGAAGGTCAGGAAACTAACGATATTCAGCCTCTTTGCCACTCGAAAAATAAATAATTATTCATTCTCCGACATACATATTATTATATTAAATTATCAAGCGAATAGTGTACGGTCAGCAAAGAAAATCTAGAAAAAACACAGATTTACAAACTGAAACGTGGTTGTTCAGCAACATTTCAATTGAATTCCTGTGTTTAAGTTTTTTATTTCTACCCCCTATACTAAGTTACACTGTTCAGGAGCCTTGTAAATCTGATCCTGTTGTTTTGTTGCTGATGGTATCGAGTAGTGAGTGGTACTTGTCCCCTTAGGAGCGGTGTATTTGTGTTGTGTTATCACTGGCCGGTGAAGTTGCATACTCACTATCTTATCACCAAGTATCTTTATCATCTAATATACCGTTTAGTTTGCCGTCTTCAGTCGGTTCAAGTCGTCCGTTTTAGGAAATTAAAATAATTGAAGTGAGGAATTTATTACTGCGGTTCGTAGTGTGTTGTGGTGCAGTGTGTATTTTTGATAATGTTCTATTGATTTTTTTGTGTTTGTTTGGGATGAAAAATTGTTTAATTTAAAAGTGCAATAATAAATAAGCTTAAGTCTCTGCTTAGAGTGCAATCTAAAATAAGTTGAAGTTCCTGCTCCTTACATGAAAAAGGCTTGAGAAAGATGAATGGGCGTTTTGTTTTAATTTTGACTGATTTTAACTATTAATTTCATGTGATTATATTTTAAATTTATTTATTTTTATTTACGTGAAAGTATAGGCTGGTTTACTAAAACTGCATCAAGGTAATCTCACTACAGTTTGTTTAGAGCAGACGTTATGCGTTTCGTTTGGACTAAGTTTCAAAAGTTCGTTTAGTCGGTTTTTCTTACAAAGTCCAATCATAACTGGAAAGTTTGTTGGTTACATAAGTTTAAGCCGGGATTTTCCGATTACTTAGTAGTTCCTCCTTGTTGCGTGGGCCTGATGCCGTCATCGCGGTGGTGGGCGTTCGATACCTGGCCATATGGATGACCCTGCTTTCTAAAAATATTGTATTTGTTTTATCTCGATAAGCTGTCATTCCCTTCATATACTTTATGTTGCACACCGGGGGTGTTGAGCTAAATTTACCTTTATTTTTACAGTTCTAGCTTCTGAGACCTTAGTTAGCTGCTGAAACATTTATATCTCTTTATATATTACAGTATTTGTGAAAAAGTTGTAATTGTCCAATATGTAAGATAGACAAAATACGATACATTATACCTGTCAAAAAAGATTAACTAATCACTGAGTTATTGCCGATATTTTCTTATCCTATGTAATTGAATTTGTTATAAAGTTTAACACTTTCAAAGAGTTTATAAGTTACCCAAAGTTTAAAATAGGTAAAAGCTGAAGCGTCGCGGCAACTAACTATGCTTCAAAGCTTGTTAACAGAGACAGGTTATAAATACATTGTTAAAAATTATAACGTGTACGTGTCTCCTACTGTCATATAACTTTTAGGGAACAATGATAGTGTCGTTTAGCAATCTGTTGGCCAAACTTACGTATTAGAACGCTATCAACTCTCTGGGCTAGCAATACTCGCACTTGTCACAAACTCAAGTAAAACTTACACACAAGTACCTTGTACAAAAATTCATTGTTTAAACATTCACCCGTGATTTCTCGTATGCAGTATATTGATTTTATAAACGCTGAGTAATATAATACAGCAGAAAAATATTATCTCGGGAATAAAAATTAAATTCACGCCAATTTTATTGAAATCCTAGGTAATAACAATTATTTTCTCGATCCATGGCTCTGAGTAATTGGAGACGCAGTATTCAGTGACGTATTGCAACGAAAATTCCCAAAAATAAAATAGTATATGTTCGCAAAAAGAACTCGCTATGTAAGCCTTCGGTTTAACAATTCATCGGTAAAAAGTTTGAACTTACTTGACTAGAGGAACTAAGTATATGTCATTAATAGCTCGGTTGTAGGGAGCGCGGGACCTAATCTCCGTGGCGCCAATTTTCCCGGTTTCCATCAATCTTTTGTCTCCCCACAATCACTGCCATCTCATTGACTCCTCAGTCCTCTACTCGTACTCTAAAAGCCAAACTTACAGTTGTTGGAGCGAGATAAACCTATACTGGAGGTAACGGAATTCTCGCTTTCACAACGGAGCTCATAACAAGCAAAAGTCACACGTAGGTGTCTATGAGTTTTTATTCTAATTAGTAAGTAATTTGGCTTCTAAATATAGTACAGTATATTTTCAGCATCAATCATTTTGTAATTAGTCCACCTACAATAAGCGACATGTTTAAACGTATTTTTGTTTGGATATTATTCGATTTAATTAAAAACGTTTTAAAACTTTGTGTTTATTAATGTTGTTCATATTCATTGCTAATTATAAAAACATCCCTTGTGTTGTTTCTCGAAAATAATTCGATGCCATATTATCGGCAGTCATTTGGCACACAATTATAATGAGATTTATATCGCCAATTAAAATTGCGTCTGGATTGTGACATAATTAGTTAATCAAAAAATAATATACCCAATTATTTAATTTTGTTTTATTAATAACGTCAAATTTTATAATCAAAGGATATTTTAAAGCACTTATAATATATATCAAAGTAGAGAATCTTTCATGAATTGTGTGGCTGTCACTTACTTAGCGATATATTCCACTTGTAAACTTAATCTGTTTTATTTATGACTGTTATTTATGAATGTACAAAACATTTATCACGCGATTCTTATCGTTGACAAGTTCAGCAATGCATATAAGACCAACAACGTGTGATGATCGGGAAAAAATGCGTCAAAAATTATTTCACTATTATTTTAGCTACGTAATCATTTTATTATTGCCTGATATATTTCTAAGTTATCTAATCTGCATTCTTTATACGGAGTCTTATCCAGTCATTGTAACTTGTTTATTTGGGTACAATGATTAGGATTAGGACTATGGATCAATTTTGACGAAATTTAGTATGAAGTTAGCTGACAGCCTGGAAAAATGGATTAGGTTAGGCTACTTTTTAACCGACTGCGTTGGACCGTCAATATTTTGCAGCTATAACCAGTATTCTCGCGGGTGAAGTCGCGAGTAAAGCTAGTGTTATATACAAGCTCCTTAACTAGGAACTATGTTTACAGACTTGACATAAAACTTTTCCCTGCAGCGGTAATTTCACCAATTATCGCAAAGAGAATCTAGTTAATCTTTCATTGATAACCTATATGATACGGCGCTTTTAACACGATAGACAATTTACGATACTCAATTAGGGCGTTTTTATAATCGTAGTAAAAAGACCTGCCGAAGATAAACTGAATTATAGTGGGTGTATTATCCGGGCCATACATTTATTCTATAATGAGGTTATATTTATGATAGAGAATATTTTTTTCGCAGCTTAATATTATAATAAAAAAACGTCGTGTAGTACTTGTTTTTTTTTTCGCTGAAAAATGAAATAAAATGCTGAAAGACGAGGTCCTCTTATCACAAGTCCAGTTTTACCGGATAGGTAGTAAAAACCAGTTTTACTCTTGGCTTCCGGATAGTGCTTGCTATAAATGTCTGTATAAATATTTCTCTTGAAAATCTTTCCGTAGCTGATGTAGCGTATCCTTCCCGTAGCGTATATTATATTAGCGAAAGCTCGTAGCTGTTGTGTTATTTTTTAAATTCAAGTTCGAATTCAAATATATTTACTCTAAGTTAGTTACGGCCCGTAGTAAATTTACAGCGACTGCATTAAGATAGCGGTCAGTAAATTAAACGCTGAAGTTAGGACAATAACTAAAATGAGATTAAAATTAAGTGACGATTCTGTCTTTCCCTTTCTGCGTTCTTAATTATATCAAACTCATTTCATTTCATTTAAACTTGGAGTAAATAGATTTTTTACTTTCCCGATGACCATACCTAATCTTCGTGCTTCTATCTCTTGGTATCAAGCAGAGCTAAGTCTGTTGCGCGCAATTATACAATGTCATAAACTCAAAATCGTATTTTTATGCTTCGTTAATACAAAAAAAACCCTATATACCTAAAAGCTTTCAATAATAATCCTTCCGCAGACACACTTCTATACACAAAAGTTAAAGTATAAAGAGTTTAACTAAACAAGTGATAACACAGCAACGTAAAGACTAGAATTGGTGCAAGCGACTCTTACCAATTGTGTTCAGTACATTGCGCGGTGTGTTCGCGCGTGTGTTAGTGATGTGTGTGTGTGGCCAGTGATGTGCAGTGCGCGGGATGGCGTGGCCCGGAGGCTCGGATGCCGTGGAGCTGGAGGTGCAGCATGAGAACAACAATGACGTGGACCGGCTCGCCGTGCCCAACGCCACCGTCGTCAACGGACGCAACAGGACAAGTAAGTGGGGGTAGTGACGTCATCTAGGAGGAGGTACTTCATGGGCCTTTGTGAAATAGATAGCCTGTGTAAAATGCGATTCTGTTATCATAAAATCGTTTTTATTGTCCCGATATCATCATATATCATTTGGTATTTGATAAACTTTAGGCAATTATAGTTTTTATTGGAGGAATATAGATTAATATCTTAACTTATTAACCTGGATTCACCACTGATCTATATTTTCCTTTGACGCAATGTTCTAAGAAAAGGTGGTAAAGGTACACCTTGACGGGCGGTACAGGTCGGAACAAAAGGCAACTAATGCCCGGTGTGAAGGACTGTCAGGAGATAGATATTAACCTAGTTACCAAAACTAATCTACAGCGGCAAGTATTTACGGGCTGTAATCCAATCCCGGCTGCATAGCGGGGACCCGCGGGGTGCGGGGTACGGGGAGCGGGGGGGGGGGTGCTCGGCCAAGAGAAGTGCAACCTTCATCAAGAGCGACGGATTTTCGATACTGACTCAATTGTAGTGTTACCGAATGCCGGCCAAGATAGGAATAAGAATGAACTTCAGTGGTTTTGGAAAGATAAGAAAAGACAAGAATTTTAACTTCTCTAGCACTGAAAATTTGCTATGTAACAAGCGATTGATGCAATAACTAAGCTCCACATGATAAACATTTCTTGCCATTGATTATTATGTAAAATAAATTTACCTTTCCATCATTGTATTCGTTCACAAAAGCAATCGTTTGTTGATGTAGCTATTACTAATTCCTTACCTCTATAGGTAATCTATATTAGCTGTCGGATCATCCTACCGGACTATTCGTGTTTGATGAGGAGCCTGCGGGTAAACACCGCTCAAATTAGGATTTGAAACAATATTCAACGTTCATTTTCATAATTAATAATCTGATTCTAAGTTTTGTTTACATCTTGTATTCCCGCGAGAAGGGTTTTTGGTGTCTTTAGAGTTTTCCTGCGTTGATTATAGATTTTTTTGAACATTGAAAGATATAGTTCCTCATTATATGACTAGTTGTCACTGGAAACCCTTTCCTAAATAAATTCATATTCATAAAATTCTTAGAAATAGTTACCTCAATATTTTTCCTTTCAAAACCTTCCGTCTATTGTCCCATCAACTGTATTATTTGGCTAAGGAAAGTATTCGTGGAATGTAGTCAGCAATGCGACATGTTCGACAATGTTAAAGAACCGCTAAAGGTCACGCTGACCCTTGTTGAGGTCCATTTGTAGTATAATAGTGGATCGTGTCTGCAAGTTCACGTCGAAGTGTTTTAAACCCTAACAAAGTAACTGACATGAGAGAGCTCACTCAATTCAGTTGTATCATAAACTAAATGTTTAGAACATAACAAGAACCAAGTATTCTCTTAAGGTACTAAATTACTAGTTTGCTAAAATTGAATTAAAAAAAATGGTGAAAACTGTTTCAGTTTTAATTTAATTTTAAATTTCAAATAAGTTCCTAATATTCTGTTTGCGCTGGTGTCCCAAGTGGCGCAGGATAAGCTACGTCATTGGATATGATGAAATCGACATATTACTACAACTTAGGTATTCATGCCTCTAGAGCACACTAACTATTCAGCGATGCACATTGCTTGATCTATCAATGTCTCTATATCGGAATATGTTTACCACATAAATCACATGAGGCGAGTGATCGATCACACGGCGCGTGCCACTGCTACATAAAACTGTTGCTCCTCCTATTACACGGCTCTCATGTGGCACGTCATTCATGACTGACCACGTTATATCCTCATATCTGTGTTAAAGCTAAAATGACAAGCATCCAAGCTTTGAAAGCAAAATACCCGAGTAGGTATGAGATACATCTTTCTCCGGAGAAAATTGCATTCTACTAGGATCTCTCCGTTTTAGGTGTAATTTACATCCAGATTGCGTATTTGTGTATGCAAGCTGAACAACTGGCTCATACATAATTTTCGAGGTAGTAGGTACTCGTAACTTGCAAAGTGTTTCTAAGTATCCAACGTGGGGATAGCTCGCTACATTCGCTGTCACACAAATAGTGTAACTACATGCAAACCATTAGCATATTACCTATGTATATATTCATCCCCGCCGCTTGTATCTCGGTACATGACATCAACACGTCGTCGGCAGGTAATGCCTGGTGTGTCGACTAAGACTTAATTGTGTCTGGTCGCTTAACACGTAACGAGGAGCACGTATCATGTTACGTAACAGCGGATCATTGTGTAATTGGCATTCGTTCAGCATTCACCTTGCAGTAGGGCTTCGCGGGCAGCGGGCAGCGGGAGCCCGGCGGCAGTCCGCCCGCGGCCACGGACGCAGCACCATGCTCATACAGATCCTGGTGTTCATGTACATCGCCACCTGCGTCCTCTTCTATGTCGCGCACGTCATCGACTACTACTTCTCAGTTCTGTGAACCTTCTAGAAGGTGTTGTGTAGTGATGTCGCCGACTCACTTCCCATAGACTATGTGGAGGGCGGTGAAGGCGGCTTTCGCTTTCCAAAGGCTCGGTAAGTCGGCGGCGACCACAAAGCGGATTGTCTCCACATCACCAAGTTTCGGAGCGCGAGTACTTCATATTCTCGGACGAAACTTTTAACAATGTTCTTTGTGCGAATGAGATGAGTGCAGCTCTGTCCTTCCCACACTTTCATAATAAGTTCCATTGTAATGCATTCATATCTAGCATCGCATGGAGAGATGTAACTTTGCTCTCAGCTAGGACCGTCTCGAGCACTTGTCTCAAATGCATTGGCACGTTTTTAATATCCAACTTCTTGAAGCGCTGAGCGAAATTCAAGTTTGGCACCGCAAAACTTTTGATTTAATGTTTACTCTTCTATCGCAATCTCAATCTGTCATATACGTCCAGGTACGTACTACTAACTTATCAAAATATGTTTTTATGCTATATATTAAACGGTCATTTCAAATGGCTCACTAATTAACATAATCTAATTAAATTTATCTTGATATGCTTGCGGACCACTCACAAACACCAATCTGCATGTGAAAATACAATCAAACTTCATAACTTTGGCCTATGTACAAAGCAACACTTGTGCTAGTGACAGTTAGTATCTACTTTAAACAATTGACATAAATACAACAATGCTTTAAACGGTATCGGTAACGTGTGTAGTGAGTCGTGCGGCGCGGGGCTCGCCTAATCCCTCTCACAGCGCCGGCAGGCGGCAACAATACGCCACAACTCCAGGGTGAAGTAACCCCTGACACAAACACGCCGCCGCCTTGTTCCGTATCCTTATAACCTTGACCTATAAAGGCAAAGGTCACGGAGCAGGAGAAGGTTAAGTTCGGATTTAAAGTGTATAATCTCGGGTTTGTAACAAGATGCGGTAAAAACTTTGCGCTGTAGACAGTCGTTTGTCCTTTGTTCTTGTTTGTTAATTACTAAAGGGCGCTCTGTGAGGTCTTTGTGAACGTTGCCCCGTTGTAGGCAATACTCAATGTAAGTAGTAATGTTGCACCGATCTCTATCCTTTGGACTGCATCCTATTACTATGCTGATTCCAATCTTAAGTAGGTAGTTAGTAAAAAAGTTCGTTATGAAATCAACGTTTTTAGAACGTTCCCAAATGTTACATGGTTATAATTAATTGTCTCCAGAACGTTGTGTGGAGTCTGTTAAGCAATAATCTATAAATGGATATGGTAGTGCAGGTAACTTAAAAATAAAACGACAATTAACGTGGTTAGGTTTGGCCGCCGGCCATCGGAGGTTTTTTACCATCCTCTGAAGAACATTAACCTATAACCTAAACGAGTTATAAGTCAATAAAGATTTTTCGCTTCCTTTAAAAAAGCAGAATACTGAGCGTACACCGAAGTCGCTCAAACCCTTACTAGTGTGGAATAGTAATAATACTAATAATGTAGAACGCTTTGTGTCTATTCCTTTGACCAGCTCAAGTGACGTCCAGCGAAGTGAAGCCGGAATCCACTGTAACTTCTCAAGATGTCTATGTATCTTCTACATATTGTGTACAGAAAATAGTATCCATAATTCTTAACCAACAATAGTCGATTTACTTACCTGGAGCTAAAATAAATGAATACAATAAGTAACATGAAATGTGTACTCATAAACATTTCACTCGACACCAGTTTCCAGTTAAGTCTCAACTCAGAAGAATTGTACATGGTAATCCAACCAACTGTATTCAAATGTAATCCTCCGATTGTAATGCGATTAAAGAACAAAGTTCTGAAGTCGCTCACATCAGGTGTGCCGAAACATGGAGCATGAAGAAGGCGGTACGCACTGTGTGATGGCGTTTGCTGAGAGTCTATCACTTCCTTCTTAAACTAATATTATTGTGGATGTCGACAGAGATGGCTAATTACACGAGATAGACCAGTAGTTCTTCACGCCCAGAATATTATGGTAGGACCTCTAGGCATGATTCTACCGTAGTGTAGTTGAAACGGAAGCCACCAAAAACAGGCAGCGCTTGACATAATTTATTAAGATAGTTCAACGTGCGTAACGTGGAACTACTGAAATTATTCGCGGGCAATTTCTGCTCAATACTTAGACACACCTTTATGAAAAGTTTTTTAGGACTGGTAGAAAGATAAACAAGTAGGTACAAGAATGTTTGTATGTTCAAAATATTGACACTCAAAGATAATCTACACTTCGACCAAGTTCATTGTGGAAATCCGCGACACAGACCCGGTAAAAAAACTCCACTAAATTAGGTCTTACAATACTAGTACTAGCCCTTTTGAATATACATATTATATGTAGTCAGGCCATATATGTGACATGTAGGTAGGTATATTTGAAATCTTTTTCTAAAAAAATATGATACACAATTTATTTTGACCGAATTGAATACAGCGTATAGCATAAAAGTAGTCCCGGAATATTAAATGAATACCTAAAACAAGGCGATATGTTCTATTGGGCTACGAGAGGATGCAAATACAAGGACAATATGAGGCTTTTGTAAATACGAATATCTAGCAAATAAATTTCTGCAACGAATATCGTCAAAACCTGTTAATCTGAGAAATACAATATGAAAGATTCCACTAGACACCCACTTGATGTTTTGGATACTAGATACAATTATTATGCTTAAAATCACAAGCAAGTATTTCAATGTACACTACAAAAGCAACTAGCTCTTACAACTCTTTAACCTACTTTCTTTCCCATATCTCTTTATACCTATATCCTCGCGTTACAAAGCGCAGATATCCTCGCATCCCTCCGACTCTACAATATTCAGTTATCCGCTACAGGATGTCAAGTCAATGCGACAATATTCAGGAGGTAACATATTTCCTTTGTTCCGCATTGTTGTAAACTGACAGGACACTCCGCTGCGAAAGTACTTCTGAATAACTTTATTGATGAAAATTGCTTTACGGAAAAAGAGTTTGTTTCAGATATTCTATTCATCGTTGTAGATTTTATAGACTTTTTTATACCTTTGAAAGATTTGGTTAATGTTTAATTCATAACTAATTTAAACTTGTCTTTTCTGCCTAGTTTTTTTTTATACTTTGCTTTATCCAAATTAAAGTAAATACGGATTTTATCAACAAAAAAAAAGATAACAATACTTTTAATTAGAAAACTAACAATGGAGATAAAGCGGGCATTTCATTTTATTATCTACAATAATCAGAACCAGATCGATATGCCGATACTACGTACGCTAGTACGATATACCTATTACGATAACATGAATACCTACTAGATAATACAGTTCTCACGGGAAAGCTCGCCGCGGTAATACCTGATTAGAATGGATTGCAAAGAAGATAACACTTTCATCTTTGTCACTTTTCCTTGTAATAGTAATCTGTGATAAAAATCAATCTCTTTGACAGATTCTTAGAACTATCTTGATAACAAATGTGTAGAGAAGGGGTACCTGTTATTTTTGTACGCAAACATCTTACGCATAATTCGTGATCAACAAAAAAAAACTATTCATAAAGTTTGGGAAGAATGGTTGCAGAACCCTAAATTTATAACCCTAAAAGTTGTAATTGAAACCAGACAATTTTAGGATCTTAATTAATAATTAACTTGTAATTTTCAATGTCTTAACGTTTATTAACAAAATATTACGTTCTAAAGAGCTCGCCTCACAGCGCCCTACAGTTAAGATCTAAAGTTACGATTCTAATAGTAACAATCACACATGCTCCAAGAATTCATGAAACCTATTTTCAATGTTTCTGTTTACATCTCTCCGCGGTTAAATTTTCTACTCCGTTGAGTTGAGACTTGGGTTTTCAACGAGCCATACTTCAACATTTTCAACTACATTATCTGACGGTCTCTAAATTTTCTTTCTGTTACCAAAGCTCTTTCATGAGACCAACAATGTGTAAAGTTGTGAACATACATTGTTGATCTCTTTGTAAAGTTGTTGTATGTACATTAATTAGGTACATTCGTCTATAGTCACTCTAATATTAAGAACTTACTGTTCACGGGTTCACGGGAACGCTTTCGCAAACTACCGCGAAATCCATATTATGCTATCTCTGCCAGCGTCAAAGTGTGACGTGTTAACCTGAGTAAATATTACAGCTGAAATAAAACAGTACCATTCATAGTTGTACCTTCACCAGGTACAGTCTGTAGTTTCCAATTAAGCGCAAATCGTTCCGTCTGTCATTGAATCAATCCGCGGGCGGCTTGCTAATGAGATAATGATGGCCAGCCGCCGGCTTGCGTCTTAACCTTGCGAAGCCCCGCTATCGATCGCGCACTTGACTTCGCGTGTGCGACTCGCCACAGTTTTGGCTCAAATTAGACAATAAAAACCATCAATTCGTCAAAAAAACAACAACAAGATAATCTGAGTATGATTTGGGACTTAATTGGCGGAAAATCGTTTCAAGACAAAAAAAAGTTTAAGAAACATATTACATAATACAAAACTGATTTTACAATAAAAGTTTACAATGGCTGTAAACTCTGTATCCTTGATAAAAATTCTAGTGCCGAAGTCATAAAGAAAAATACATTACCTGAACGGTCCAAACATGTTCTAGGATCTCGTTTTATTCCCAGAAAGGAGTTCCCATATTGTTTGTCAGTTACCTGGAAGCAGGAAAAAAGCGCTTTCGAAAAGTTTTCACTCATGCAGAATGTTTTGGACAGAATATTAAATTTCTTTCATGTAAACATTGTTCACGAGACTAAAAAGAAATGATTACAATATTATTATTGCGAAGACATTTAAGAGAAATTCCTTTATAATCGTAAATATTTAAAGGAAAAGTTAATTTTATTTCTTTCAACGAGGTCGAGAGACACCGTCTATTTAGATGTGATTTAGATTGCCCATTATGTGCCAACAACTAAAATTGTCTGCACTAAATTTATTCCTGTAATAATATCACAAATGTTAGCTATTTTTCAAACCTATAAAAATTACATTATTTTGGTGATTTGACTCATAATATCTACCTATAACATATAGCCACCTAACTACGAGTATATCACAGCTTATAGTCATTTTTCTATATTCTATCAATCGATGTTGTAACTATATTACTAGTTTACTACATTATTATTCAATATTTTAACTATAAATACTGTCACCTAATACTTATATCCAATACAGTAACCTATCATTATTTTGAGTAAACAATACTCAAAAACCAGCCGTAGTAATTACAGAGCTAGAGCTAGGCACTAGGCAGTTAGCCTTACGTATTAGAGCCATGAATAGTGGAGCGCGATATTTTATTCAGCCGTTAGTCGCCTGCCTTCCGTCCCAACTCAACAAGTGAACAGGTAGACAGTGGATCACAGAAGTCCCATGTACATAGTTATTACAAGAAATTTAGTGTAACACATATAAATAAAATGTTCTTGTATTTGGTACACTTATTTGTGTCTGTTTTGTTCCGATTTTCGTTGATGGTCACATCTGAAGATCCAAGATCTTTGGGATATGAACCCTGGTTTATGTATTTTGTTGGTCCAGTTAATGCGATTGTTTTCGATTGACCTTAACAACTCTACAATAGGAAAAACTAATTATTCATTCCCTGTGGGCGGGAGAAAAGAAATATCGAATTACATCGCGAATAAGTCCCATTTGTCGTCTAAAATATGTGTACAAGTCGCTAAAGTTTAAAAACATTAATCATTTCATTTCTTAAGATGTATAGTCAAGTAGCATAACTACTATAATATTACATTAACTTAACCTTTTGTCTTTATTTCGGGATTGTTTTATCGGCAGTAGTTACATATTGATATGAGCGACAAACGTTTCGATACGCTCAACAGTAACATATCATTCATCGCTAGGAACTTGGTAGGTAGGTAGATAGAGAGGTACAGGTATAAAAGCTTTCAAATTCATGCCACTGAAGCACACCACATCTATGCTTTCAAATTATGGATATCGGTTTTATCAGGGACGACGACCTTCAATATTTACTCTTTGAATATTGAAATTTTAGAATACACAGACACATTATTTACTATCTATAGTGAAACTAGGTACGTATATACTTATAGTGTCAATTCGCTATGTTGTGTCTTATTTGAATATTTGATAACACTTGAACATCACGAAGAATAACTTTATAACAGACGTTCTTCATTCCGCGATTCGCAATTGAACGCCGGCTACGAGTTTGCTACGAACTTGCGGAGCGGCTACGAACTCCCAGTCCTGTTTAACTTTCATTGGCTAAAACATACTTCTTCGGTTTTATGTTTTCTTATAGCTTCAGTAATAGAAATATGTATAACTTACGAGTATCAGTTATAATTGTATGATACATCTACTTTGCGGGAATATTATTCCTTATTTAACTAACTTTGCCAATTAAACATTTTGCTCGGCTATGTTATTATCTTAATTTACTCACAATTCATTATTTTAAATACTGAGTGAGTGTATTGGAACAAGCGTACCTACATGCAAATCTATATTCGAAAGTTGTCGCGAGGTTTTTGTCATTTTCGTCTATCTGTCTGTTTCCGCTAATCTCTGAATTGGCTTGAACGTTAAAGCGACGTAACTTTTTTTGTTGAATAAGACACGGAAGAAGCCACGGGAACAGCTAGTTAATAATATAATTAGTGGGCCATATAGTGGATGAGGTATCTAATATAATAATAAAATAACCTTAGCACAACAACAGAACACTACATTGTCAATAAAAAGCTCTTTAATAGACATAAAGTTCAAATACGTACGACGTAACAACAACATCGACGGTTCATAAAAAATCTATATATATAAAACTCTTCCGTTACTGACTGACTGACTGACTGACTGACTGATCGACAACGCACAGCCGAAACTACTGGTCGTAGAAAGCTGAAATTTGGCATGTAGGTTCCTTGAGATATGTAGGGGTGCACTAAGAAAGGATTTTTGGAAATTCAACCCCTAAGGGGGTAAAAAGGGGTCATAACGTTTCTATGAAAAATCTTATTCCTTGGGTTTAAAAATTTGAAACTTAGCACAAACATGTATATGGTCAAGTAAATAAGTTTGGCATTATAATTTTTTCCAAACTACCCTCCAATCGTGATTTAGGGGGTTGCGATTGGGTGACTGATTGACTTTTGCGCAGCCATAACCGCTCGGTGTAGGAGTCTAATATTTTGAACAAAGCTTCCTTTACTGACGAAAGTGAGCATTAAAAAAAGATTTTTGGAAATTGTACCCCCAAGGGGGCGAAAAAGGGTAAAAACGTTTCTATGAAAAATGTTATTCCTTAGGTTTATAAACTTGAAAATTGGCACGAAAACGTACATAGGCAAGTAAATAAGTTTGGTAATGTAAGTTTTTCCTCCAAACTACCCTCCAATCGTTATTTCGCGGGTGTGATTTGGTGACTGATTGATTAACACACAGCCGAAACCTCTCGGTATACAGTAGAAGTCTGATATTTTGAACAAGGCTTCCTTTAGTAACACAATCGACCACTAAGAAGGGATTTTTTGAGTAGCAAGCCCTTAGGTAGCGGGCGGGGGGGGGGAGGAGATCAACTGATACTTTTAATTTTTCTAGACGATGTTTTTGTCTCGCTTTACTTTTTGTTACATAACGTAATCGACAAACTCCAAAACTTCTTATCGCTTTCAAATATTCACCATTAGAAAGCTACATCATCCATGAGTAACTCAAGCTGTATAATATAATTCAAATTCTAACAATTTTTTAGCCTATGAAAGAAAGTCCTGTCGAGATCATTAAAATACGCCACAATCCCAAATTACACGTGGGCGAAGCCGCGAGCGGAAAGCTAGTAGGTCATATTTTGTTAACACACGCATACATTGGCTCAAACGGCAAATAATCTGATTCCCGGCGCGAGTGGAGGCTTTGACAGGCACTCAAATCACGTAAATATGTAATCGGATTATGATTGCAGCGCGCGCCGGAGCCGGGCCGAACAGCGTGCCGCACGGCGTGCCGCCCGCGCCGGCCGGGTCGGTGCGGCCCGGGCTAATAGGCTCAGTGACTGGACATTACAGCAATCTCAGTGATTGACACGTGAAGCGATGCCGGATAACGTTAGCTTACTGCTAGTCTCATTGCTTCGTACAGTATCTCAAACCAATAAGAATGAGATGAAGGGAAGAGCAATGGCATTGATGCACATCCTCCCACTATCCTTCTCATGGTATGATGTCTACAAAAAGGGAACGACTAAGCACAGGACCTGATCTAGTCCTATATTAGCTGTTAGTTCAGGGATCGTACCACAACCGCCATAGGTACAAAGCACGTACCAATCTGCGTAGAGCGATAACATGCTTCCGCATCAAGCATCCAATTATCCAACACGCGAATTATAAGTAATCCTTCCCACCAAGAGTTTCTGATTGATTTCAATACAATCTTAATCAAGCAAGGATATAAAAATGTCACTTATGCTAGATCTAATTAAACCACAATCACAGATAAGACGTAGCGATACGTCCCCGTATACCGACCTCACGATCCTCCACAAAGAGGGAACGATTGGGGACGGAGAAATTGACCTAGACCCAGTCTCCGTACAGATAGTACTCAACATATACGTAAAAGCATACCAGGAACCTTGTGTGCAACTCGTTCCCCGTATCAGGCCGAGGACGAAGTTAAACATGAAATAATATTAAAAATTGTTTTATTGCCTCCAGCCATGTTTTGATTACATTTCTCTATGCGAACACTTGAAACAACAAGTACGGGACTGACAAATATCAACCGCTCTAATTATTCCAGCGTGTTTTGATTACGTTTCACGAATGCTGGAGGCACGGCCTGCACATTATGTTACGTAATATCATTGGTTGGTTTTTCTACAAATAAGGAAGTAATTAGCGCGTCCTTTTATAACTAAAAAGGAGCAAAATGCTTTTTACTGCCGCGCTTCCTTTGATCTGTGTTAAAGTATCCATAACAGATTATTTATAGTTTCCTTTTAAATAGACCGACGCGCGACGGAGTCACTCAGTGATAAAACTGATTAAAGGCTACGGTATGTTATGCTTCTGAAGCAAACTCATTACTGTCCGCTTAATGAACCTTCAACAATTTTCTGAGATCGTAATCATGTCTAATTTGTTCTTGTATTGCGAGATCATCGACTCGTATAATTAAGATCGTTTGATATTGTCACTATACTTAAGTTAATCTTCACACCATCAAATTAATTACTAATTAATTGGCTCTCATTCAGGGTTTCCATATAGGTAAGTGTTACGCGGTGATTAATGATCGATTTTCTCTGTATAGTTCGGTTACCGATGCTTAATTGGAAATTTGAAAACCGCAGAGTCACGGGAAGTAGAACATAACGACGTGATTGCTTTTAGTTAAGCTTTTTGTTTTCAATTTCTATAGGTATGGTAATATATGTAAATAATAAACACAAATATTCAAACTTGCCTATGCCCGGGGACAGAAGACCTGGAGAAAGGTGAACGGACTAAGATGGTTGTCACAGCCCTCAATAATGGGGGTACAACAATAAGCAATAAATAGTTTCGCATACTTATAGGTTTAAACTTGTTACATATCCACTTGAATACTTATTCCATGACTTCTATGTTACATGTTTTTAACTGGTTGACTCCGGTTCTGTGGTACAGAATTATCCCTCGTATACACTATATCTCCGATATGTGATCGCTATGCCCACCGGCTCTGGCTCATCCTGCAAAAGTGCGCGTAGAATTCAACTAGCCAGTGCTACAGACCGAAGGCATGTTTGCCTTTCAGCCACAATTGGTTACGAGTTCAGAAAACGGTTAGACTTGCCCAAATAAGTAGTTAATAAAAATTACAGTGTCTTAGAGGGACAAAAAATCTATGTGTTTAATGAATAAGTCATATTACTTAGCTTTATCTTTAGGTAGGGACTAGGTTCGTAAAAACCATGATACGGTCTTTATTTTGTGTGCCATTAATATTAAAAGCTCGATCCACAACTGATGTAAACGGAGGCCATTATTTATGAATGTTTACAGTCTACGCTACACTCTAGTGCCCCACGCGATGAAAATACTAAATTATAGTTCTCGATAAATGTTTAGCGATAATGCGTAGGTACCTACTACTGTATATCATGAACTTAACACGCGTTGACTCCCTGAATTAATAATACTGCATTATGAATGTCGATGCGTATCACAGATGTCATGTGCGTCGATGTTTCTAACTCATTGATTTTAGCATGAACTGTACATATTGGCGGCATTTTGGCGCAGTAGCCAAGTGCCTACCTAAGTACGTATTCACACAAAGCTCTCTATTCAAAAACTCGATTAGGGTAGTAAAGGCCATTCAAAATATAATTTTAATTTTTAAGTGTTTCTCTGGTAGTCCTTATGAGCCTTTCCGCTATTCTATTGTATCTAATGTTCAATAAAGTGTACAAAGGTAAATAATCTATTCAGAGATCGTAAGACGTTCATTTATTATGTTGGTAAGCAGAGAGGTCAACTTAACGCTGATCCCGGTATCTTTAGAGATTTAGTATTTAATTTATTAATCATTGATACGCGTACGGTTATCCAAGCAAGTTTGACCCTACTGTCTGCCTTAAATGAAAGTATAAGTAGATACTGCACGTTTATTACGCTTACGCGTTTTTTTGTTTACACATAAAAGTAACTTTCTTTATTAATCGTGTTTTAAACAATAATCACAAAATAAAGTTATTTCGAATCACGCTGAGTAAAAAAATGTATCTAAGAATTGAAGTTACCTATTTTGTCTTTTTTGTTTATTCCACATTTCATACATTTAGAATGGCATTTAAATAAAGCACAAATACTTGCATTTATTGTTCCTTTTCTTATTAAAATTTCATTTACATCAAAATAAAAACAATGTTATCTTCATTTGGTTAATGGTAACTCTGTTCTAATTTTTATGTATGGTAATATTATTATGAATGTCAACTGTCAGACTAGTCGTCTCAAACATCTCATAGATGGCAGTGTTTCTGTCATTTCAATAAGGATTTCAACCTATCGATAATAAGTATGTCGATATTTTTGGTTTAGTTCTCATTTTATCATGTCATTATTTATTTGTGTCTATACTGTTAGATTTGTATAGAACTGCGTTACGCTAAATACTTTATAAATACGTTTTCATACAAAAAAAAAACTCAATTTCTATAGTGTAATGTACACTAACGATTTATGTCATTTCTAATACGACTTAAATCCTATTAATAATATGTAAAAACATTTGAAAGAAAGAGCGAAAATTGAAATCAATATTACAGTAATAAAAAAATGTAACCATTGTTTCCGGGAAAGCAAATAACTTTCTCGACGAAGTAGTTAAAATCTCTTCTATCGATATCATAACTCGATCGTACGCACAGTGTACACCACTACACGTGGGCGGTGAACATGGACAGATCGATCGTAGAAGCGATTCTTGCTTGAAGCGGGTGTTTATGATGTCAACATGTATTTCAAACACTTATAATATTTTATGTCAAAGAACCTGTGAATGAAGTAATGTACACTAAAAGATTACGAGACAAAATAAGCCTAAAATTTGGACATCGGGTGAAAATGTTGATTTATACACGTCGTTGAAGAAAATTGTTTTTATTCGTGTTCTAAGTTTTTATTTCTACGCGATACTACGCGGTGATAATGAGTGTCAAATTTAGCGTTTTATTAGTGTTTAAATAGTGTTGATCTGGTGTTATACATAGGAAGTGGTTTGGATATTTGCAATCATGGATATCAGGGAGAGATTTGCGCGTTGCTTTCACACGCGTAATATGATGGCGCCGTTCTCCAGGTTCTACCGGGCCATGGTGCTCAAGATGAACCAGCGTAAGTCCTACCAAGTGCCTATTACTGATATTTACTCCAACTCAGTTCAAGACTTCAGTAGTTTACTCTAACTTTCACATTTACTGGCACTATTTAAAGCCAAGATTTCCTAAATGTTTTAATTAGTTCAATGCTCTCTAGATAATCTAAGAAATTTTAGTGGTAGGTACTGTTTACCATTTACCTTCATCATTCAGATTTCAAATACCTTTACAAGCACACAGCAAGGAAAGAATTATAAATGTAGACTCATCAGTCAAATATTCATACTATGAGGAAATAATTTTATACTAGAGATTAGTTTTTATGCCTAAAATAGTCCCAGTACTTCCAGTGTTTGTGTGTCATGATATGATGTCATGTCAAAACCGGCTGATATCTGTTTTTCTTTATGATCTGCTGCCAAGTCTATGCATAAATAAACAAACAATGTTTTTAGTTTACAATCGTAGTAGGTACAAGTAACATAAAATGTTCTTATTTTCCAAGAGATCCCAACTAAAACTCATTTTCTACTTTATGCCTTGAAACCAGTTTTCTTTACCTTGTTTCCTTAATACACACGCAACTTATGCCTTTACTAGGTATCATTATTATTATTCTATTGTAGTTTATTGATTGATTTTTCCTACTTGCTCATATTATTCTAAAAATAAGGCATTCATTTGCAACTCGGTTTAATGTGGTTTATTATTTCTAGAAGTTTTATAGTGCATCATTATATTTGCGGGCACTGTATTATAGTTTCTACAAACTTGAATAACATACATAGGCCATGGCGTTATTTCTCACTTTAATAATTATTCTGCTAGGAATCTGAAAAAACTTATTATATTTCAAATGCTTAAATCATGGACTCCTTCTACTAACCGTATACTCACATTGCCTAATATCTATACTATTAGTGAATCAACCTGTATTCAGATAGTTACTGGTTTATTTACTTTTAATAGCCACATTACTAATGAAAGGAGTAATTACAGAACTCATTAGTTATGTTCATGAAAATGATTTCGAAGAATGATAATTTATTTCCGAATATTAATATGTTAAATACCTAATTAATAATAATTGTGCAATAAACATGAATATTCAAATACAATTACAATAACAAAGTGTCTTACTTTATTTGTATTACCTTTATAAAGAAATGGATGTTCTAGACTATTTTTGTTCAAGTATAAGTTCACATATACAACGTTGATAAAAGCGAGAGGCATTAAATGAAACCACATATTCTGTATATCATTATAAGGCTACACAACAAAAATCAAATCAATGTAAGCAATAGTTTAGTCACAGGATATTTTTTTAGTTTTTTTTTAGTTTGAACATGCTGTATCTTCCTGATTAGGTGACTAAGTTTTATAGGCATAGTTATCTAGTTGGCTCCGGTTGGGTCCGAAACTAGTCGGGCTATCCCGATAAATACGCGTGAGTAAACCGTTATAACGTTTTAAGTATGAATCATCCTCACGAAAGTTATTATAAAAATATTGCTTACATTGATTTGATTTTTGTTGTGTAGCCTTATAATGATATACAGAATATGAGGTTTCATTTAATGCCTCTCGCTTTTATCAACGTTGTATATTTGAAAAGTCTAGTAGATTTAATAGTAAATATGTTCTTGATAAATGTATTTATCATGGATTATATATATTAAATCTGTGATTGTGTTAGATACTAATATATTACATGGATAACTTTGATCACTAATATTTGTAAACAATATTTGTGATTAATGACAACTGATAAATCATTATAATAATACTTCCATTCATGGCTGAAGTTAGTTTATGAATTGATTATACTGTCAAATAATTTATTAATACTTACATGGATCTATTTAACTTTTTAATGACAAGGTTGTGTCCATCACTCAATTAATCAACTACTTTCATAGATTAATACTAGTAATATTTCATTTAGTATGTTAGGTTTTTGTATGAGTATGTACCCGGGCTGTTAATTATTGACATTATTTCACTGTCTGGCATGTACTTAAATAGCTAAACAATTGCCATGACTATTGTTTAACAGTTATGTTTGTATATAAATCAATGTTCTACATTGTCAGCCCTACACTGTATGCAGGAATCGATTGTTGGTGATGCTAACTTTGGACCAAGTGTAAGAACGAGGCGTCAGAATCACACTACAAACGCCACTGTTACTATAATGTGCATTATGTACAGCATTCATAATTCATATTGTATTGCACTATTGTGTTCAATGGAATAACTCATACAGACAGGTAAAGTTTCTTGTAAATGTTTGGCAAATAGCGGTAGACTGCAGTACATATTGAGAGTGATATTAAATTTTATATAATTAGATTGAAGTATGTGGGAATGCCTTTCTTTTAAACGACGAGTAACATACGTGTAGGTCGTCCTTGAAACCGGCCTTCGTACCGCGCCCCTGACCGCACCGGCCGTTCTTAAGGTGTGATTACCATCAACTCATAAATATTTACCCGAAACCACCTTACTAACAACAACAAACAATTATAACACGTGGGGAGTAACTGGAGTAAGTGCTAACGTTTTACTGCCCAGATACTTTCCTAATTAGTTTCTCAGAGCTCGTTTGCGCCGATAAAGGTGCGTCATATACTTTTTACGAGGAAAACCAAGAACGTTACGATACCCTAATGTAGGTATATGTAACGTACGATACCTAGTTTGGTTTCCCGATGTGTTGCCGCCTGCCGGCTCTGTACCTACACCCGCTTAAATAGCCAACTTCCTTATCTACTCTTATTCACGCTTGCAACAGTTCTAAAATCTTATTTATCTGTTACGCAATGTGATTAGCGATATTTGAACGAGATGTTATCTTGTTGATAATGTCAAGTGCGATTGCCATGACTACTTTCTTGAAGTAATGAAGTAATCAACGGTTAAGATAACATTTCTAATAGCATTACAGATAGTTCATCAATTTTCATTAAACACGACTTTCAGCTAGTACTGTAATAATTGAAAAATAAGAAGCGTGGAAGATGAGTAAATTTATACCATTTTCCTGTCGTGTGACAGAAATATCTCAGAGAAAAATAATACAATAAATAAGTATCAGACATTTCCGTGGAATAACTAGTATAGCAGGGTATAATAGTTACCTACTAATAATAGTTAATCAACGTCACAACAATCAATTACGAACTTTCATAACAAATAAAAAATCTCAAATAAAAGATCTAGTGGCGCCACATTTTATGTGCTATTAAAGAATGTGAAGGAAAGCAATTGTCTAGTGTCTGAAAAAGCGTGTAAAAGAGAAACGGTCGTTATCTCTATACTTGAGTAAATTTTATGATACGTCTCTTTATTTGTGTTATTTACCTGATACAGTATGACACACAGATGCCTGCGATCTACATGGTCACGTACAACTTGATTGTAGCACCTAGCTAGCTTCATTAATGTTTTAATTAAATGCGGTTTTCATTTTCTATTAGCTGCCGTAGTTAGAGCACAAAGCGAGAATAATGTTCATTATAACTTCAAATAATAATTTTAACGCTCCAGTGTACGAACAGGAGTCTCGTTAATTAGTCAAACGCAGCTCTTAAATTGGAATTAATTTAGATTATATTATATTTATATTTTTTAAGGATATTTAAAGGTCATTAGCGTAGCTTACGAAATAATGTTATGATCATATTGCTTTTAGAGACGTTAGTCTCCATAGATTGAAGACACGGTGCACCACTATCTAAATTATTAAAACACCGTACAATGTTTGTAATATTCCATAGCCATTGCAAAGCGGGACAGCTAAACAGTAGCACAACAAAAACTACGTAGAAGAACGGATCAGAGAAATGGCCCGCCAAAAAAATACAGTAAAATCCAATTGCCACAAGGTATTTCATAAGTAGACACTGGGTGAGGTTAGATTTTCATTAGAAAGTTTTCACGCAAGAGCTAAACGCTTCGTTTTTCTTATTTCATACTCTAGCCGTTTGACCTCATTATAATACAATGGCGACGATAAAAAAATGACGATGCCGATGATTTCAGATATCGCGTAGTTAAACTGTTCTTAGGTATGACATCATCTCTATTGGAAGGTGAAATAATACGAGAGGTTGTAGGGATTGACATCACAGATGATGTCAAATCTTGAAAAGAATAACGTACTACGAACGTAACTCTACCTCTTACGGTACGTTCACACGGCGTCGAGAGTTTCTCCACCGAATCGGTTTTATGCAAGATTCGGTTTAGTGGCAACAGTATTTCAATGAATGAATCAAACACGACAAAAAACGAATGCATGTGTGAACTCATTCATTGAAATACTGTTGCCACTAAACCGAATCCTGCAAAAAACCGATTCGGTGGAGAAACTCTCGACGCCGTGCGAACGTACCGTTAAAGTTAATTTGCTGTAGAGTAAATGAGTGTTTTCTAAACGGCAGTGTTAGATCTGTTTGTCTCTCTTTTACAACGGCGAGTTTTAAACTAAAAGGTGGTGGTAGGACTCCTAGTGACCAGAGGGCACCTGGCGACAGAGTAGAGCTGCTAATTCTGCAACGATACAACAAATCGATTATATAAAATTGAACAGAGTTCGACCTTTACCTCGATGTACGGTGGACCGCACAATATTAATGACAGGTGTTGCAAAAATAGATCTTACATCTTTGGAATAAAGATGATATTGATGTAACTCACCACAGTTTGCCACGGTCCTCTGTATGTGGACAGCCACGTCCTGGATCCTGGTCCTGGACGCTTGTCCGTGGCTTCATTTTCTGTGATCTTGCTCGTTCTATCATATTTTTAAACCTAGTGAATTCTAGGAATTTACTTATAACTTTTTTACAGCCTTAGTATAGATTCAAAGCTGACTCATCCTTATTTCTTCATAGACTGCTAGATTAATAAATTACATCATTTACTACGTATTGGTATAATCAATTTAAATTCATATGACAGTTATCAAAAGTACTCTTTGAACGAAACATTTTAGAAATGTTACATATTTTCCACGGAGTCATTGAATATTCATCGTGACAATACACAGGCCTACCATTTGTACGTGTTTACTCATTCTGCCCTAAAACAACGAAAAACCTTGTCCTAAATCTTTAAAAAATAAAAACATGTTTACTTTTTTATCGAGGCAAGGTTGTTTTCCGAGTGCTCCCTAAGTAAAATTAAATTAGTAGTTCCAAATACTTACCAAAAGTTTAATTCATTTTTTCCTTACCCTTAAGCATTATGTACTACAAATGTAAGCAATTCATTTATTAGCACATACGTGTCTAGGTCTTCTACAGGAACACCTAAGGTCATATCTAATCTAAAATATATCAGTTTAAGGTTTCTTATTTAAATATTCTTCAAGGGTATAAAGCTACGTAATCCGTTCCAAGGCTTGGTTTCCGAGTAAGCCATAATTCCGCCGCGAGCCGCCCTCGCCGGCCTGATTATCTTCTATTGATAGAAGGCTCTCATAACCCACTCTTTTATGATCTTCTAGAATCTAGGCTCTAGCAAATACCAAGTGTTTATTAAAAATGCCAGTCCGACTTACTCATGCCTTTAATTGTTTGATAATATAATTATGCTTACGATGTAATATATTTCGTGCTTAAAGTATTTATGAAATTAAACATACCTATCTAAACTTTCTAAACTAATTCGTTACTAGTTTTTGGTACAAATTAAGCAGGCACTTACTGTAGTTCAAATCCTGCTGATATTACAAATATGAAAATTTGTTACTCTTCCACGCTCAAACGGCTGGATCAATTTAGATGAATTTGGTATAGACGTCGCTGACACCATTAACACATAATTTTACTTTTGACCGACTGAGTCAAAGGAGGAAATATTTTTGCCGCTACAACCGACATTCGCGTGGGTGAAGTGGCGGGCAACAGCTAGTATTTACATAATAAGCAAGTGCAAAAAATATATTTAAATTGGAATCTTTCAAAAAATAATCGCATCACGATCACATCTATCCTTCAGTTCCTCATTTGATGAATTGCTGCATTTAACATATTGACGTACCTAATTCAATGCTTGCGTAGTCATAATAACACATTTTCTTTTGTTTGTTCCGCGATTTCATCTTAACTATAATAAATTTTAATTAAAGCTCGTGCCAAAACTCTTTTTCGGCAATTAAAGGATATTTAAAGAAGTTTTTAAACAACTCCAACTTTTGTTTTATGTTTTCCCCTAATTGCATTATTCTTGCTGCCAAGATTTTTCACTGCAGTGGCTGATTAAGTTCTTTTTCTCTCTAGATGAAGATGAGGCGACGACATCGGGCCTGACGGACGGCCCGCCGCTCGAACAGAACCGGATCATCTTGGTGAACTGCCCACAGCCGATGAAATTCCTGACCAATCGAATATCTACAGCGAAATACAGGTACGCTAAATATATGTTCAGAGCCCTGAGGAGATCAGACACGTTTGCCACAAAAGTTATTCCAAAATAGAAGTTTCCTCTAAGTAAAACAAAAGAAGTTCATTAAGATGAGGCTACGATGTAGGACTTTTTAAAAGTCAAAATTATAATAGACAGCACCCCATCGCCCACTCTTCACCGCTTTCTGGAATTCGCTACGGAAAAAGAAACGGCGCAACAAACTCCCCAGCAGCACGCTGTCTAATAGTAAAATGTGTAATCCAGTGCAAAATGAGATACACAACGGTATACAGCTTCGTCCATCGGACTTCAAGCAAGTTGAAGTAAAATTTTCTAAACCAGCTGCAAAGACATGTTTGTAACAAACCAAACATGTTTGAATAAAAACGTTTGATCGTCTCGGCGGCCTTATCTTGTCACTGGAATTGTCTCCTTTACGACTATGTTAGCAGGGCTTTGAGCCCATTTCCCGCATTCTCTTATAGGTACTAGTGTATGTAATCGAATACTCTGGAAACTAGGCGACGCCATACCTCGTACTTTGAAGTCCGATCTTAATATTCATAGGCTATATGGCTTCAATCGAACATAAATTTTAAATAACATCGTAACTTGTTTCGTATTTGCAAACTTTATCGCAGTTTGGAATATTATTTTTAGGCGTCAGAGCATGAATAACCATTAGTTATTAACGTACTAAAATAACTTTTAATTGGTCTTCCAAAGAGTGTTTAGTGACTGCCGTATCGGTAATAGCCGAGGTACCTCGGGTGTGTCGATGTTCTGCCAATTTTGTAAGTTCGCAATAGATGCCGTTTTCTGGCAATCGACTCATATTTATGACGCTATTTTTCTTAAGAATGACAATTTAGAACCGCGCTATCGGGACCTCGATCTTTCACGAGTGCTAGTAAATGATTTATGTTCGATAAAAATTATGAACCATTTTATTTCAACTCTATAAAGATTTCAAGACCAGATGTGAACAATTGAATTAATCCTATTTCTCAGATGTTTAAAGGATTGTTGTTTTTCTAGATTGATCTTAAATGGAACGTGAAGCTGTTTGAATAACTAACAGTTTTCACTTTCATGCATGACGCGTCTTCAAATTGAAACTCATTCTTTTTTTATTTCTGATTATGTTCTAAATATTATCCAGTTAATAGTTTAGATAAAAAATTAGGCTGCTGGTTCCCATGAGATGATTTGTATACATTTTACTCTCGTGAAATCATAACAGTGTGTAACGACCTCGCTCCTATTATCATTAATAGGAGATACAGTAGGTACCGTCATCGTAAAGTTTGACAGGCGACAAAACGCTTTCCTAAACAGTGGAGCAGTGCCGTGCAGTAAGAGCATAGTTTACGCGCCGCGCTTGGCTACCTGCCCGCACACCGAATACTGATGTCACACTTCGGAATATATCGCCACTATCTCCACGACTACTCTACTACTACATGATATTTTGGAAAAGGCTTAATTTTAAGAACTTTGTTCTAGTAGTAGAAGGTGGCAATTTTCGTCTGGTTATTGAAATTTTATGCCATGATCATTGTTTAATGGATTGAATGATGTTGATTATTATAATTCGTTCAATATACTATGAAAATGCCTCCTGAAGGGCTAGGTTACTGTGGCGCCAAATAGGGATTACTTTACTGTTTTTTTGTAAATGTAAACCTTTAAATCTGTTCTAAGCATCGCCTTTTGTCCTCTTTACACTAGTACAAATACTAATGGTACCACTATCAGTTGTCGAAACGCGGTCATTTTGTCATTATGCCGTTACAAATGGGAGCACTCTGCACGACATGTTCGTCTGTGTGTAGCACGTGCGATGCGCATGCAGGACGCCAGCAGGCGACTATGTTCGGAAGGTAAGGACTGACTCAGAATGAGAACATCGTGGCAATGAATACGTGTGCCTGCTAATTACTTTGTCGCCTTATTTAGACTGCTCAAAGTTTCCATTGAATACTTCACATTAAAGAATATTGTCTGGTTGTATTGTTAATTTTACCTTTGTAATGGAATTATTTAATAACTGCTATAGTTATACTTCGGACACAGGACTTAAGTGATACTAATAACTTAATAGTGATAATTGGAACGTGGTTTGATGTTGAAACGGTTATGTGACGTGTCTCTCGGTGCAGACCGGCGAGTGGCGTGCGACCGTGACACGCCGTGACGGTGGCTCGACATAGCTGTACAGTACTTAACGGTTGTTAGTGGATATTATCCTATCGCAATTTCAGGCTCTTTTGCGTCCTTTTCAAACTAGAATTATGAATGTCTTTTATGATATGAATAGTTTGTATTAAGGTGAACGCAGAATTTTGCAAACTGAACGTGTCGCCCGAATTCAATTTTAGCGTTTTGCTTATGAAATCTTATGAAGGTTCGCACTCTTCCCTGCGTCAAATCCCCCGAATTTAAATAAGGTTTTATGCACAGAATTTTAAAATTAATTTCGTTGTACTCGTTTGACGCGTTCTGCTCCAATAAGTGTGCAATTCACCTTTGGTCTGCGATCATACAAAATCGACTACTGTTATCTGTTTATTTTATTAGCTAGAACAATTAGAAGCACAATGTTGACACTTCAGAGCAGACTACAAATACAGATTGTTCCTAATTGGGAACAATACATATCGACAGATGAATACAATGTGTCACCTGTCGTCGCACGATGCGTTATTAATTGTTACAAGTATGCAAGCATGTGAAAAATTGTATTTTCTGAGGGTCTCGCCGTCGTGATATGTCGCAATAATCAAATACTCCCAATTGATAGGATTATAGGAAAATGAAATACCTTACTCCGACCAGAGGGGCTGTGGCGTATGTTGGATTAGTGGTATGGGATATAACTATGATAATTCGGAAAGACGATGAAAACTCCAAACTGTAAAATATGTCATCAAAAGATGTGTGTCGTGTTTTTATATGTGATTGCCAATCACATATTAACACGACTCGCTCGAAACAATTTCAAACACTGATTAAAATTGTATCCAGCGTGTGGTATGATATCAAATTCATTATGAATTCGGTCACTTGTTACTTTTTAGAATATAACGTTACTTTTATATCAGTAGTCCTATAAATGAATTATTTTTTTTTCCAAAATTGTCTTTCATCGTATGCCTATGTCCAAAAAATAATAAATATGTTCTGCTTTTTTTGAGGAAGTGTAAATCTAATAAGATCTGTTTACAGTTACTACGCAGATGATCCTCTTTACCTGCCCTTAAACGGATTAATCCTTTCTTTACACCGACCTCTAATTAAATAAAATCAAGACGATGTTATATTTATCAATTCTACTTATTTTCGCAACCAGGAGCATTAATATTCCCTTTAGGTTATATTTGCAATTTTTACGACTGTTTTTAAAACTTATTATGATAATCTATCTTCAAGGCGACCTAATGTTTCAGACGGTAAATAAAAAATAAATGAGCATCGTCTGTCATTTGTTTCAAAGCGAACATTTACGTTTGACAAATGATAAGAACGGTAATTTAGTATGAAAATGCTCTTGTGTTTGTAATTTCAATGTTCTTTATGTACATGCGATATCATCAAAGGACGGGGCGAGCTCTATTATTATGTGAATAAGACATGTCGTGACCTTGGATATGTCATTTATATTCACTTTTACGTTAGCGGCCTATAGTAGATTGACTGGTTTCAGTTATCGCCAAAAATGTAAAGTAGTGATGAGTTTTGACCTGCGGATGAATGACTGACTAAATAAATACTTATCAAGTGCATGTTAAGCACTAATAGTCGCTGAACAGTTTTAGAATGGTGTATTCTATGTATAGATGGCTATTAGTATTAGGTAGTTATATCGTCTAGCTATTATTTGCAGCTTACTTGACAATATAGCACCCAAAAGTTTTGAAAAACAACAGCATTGATTAACATACATTTTTTTTCAGTTATGCTGTTAGCTATGTTTAGCATTTCAGCATTCTACTTTCCTACACATGTATCAATCGGTAAACAGCTAGTCCCAATTCACATTCAATTCACCTTTGCCGATCAAAAACTAAAACAATTTGAGCGTGAAAATAACTGTGAAACGGATTTACAGAAAATGAAACGCTTATCGATTGCAATCTTAACTTATCGAATCCATCTACCATCAAAGTAATGGGCTATTGTGCGTACACTAGCCTGTTAGTTATACTGAAGCTGTCATAGCCTAGTGGTAAGACCGCAGTATTGTCAACTTAATGGTCTCGAGATCAAATTCCAGGCACGCATCTACTTTTCCTATGTGAACATGTGATCACTCTCCGGTCGTGTCAGTTGCGTCTCATCGGGGTACGAAACAAAAAATGCACCTAAATTTATGCAAAATAATTTGTTATAGGCAGTTGAATGTCCTAAATCTATACACCAACATCCGTGGCCGAAATTGGTCAAAATTAATTATTCTATTAATTCGGTTATTGAAACTGCGCCAAACTAAACTTTGTTACATAAGAAGCAGATATTACTAGTTAAGAGTCGGCGTAATCACAGCTATCTAAAATAACCGCTGTTTACGCAAAATACTGGGTAATACGGAAGAGTACTTTGTGTGGAGGCCGGCCAGCCAGCTTGACTAGTAAAATAGTAATATTTAGCCAGATGCATCCGGTCAGACTGGAAGCGCACAATGTTACGTGTGCCGGCCAAAGGCTTCCGTGACGACAGCCGCTTACTGTGGCAGATATTGTGATGTACTTATCTATTTACAGATATTATGGCGTAACCTTTTGATGTTGTAACCCCTGATTGAGTGGAATATGTAAATAGTTTTGAAGGCAATCTCGCTTCGTTTGATATCGGTTTATATTTCCACGATTATGTTATCGATCGCGGAAAAGCGTTGACTCGGGTAGGAACAGTATAAACACATCAAAGATCACGGGCATTGTCTTTCTTAAAGCTTTTTATGCGCATTTTCTTGACACGTAACTGATCTGTATCTAAATCCAGTTTTTTTAGAATATCCTCAGCTCTGAGTGACTAAGAAAAACACGTAGGTACCTTAATTAACCTTACACCTCACAGTCACAGTATTGGCACAGATAGGTCCAAGTGTATCCGATTCTCATATATTGCACCAAACATAGTGTATGTCTGTAAATAATATATGCGCATACGCGGCAGATTATCTATTCAGTGTGACTTGCCCTTTTTGAAGGACACTAAACCTAACTTACGTAACGTGTACCTGTTACATACCATTGGTCTCGTTCCGGTATCCTTTAATAAACTTTGTAGTTGATTGTCTGTGACCCACATTTTTAGTAAATAAAATACTGTTTCATTTTTCCAACACTAGCTGGATTTAGCCAGCTAACAAAATCAATTCGATTTTTCCATCTGACTATAAATTATGCATGAGTAGATTTTACCAGTGATACAAAGGACAGGTATTTTTGATCCCGGTAGATCAATTGGGATTGTGGTAGGATTCCGCCCAATTTCCGCACGCTCCAGGTGACATTGTGCTCTTGTGGGGCAGGGAGACCAACCACGATCAATACTTTTATTTTTAGAACTTTTTGCTGGTCACTGAACGCGAACTTACTCTCTTGAATGAAGAGTTGATTTAATTTAAGCTATACTACCCTCGCATTTTATCAGGTTAACCCGTAGCAGGCAGCATAAATTATCTGTCAGCCGTGCCCCCTCGGCGCACCCTAACGTGAGCCTCGCCTCTACCAAACCCTTCGCATTTTGCACCCTGACCTTATTCGCGAATAAAAAGTAGCTAGTAAAATTTCTTGGCATAATACGGTATTTAAAGTAGAACTAAAGATGCATAATCAGCTGCAATTGTTTTGCAAAGGTACTACCTAGTTAATACAAGATTTGTAACAATGTTGTGAATACAATATGTTTATTGTTGGCAGTGTCCACTCGTTCATCCCGCTGTTCCTGTTCGAGCAGTTCCGTCGCTACTCGAACTGCTTCTTCCTGCTGATCGCGCTGCTGCAGCAGATCCCCGACGTGTCGCCCACCGGCCGCTGGACCACGCTCACGCCGCTCATACTCATACTCAGCGTGAGCGCCATCAAGGAGATCGTCGAAGACTTTGTGAGTGAAACTGAAGACCTAGCGCCATATTTGTAAAGTAACAGTTGCCGTCGTGAAAGGAACGCCGTGTAGTCTAGCGTGTCGCTACTACCAGCTCCATTGCTGCAACTGTCTTCATTTAGAGAGGCAGTTGCAGGTCCTTTGTAAGCTAAAAGTGATTTTCTTCCACTTACAAGGATAAAAAGTGTTAAAGTTCCTCGTTAAGTGTTTTACGTTAACTCCATTATGAACTACATTTTATTCTTAGAACGGAATTTCAGGTATTTGGCAAAATGTAACCTTTTCCACACATATAGTATAAGCTTGTGTGTAGTTGGTTAATACATAATGCAGTACGGGGTTGAGGAAGGAAAGAATGTCGTGTTGTCATATGCGTGCCTGACAAAATATTTACCTGCGCCGTGTTGCTCCGAATTCCTCGCGAGTCTAAACCTTACGTCAACAACTTTTGAAATGGCTCAATGTAGGAACTAAGGGATCTGAAAACTAAACATAAAATTTGAAACATTTCTGTTTTTCTTCAATAGACGAATAATTTTGTTATTTTGATCATTCTCAACCTTTGTATAATAAGTTTAAAATCATACAGTATAAATGCGTAATACCTTCTTATAGAAGTTACGTACCTAATCCATATAAAATTGTATAATCAGGCAATTATTTTACTATAAATAATTACATTCTGATAATCTCTCGCCCACTCAGTCACGCAGCTCTATTTCCCTCGATCGATACGAGTACCAGCTAGTGTACTCGCATGTATAGTACACAGTAAGATATCAGCATAAACATACCATGGCGTGTGGCATAGGTATCATGTCAATACATGTCTGATACCCTTAACATCGGGTATTCGGTAAACATTCCCGACTTGTTGCGTGTAGAGTCTGAAGTTGGCGTGTTGCCGGCGCATCTGGTGCGGTAAATGTATCGCGCCGACTGTGTTCGGTTCTCGGTTCTGACTTAATTTGTTACTGTAGCTCCACCGGACCGTGTTTACGTGGAACTGTATTAAATGGGGGTGCAAGTAGTATATTTAGTGTTGAAAAGTTTACATCGTCCCTAAACGAGTATACGTAATTGACTTGGTAATTTATTCCGTGTAGTTAGGTTGACAGTCCTTCGAATTCTATTCAAGACATAGGTACAAACTTAGACTATAATGTGTCTTCAGAACAAAAGTTTAGCAAGTATACAGGTCCCAAAACTCAACGAAAATCTGAGACCGGATGAAAGGCCGTTGAGTTTTGGGACACCCTGTATATCAATTGTTTCCCTTTACCAAAAATACTTTCTGAATAATGACTGATGTATCCAGAAACGGCATCGAGCGGACGATGAGACGAACCGGCGTAAGGTGGACGTGCTGCGCGACAGGCGCTGGCACACGGTGCCCTGGGACCAGCTGCTGGTGGGCGACATCTGCAAGGTCGTCAACAACCAGTTCTTCCCGGCAGACATCCTGCTGCTCTCCTCCAGGTATCGTAACACAAATATAGTATAAACATGTTGGCACAGGCCCCACACGCCAGAGGATGGGCTAAGAGAGTAACGTGGCAATGGCTACAGGAATAGATGGTGAAGGTTGGATAAGGTAGCTAAAATCGACTATACAAAACAAAAGAATACATGCTCAAAACATGCGACTCATCTAAAAGCAATTAATATTGTAAGTTCACTTCACTAGGGAGTAGTTAGCACATCACTAGGTTATCCAAAAAAAATGTAAAATATATCCGTCTGTTATCTCTACATGTGGTACAGTAACGAGCAAAAACATGTATACTGTACATATGTGTGTTCAGTCGACCGCACACCATTGATAACACTTTGACATTGACACCACCTTTATGTGAAACTAACATTAAAATAAGTTTTAAATTGTACTGTCACATACGTGTGACCTCATCCTAATAATAATTAATCTCCATGTTCCCTATTTTTTTATGATTTCTCAGACAATTCATAAGGTTCGATGGGATATTCAATAAATTATTTTTGACAGATTTCTATCTGAAAATAAACCGCGATATAATATAACAATAAAAACGGCTTTATCTCTTATGAATTTAACATCGTTTAATTTCCTGTTGTCTGTTTTTCCCAAACAAGATTTTGCCTATCCTTTTGTTTGTAAATAAGCAGCATTAAGCAAAGAAACATTATTTGAAGCATGAATGTCAAACATTCGGTGTAGTTCTTGTCTCACTTGTTGTTGTCTTGTGACGTAAACGAATTGAAAATGAAACTATTTCGCAGCCAGTCAATAACCAGCCAATTTAGAATATTGCATTTATTGAGTCCCAAACACGTGTCTGAACTCACTTTACTGGTCAATAAATGTTATTGAACTTATCGCTCGTCGCTCGGAACCTACATTACATGACACATAAACATTTTAAGACGTAAAGTGAAATGTAGTCTTAACTTTACGTTTTATAATATAGTCCTAATCTAAAAAGGAACTTGAATTGGCAAACTTTTATGTTTTAGCGAATGGTTTTGATTTTCATTTATTTTTAGTTTAGCATCGATAAAATAGGCATAATTTTTTATTCCTACATCATTTATTTACTTTGAACAAAAGAGTACTAAAATCCTCAACTACCAACAAAATTCACAATTTATTCTTGGATACATACATACATAAACGTCACGCCTCTTTCCCTTGCAAAATTCTGGCAGTTTTTTTGTTTTGTCACAGCGAACCCCAAGGCATATCGTTTATTGAGACCTCGAACCTGGACGGGGAGACGAACCTGAAGATCCGGCAGGCGCACCAGGAGACGGTGCGGCTGGACAACACGGTCGCGCTCGCAGAGTTCGCCGCCACCGTGCAGTGCGAGCAGCCCAACAGGCATCTCTACGAGTTCAACGGGATGCTGAAGGAACTTAACGCTAAGTCAGTGTATACTTATCTAAACATTACACGACATTTAAGCTTTTATAAAATCTTTCATGAGGTGGATGCATAATTATATGTTAACGGCTTACTCATGCGTGTTTATCCGGATAGGCCGGCTAGTCTCGGACACAGCTGAAGAAGTCCTTAATCATAAGCTGACGCGTCGGGGTTGCGAGTTCGACTCGCGACGCCGTGCTCATAGTCGGATAAACAAATCGTGAATGACTATCTTTAAAAAGTTAGACTGATGCTTTTTGTCGAAGTGAAAGAGAAAACAAAAAGTAATTATAAGAGTATTGTCTCCAGAACGATACCGCTGGGTCTGGACCAGATGCTGCTGCGCGGCTCCATGCTGCGGAACACGAACTACATCTACGGCATTGTCATCTACACCGGACACGAGACCAAACTCATGAAGAACTCTACTAAAGGTGAGAAATGTATTCTGACACGGCAACACGTACGTTGCAAAAAATCTAAATCGTCTTTCTTTGACTGTCACTTTTTTGTCGGTGTACCGTTTAAAAACTCGCTCCCAATTATAAAATGAGACAGTTACTCTTTGGCTCTCCTCGTTTTGAACAGCATACTAACTGAAGAGGTATGTTTCCCCCACAGCCCCACTGAAACGTTCGTCGATCGACCGTCAGACGAACACGCACATTCTGATGCTGTTCCTCATCCTGCTGACGCTGTCGCTGCTCAGCGCCGGCTTCAACGAGTTCTGGATGCGCTCGCACTCCGACTGGTACATAGGACTAGAGGGTGAGACACATAAATATACATATTACCTCGAGGAAAAAGTGTTTTCGCATTATAGTATGAATAAACTTGTAATAAAATCTTTTTGGCTACAGTATTTGTATCTGGCTGGTTTTAGTATAATTGAAAGTTAAAATTTCAAAGAACATAATTCTAATTCTAATTTTATTAGAGAGAGAAAGATTTTATTACATGTTCATACAAACAATAATGCGAAAAGACTTTTTCCCGGACCTATTTATATTACTTACTAACATGTGGTTAGATCGAGGGACGGTCTAAGTACCTTGGTCTACCTCTGGCTGAAGCAGAAATGTCAAAGATATAAATGTTAACCGATATTTAGTTATGTAACTAGAAGTGCTAACAAGTAAAGTAATAAAAGGCAGCTTTAATAGCCTAGATCCTTGATAAAGGTATTAACGCACTGATTACTTTAAAAATTATGTAGACTTAGTCACGTTACCTAAAATGTTACGGTCGTCGTATATATTCGTTTTTATTTAAAGCGCGCCACTCACCACATACAGTCATTGTAATACGAACTCGATTCGTTATTTATCGATTGATGTCGAAATAGTGCCGCTAACAGCTATCACCTTGATCTACGACCGCCGGCTCCTTAATAGTTACCTCTGACTGTTGTTATACATGTACCTATATGTAGTACGAAGTACGTAGCACATGGCGGCCAGTGTCGAGTAATGTAATTATTGCTCCACATATTTATGGTCACGCGACACTTAATCTCCACAGTTATTGTGGTACGTTTGATAAATAATTTGTTCTTCTTGTTCCAGATGCGCAGAATGCAAATTTCGGATTTAACTTTTTAACATTTGTGATATTGTACAACAATCTTATACCTATATCGTTACAAGTTACCGCTGAAATAGTTAGATTTTTCCAAGTAAGTGTTTTACGATTTATTACTTTATTCAAGTAGAATGTTTAAAATAGTCTCCACTCTTTTTGCACTTGTTTTTTCCGATGGACCAGGTTAAACAGATTTCCACTACTTCTACTACAGTGCATTTACTATCGTTGAACTAGTAAAAAAAACAAATATTCACATTAGTCCTACTGCAGAACTGTGCAGTAGACTAGTGGGAATGTACCTTAAAATGTCGTATGTATCAATTTTGTCAGCTTAGTCCCAAATCAACTTCTGGCTTTGAAACATTTCCCCTTCTTGCAAAACTGTTTTCAACAAATTCATACCCAATATTCAACACTAATCCAACTCCTTGTGTAAAGAATAGTGGGTACATGTACTTTCTTGCGCATTGCAGGCAAAGTTCATATCGATGGACAGCCAGATGTACCACGAGCCGACGGACACGCCGGCGATGGCGCGCACGTCCAACCTCAACGAGGAGCTCGGCATGGTCAAGTACATCTTCAGCGACAAGACCGGCACCCTCACCTGCAACATCATGGAGTTCCGCAAGTGCTCCATCGCAGAGGTCGGTACATTGACATCTGCCGCAATATCCATATGACTGGTGCCCTTTTGTATGACTATCATTGCAACCTATTCCGTCTTTTGTCTAGAAGTTAGGCTTGTTAAGTAAGTATCAAAGTGTCTCGTGTTTTTATTCACTCTTGTAAAGGGTCGTGATAAGTTCAACACGTAGTGTTCTGAACTGCACTTTATTTCCTTACAAATTTATGACGTAGATTCGTGTTTTAGGAAATGATTATGTGTTGAAACAGTGATATTAAACCATTTCCAAGATGCATATTTTTCAAGCAATTACGTAACAGAAAACCTGTTTCCTTAGGTAATTTACAACTGCCCGGGCCCCAACGAGAAGCTGGAAGACACTTTGCTGTATCAGAACCTGCAGCGCAACCACCCCACGGCGCCCGTGATCCGCGAGTTCCTCACCATGCTGGCCATCTGCCACACCGTCATCCCCGAGCGCACCGGCGACACGCTCAACTACCACGCTGCCTCGCCAGGTACACATATGATCACATTATTTTCACGTGTTAAATGAACGAAATTCAAGTAGAGTCAGTAATTGTTACGGATCGAAAGTTCTCGAAAGGTCCTAAAACAATATTTCAAGTAGGGAATTTGGTTATTTTTGCTTTTTAAAATCAGATATATTTTGGTTGCGGGTAATGTATTTAAAAATAAATAAATAAATATTTCTCAACATTCACACAACGCCATCTAGTCTCAAGTTAAGCATGCTTAGTAGCTTGTGTTATGCGTACTAGACAAAATAATTTTGATTTTGGTTTTTTCTTGTTTATCAATGATAGGCAGTTTATACCAGTGTATTTCCGTGTCCTTCTGAAGTATATGTAGTATGTGTATACTACGGTTTACTTGCGGAAATGATGGCGTATTTTAAGAAGGCTATAACGTTTGTTGTGTGTGTGCAGACGAGCGCGCGCTAGTGCTGGGCGCGCAGCAGTTCGGCTACGTGTTCGACCAGCGCACGCCCAGCTCCGTGCGCGTGCAGGTGGCCGGCAGCACGCACGAGTACACCGTGCTCAACGTGCTCGACTTCACCTCTACACGCAAGCGCATGTCCGTCATCGTGCGCACGCCCAGCGGTACGTACACACGACACTAGTGACAACACGCACGAGTACACCGTGCTCAACGTGCTCGACTTCACCTCTACACGCAAGCGCATGTCCGTCATCGTGCGCACGCCCAGCGGTACGTACACACGACACTAGTGACAACACGCACGAGTACACCGTGCTCAACGTGCTCGACTTCACCTCTACACGCAAGCGCATGTCCGTCATCGTGCGCACGCCCAGCGGTACGTACACACGTCACTAGTGACAACACGCACGAGTACACCGTGCTCAACGTGCTCGACTTCACCTCTACACGCAAGCGCATGTCCGTCATCGTGCGCACGCCCAGCGGTACGTACACACGACACTAGTGACAACACGCACGAGTACACCGTGCTCAACGTGCTCGACTTCACCTCTACACGCAAGCGCATGTCCGTCATCGTGCGCACGCCCAGCGGTACGTACACACGACACTAGTGACAACACGCACGAGTACACCGTGCTCAACGTGCTCGACTTCACCTCTACACGCAAGCGCATGTCCGTCATCGTGCGCACGCCCAGCGGTACGTACACACGACACTAGTGACAACACGCACGAGTACACCGTGCTCAACGTGCTCGACTTCACCTCTACACGCAAGCGCATGTCCGTCATCGTGCGCACGCCCAGCGGTACGTACACACGACACTAGTGACAACACGCACGAGTACACCGTGCTCAACGTGCTCGACTTCACCTCTACACGCAAGCGCATGTCCGTCATCGTGCGCACGCCCAGCGGTACGTACACACGACACTAGTGACAACACGCACGAGTACACCGTGCTCAACGTGCTCGACTTCACCTCTACACGCAAGCGCATGTCCGTCATCGTGCGCACGCCCAGCGGTACGTACACACGACACTAGTGACAACACGCACGAGTACACCGTGCTCAACGTGCTCGACTTCACCTCTACACGCAAGCGCATGTCCGTCATCGTGCGCACGCCCAGCGGTACGTACACACGACACTAGTGACAACACGCACGAGTACACCGTGCTCAACGTGCTCGACTTCACCTCTACACGCAAGCGCATGTCCGTCATCGTGCGCACGCCCAGCGGTACGTACACACGACACTAGTGACAACACGCACGAGTACACCGTGCTCAACGTGCTCGACTTCACCTCTACACGCAAGCGCATGTCCGTCATCGTGCGCACGCCCAGCGGTACGTACACACGACACTAGTGACAACACGCACGAGTACACCGTGCTCAACGTGCTCGACTTCACCTCTACACGCAAGCGCATGTCCGTCATCGTGCGCACGCCCAGCGGTACGTACACACGACACTAGTGACAACACGCACGAGTACACCGTGCTCAACGTGCTCGACTTCACCTCTACACGCAAGCGCATGTCCGTCATCGTGCGCACGCCCAGCGGTACGTACACACGACACTAGTGACAACACGCACGAGTACACCGTGCTCAACGTGCTCGACTTCACCTCTACACGCAAGCGCATGTCCGTCATCGTGCGCACGCCCAGCGGTACGTACACACGACACTAGTGACAACACGCACGAGTACACCGTGCTCAACGTGCTCGACTTCACCTCTACACGCAAGCGCATGTCCGTCATCGTGCGCACGCCCAGCGGTACGTACACACGACACTAGTGACAACACGCACGAGTACACCGTGCTCAACGTGCTCGACTTCACCTCTACACGCAAGCGCATGTCCGTCATCGTGCGCACGCCCAGCGGTACGTACACACGACACTAGTGACAACACGCACGAGTACACCGTGCTCAACGTGCTCGACTTCACCTCTACACGCAAGCGCATGTCCGTCATCGTGCGCACGCCCAGCGGTACGTACACACGACACTAGTGACAACACGCACGAGTACACCGTGCTCAACGTGCTCGACTTCACCTCTACACGCAAGCGCATGTCCGTCATCGTGCGCACGCCCAGCGGTACGTACACACGACACTAGTGACAACACGCACGAGTACACCGTGCTCAACGTGCTCGACTTCACCTCTACACGCAAGCGCATGTCCGTCATCGTGCGCACGCCCAGCGGTACGTACACACGACACTAGTGACAACACGCACGAGTACACCGTGCTCAACGTGCTCGACTTCACCTCTACACGCAAGCGCATGTCCGTCATCGTGCGCACGCCCAGCGGTACGTACACACGACACTAGTGACAACACGCACGAGTACACCGTGCTCAACGTGCTCGACTTCACCTCTACACGCAAGCGCATGTCCGTCATCGTGCGCACGCCCAGCGGTACGTACACACGACACTAGTGACAACACGCACGAGTACACCGTGCTCAACGTGCTCGACTTCACCTCTACACGCAAGCGCATGTCCGTCATCGTGCGCACGCCCAGCGGTACGTACACACGACACTAGTGACAACACGCACGAGTACACCGTGCTCAACGTGCTCGACTTCACCTCTACACGCAAGCGCATGTCCGTCATCGTGCGCACGCCCAGCGGTACGTACACACGACACTAGTGACAACACGCACGAGTACACCGTGCTCAACGTGCTCGACTTCACCTCTACACGCAAGCGCATGTCCGTCATCGTGCGCACGCCCAGCGGTACGTACACACGACACTAGTGACAACACGCACGAGTACACCGTGCTCAACGTGCTCGACTTCACCTCTACACGCAAGCGCATGTCCGTCATCGTGCGCACGCCCAGCGGTACGTACACACGACACTAGTGACAACACGCACGAGTACACCGTGCTCAACGTGCTCGACTTCACCTCTACACGCAAGCGCATGTCCGTCATCGTGCGCACGCCCAGCGGTACGTACACACGACACTAGTGACAACACGCACGAGTACACCGTGCTCAACGTGCTCGACTTCACCTCTACACGCAAGCGCATGTCCGTCATCGTGCGCACGCCCAGCGGTACGTACACACGACACTAGTGACAACACGCACGAGTACACCGTGCTCAACGTGCTCGACTTCACCTCTACACGCAAGCGCATGTCCGTCATCGTGCGCACGCCCAGCGGTACGTACACACGACACTAGTGACAACACGCACGAGTACACCGTGCTCAACGTGCTCGACTTCACCTCTACACGCAAGCGCATGTCCGTCATCGTGCGCACGCCCAGCGGTACGTACACACGACACTAGTGACAACACGCACGAGTACACCGTGCTCAACGTGCTCGACTTCACCTCTACACGCAAGCGCATGTCCGTCATCGTGCGCACGCCCAGCGGTACGTACACACGACACTAGTGACAACACGCACGAGTACACCGTGCTCAACGTGCTCGACTTCACCTCTACACGCAAGCGCATGTCCGTCATCGTGCGCACGCCCAGCGGTACGTACACACGACACTAGTGACAACACGCACGAGTACACCGTGCTCAACGTGCTCGACTTCACCTCTACACGCAAGCGCATGTCCGTCATCGTGCGCACGCCCAGCGGTACGTACACACGACACTAGTGACAACACGCACGAGTACACCGTGCTCAACGTGCTCGACTTCACCTCTACACGCAAGCGCATGTCCGTCATCGTGCGCACGCCCAGCGGTACGTACACACGACACTAGTGACAACACGCACGAGTACACCGTGCTCAACGTGCTCGACTTCACCTCTACACGCAAGCGCATGTCCGTCATCGTGCGCACGCCCAGCGGTACGTACACACGACACTAGTGACAACACGCACGAGTACACCGTGCTCAACGTGCTCGACTTCACCTCTACACGCAAGCGCATGTCCGTCATCGTGCGCACGCCCAGCGGTACGTACACACGACACTAGTGACAACACGCACGAGTACACCGTGCTCAACGTGCTCGACTTCACCTCTACACGCAAGCGCATGTCCGTCATCGTGCGCACGCCCAGCGGTACGTACACACGACACTAGTGACAACACGCACGAGTACACCGTGCTCAACGTGCTCGACTTCACCTCTACACGCAAGCGCATGTCCGTCATCGTGCGCACGCCCAGCGGTACGTACACACGACACTAGTGACAACACGCACGAGTACACCGTGCTCAACGTGCTCGACTTCACCTCTACACGCAAGCGCATGTCCGTCATCGTGCGCACGCCCAGCGGTACGTACACACGACACTAGTGACAACACGCACGAGTACACCGTGCTCAACGTGCTCGACTTCACCTCTACACGCAAGCGCATGTCCGTCATCGTGCGCACGCCCAGCGGTACGTACACACGACACTAGTGACAACACGCACGAGTACACCGTGCTCAACGTGCTCGACTTCACCTCTACACGCAAGCGCATGTCCGTCATCGTGCGCACGCCCAGCGGTACGTACACACGACACTAGTGACAACACGCACGAGTACACCGTGCTCAACGTGCTCGACTTCACCTCTACACGCAAGCGCATGTCCGTCATCGTGCGCACGCCCAGCGGTACGTACACACGACACTAGTGACAACACGCACGAGTACACCGTGCTCAACGTGCTCGACTTCACCTCTACACGCAAGCGCATGTCCGTCATCGTGCGCACGCCCAGCGGTACGTACACACGACACTAGTGACAACACGCACGAGTACACCGTGCTCAACGTGCTCGACTTCACCTCTACACGCAAGCGCATGTCCGTCATCGTGCGCACGCCCAGCGGTACGTACACACGACACTAGTGACAACACGCACGAGTACACCGTGCTCAACGTGCTCGACTTCACCTCTACACGCAAGCGCATGTCCGTCATCGTGCGCACGCCCAGCGGTACGTACACACGACACTAGTGACAACACGCACGAGTACACCGTGCTCAACGTGCTCGACTTCACCTCTACACGCAAGCGCATGTCCGTCATCGTGCGCACGCCCAGCGGTACGTACACACGACACTAGTGACAACACGCACGAGTACACCGTGCTCAACGTGCTCGACTTCACCTCTACACGCAAGCGCATGTCCGTCATCGTGCGCACGCCCAGCGGTACGTACACACGACACTAGTGACAACACGCACGAGTACACCGTGCTCAACGTGCTCGACTTCACCTCTACACGCAAGCGCATGTCCGTCATCGTGCGCACGCCCAGCGGTACGTACACACGACACTAGTGACAACACGCACGAGTACACCGTGCTCAACGTGCTCGACTTCACCTCTACACGCAAGCGCATGTCCGTCATCGTGCGCACGCCCAGCGGTACGTACACACGACACTAGTGACAACACGCACGAGTACACCGTGCTCAACGTGCTCGACTTCACCTCTACACGCAAGCGCATGTCCGTCATCGTGCGCACGCCCAGCGGTACGTACACACGACACTAGTGACAACACGCACGAGTACACCGTGCTCAACGTGCTCGACTTCACCTCTACACGCAAGCGCATGTCCGTCATCGTGCGCACGCCCAGCGGTACGTACACACGACACTAGTGACAACACGCACGAGTACACCGTGCTCAACGTGCTCGACTTCACCTCTACACGCAAGCGCATGTCCGTCATCGTGCGCACGCCCAGCGGTACGTACACACGACACTAGTGACAACACGCACGAGTACACCGTGCTCAACGTGCTCGACTTCACCTCTACACGCAAGCGCATGTCCGTCATCGTGCGCACGCCCAGCGGTACGTACACACGACACTAGTGACAACACGCACGAGTACACCGTGCTCAACGTGCTCGACTTCACCTCTACACGCAAGCGCATGTCCGTCATCGTGCGCACGCCCAGCGGTACGTACACACGACACTAGTGACAACACGCACGAGTACACCGTGCTCAACGTGCTCGACTTCACCTCTACACGCAAGCGCATGTCCGTCATCGTGCGCACGCCCAGCGGTACGTACACACGACACTAGTGACAACACGCACGAGTACACCGTGCTCAACGTGCTCGACTTCACCTCTACACGCAAGCGCATGTCCGTCATCGTGCGCACGCCCAGCGGTACGTACACACGACACTAGTGACAACACGCACGAGTACACCGTGCTCAACGTGCTCGACTTCACCTCTACACGCAAGCGCATGTCCGTCATCGTGCGCACGCCCAGCGGTACGTACACACGACACTAGTGACAACACGCACGAGTACACCGTGCTCAACGTGCTCGACTTCACCTCTACACGCAAGCGCATGTCCGTCATCGTGCGCACGCCCAGCGGTACGTACACACGACACTAGTGACAACACGCACGAGTACACCGTGCTCAACGTGCTCGACTTCACCTCTACACGCAAGCGCATGTCCGTCATCGTGCGCACGCCCAGCGGTACGTACACACGACACTAGTGACAACACGCACGAGTACACCGTGCTCAACGTGCTCGACTTCACCTCTACACGCAAGCGCATGTCCGTCATCGTGCGCACGCCCAGCGGTACGTACACACGACACTAGTGACAACACGCACGAGTACACCGTGCTCAACGTGCTCGACTTCACCTCTACACGCAAGCGCATGTCCGTCATCGTGCGCACGCCCAGCGGTACGTACACACGACACTAGTGACAACACGCACGAGTACACCGTGCTCAACGTGCTCGACTTCACCTCTACACGCAAGCGCATGTCCGTCATCGTGCGCACGCCCAGCGGTACGTACACACGACACTAGTGACAACACGCACGAGTACACCGTGCTCAACGTGCTCGACTTCACCTCTACACGCAAGCGCATGTCCGTCATCGTGCGCACGCCCAGCGGTACGTACACACGACACTAGTGACAACACGCACGAGTACACCGTGCTCAACGTGCTCGACTTCACCTCTACACGCAAGCGCATGTCCGTCATCGTGCGCACGCCCAGCGGTACGTACACACGACACTAGTGACAACACGCACGAGTACACCGTGCTCAACGTGCTCGACTTCACCTCTACACGCAAGCGCATGTCCGTCATCGTGCGCACGCCCAGCGGTACGTACACACGACACTAGTGACAACACGCACGAGTACACCGTGCTCAACGTGCTCGACTTCACCTCTACACGCAAGCGCATGTCCGTCATCGTGCGCACGCCCAGCGGTACGTACACACGACACTAGTGACAACACGCACGAGTACACCGTGCTCAACGTGCTCGACTTCACCTCTACACGCAAGCGCATGTCCGTCATCGTGCGCACGCCCAGCGGTACGTACACACGACACTAGTGACAACACGCACGAGTACACCGTGCTCAACGTGCTCGACTTCACCTCTACACGCAAGCGCATGTCCGTCATCGTGCGCACGCCCAGCGGTACGTACACACGACACTAGTGACAACACGCACGAGTACACCGTGCTCAACGTGCTCGACTTCACCTCTACACGCAAGCGCATGTCCGTCATCGTGCGCACGCCCAGCGGTACGTACACACGACACTAGTGACAACACGCACGAGTACACCGTGCTCAACGTGCTCGACTTCACCTCTACACGCAAGCGCATGTCCGTCATCGTGCGCACGCCCAGCGGTACGTACACACGACACTAGTGACAACACGCACGAGTACACCGTGCTCAACGTGCTCGACTTCACCTCTACACGCAAGCGCATGTCCGTCATCGTGCGCACGCCCAGCGGTACGTACACACGACACTAGTGACAACACGCACGAGTACACCGTGCTCAACGTGCTCGACTTCACCTCTACACGCAAGCGCATGTCCGTCATCGTGCGCACGCCCAGCGGTACGTACACACGACACTAGTGACAACACGCACGAGTACACCGTGCTCAACGTGCTCGACTTCACCTCTACACGCAAGCGCATGTCCGTCATCGTGCGCACGCCCAGCGGTACGTACACACGACACTAGTGACAACACGCACGAGTACACCGTGCTCAACGTGCTCGACTTCACCTCTACACGCAAGCGCATGTCCGTCATCGTGCGCACGCCCAGCGGTACGTACACACGACACTAGTGACAACACGCACGAGTACACCGTGCTCAACGTGCTCGACTTCACCTCTACACGCAAGCGCATGTCCGTCATCGTGCGCACGCCCAGCGGTACGTACACACGACACTAGTGACAACACGCACGAGTACACCGTGCTCAACGTGCTCGACTTCACCTCTACACGCAAGCGCATGTCCGTCATCGTGCGCACGCCCAGCGGTACGTACACACGACACTAGTGACAACACGCACGAGTACACCGTGCTCAACTAACTAATTGCAACTATTTGCTATGATGTTAAAACATTTATTAGCAGAAAGTTAACATTGTACGATGTTGTCGTTGGTCCCTCAGGTCAGATCAAGTTGTACTGCAAGGGCGCGGACTCTGTGATCTACCCGCGCCTGTCGGGCGGTCCGGCGCGCGCCAAGCACGCGGCGGCCACGCTGGCGCACCTCGAGCACTTCGCCACCGACGGCCTCAGGACGCTCGTATTCGCCGTCGCTGACGTGCCCGATCATGTCTACGAGGTAACATTTATCAGACTAGATTACAATTGTCTTTACTGTACACCTTATTAGCAACATCATTACAGTAGTGTTATTAATACCAATCGATTTCTTTTTTGTCACGACGCTTACCAAACCAGACATAAATCGTATCAGCGTACAAGCAATTCTTGGCTTGCATAAACGCTAAGCGCACATTTAGACATTCCATACTGACCGGTGAAAACGTCATTTATCCGTTTAACCACCATTTTGTAACCAATTTCGTTTTGTCAGGACTGGTCGAACACATACCACAAGGCAAGCATAGCGATACAGGACCGGGAGCAGAAGATTGAGGAGGCTGCGCGACTGATAGAGAACAACCTGCGACTGCTCGGCGCCACCGCGATAGAGGATAAACTGCAGGTACTTGTAGCTACTTTTTCTAACTCATCATTCATGGCTAACATTAGATTCAAGAAAATATTTTCCGCCTGGCGGTGGATAGACTATGTGATGTTATCGGACTTGAAACGTCATCGAGTACAACGTAATTTTCGTTGTTGGCTATTGATGAAAAAGAGCGAATGCGCACAAGCGGCTCGCATTCTGCGCCAAGATATCCTTGGATGTCCCTTTTTATGGCCTGAAGTTTACAACACCAATCATTTTACCGACCATTTTTTTTTTTATTATTCAGCCTAAATAAGATCCCACTGCTGGGCAAAGTCCTCCCCTTTCTCCTTCCAAACCTCCCTGTCTTTTGCGATTTCTGGGCACGTGCGAAGTGCATATCTGACAAGTTCATCACACCACCTTCGCCGCGGACGACCTCGACAACTGATTTACATAAATAATAATAATGTATGTACGTTTTAAATTAGGACGGTGTCCCGGAGACGATAGCCTCGCTACTGAAGGCCAACATCAACGTGTGGGTGCTGACGGGCGACAAGCAGGAGACCGCCATCAACATCGCGCACTCCGCCCGCCTCATCCACACCGGCATGCCGCTCATCATCCTCAACGAGGAGAGCTTGGACGTGAGGGGAAACTCAACCTTATTACGTTCACATAACTTACGTTTTTGCGTTCCGCAATGGCGTGATAGCTTCATTTATTTGGTGTATTCATTTGATATCGCAATTATTAAACATATATTGACTCGATAAGGCTTTGATATTCGTTACGGGGGTTTTTATCGCATACGAGTATCGAGTTGAAAAACAACATTAAAATGATTTACCCCTGGTTTCACAAACGAAACGAATTTCTCACGGATTTCTGTGTATCACCAGGGTACCCGCGAGTCGATATCTCGCCACACAGTGGATTTTGGCGACAATCTCCGCAAACAGAACGAGGTGGCCCTCATCATAGACGGCAAGTCCCTCAAGTACGCGATGGGCTGTGACCTCAAGAAGGACTTCCTGGACCTCTGCCTGTCGTGCAAGGTCGTCGTGTGTTGCAGGGTCTCGCCTATACAGAAAGCAGAGGTTCGTATAATCGTGGTAGATTTTAACTGTTGAATTTATACACATACTTTTGCAATACATTTTACAAATAGAAAAACAAGTTTATTTTTACCAAATGTATTATTTATTTTGTCAAATTGTCGGCTCCCTCCCCAACACCTCACCGTGTCGCCACACTGGCTTCTCTTTGGTCACTGTCACCCTTCTCGCTCTTCCTGTGGGCTGCGAGCTGTATAACGATGTTTGTTTTATAGTTTATACACGTGGTTATACACTAGTTATTATTATTACTATTAAATACACGTGAGTAAACTGTTGTATCATTTAATAATAATGATGTCCAGACCGATTTTGGCCACGGCCGTTAGTGTTACTATGACACCAGCCAGCTGCGCAGGTCAAATTATAGTGCACAAGCGTGTGCGCAAACCCAGGTGCACTCACTATTCCTTTACTCTCATAGCCCGATGGAAAGGCAATCCGACACGACCGGAGAGAGATCAGGCGCAGGACACTCATTTTTACGTGCCTTCCGAAACACGGAACCATTTTCGGAGTTGTATCTTGGTGCTTGGTGGTACTTGGTGGTGGGTTCCATTTTTCCGCACGTTGGCCACTGCGGCACATTGTGCGTGCAGTGGTGTCGGTGGCTGTCAGTCCAGCCTGCGCAACGCCCTTCAGAAGCGCAGAAGTCTCCTGGGACGTTCGCAGGCCTCCAGGAGCGTGCTCGGTGTGCCGAGCGTTTCAGCACGGTAGTTAGCCACTCCCGTGCATTCCAGGATCACGTGAGCGGCTGATTTGTATCATTTAAACGTTGTTTATATCTGGTCCACTGTCGTAGGTGGTGGAGATGGTGTCCGTGGCGACGGGTGCGGTGACGCTGGCGATCGGCGACGGCGCCAACGACGTGGCCATGATACAGCGCGCGGCCGTCGGCGTCGGCATCTCCGGCGTCGAGGGGCTGCAGGCCGTCTGCGCGTCCGACTACAGCATCGCACAGGTACACACCACCTTTTTTGTAAACCCAGTGGAAATCCTCATGGACTGCCCTCGTCAGGGGGTTGACGAGGGGGTGTGCCGGACTCTTACCGGCTAAAACCACTGGAGCGTCCTCATCTGCCTATGGCCGGGAGTACGGGTTTCGTTTTCACATTCACCGCGCCCCCCAGGTACGACGCACCTACACTCACACACGTGACGGACACAGTACCGTGTTGCCACAGTTCAAATTCAAATTGTTTATTCTCCAAATAGGATAAATTTTATCACATTTACATGACTGCCATTCTTTAGAAATATAAGCTCGCTAAAACCGATATTTCCTAACTGGCTACCCTGAGAGAATCCAACTGCAGCTGTCGATAACTGGATACCGTTGGTGGTAATCGCCTTTGCAACTTTAAAGATCAGACATGACACTCGAAATCAATACAATGGCAAGTGTCGTTAAAACTAGACGATGGCCGCTGCTGTACGGTGTCGACAGCTACACTAAACCTCTATCATTGGCAACATGCCTACTGCTCATAAGCACATGCGCTATGATTATCAAACTGTTCTTCTTGTCATACGTAAAATAACGAAAAAGACACATCGCATTCCAGCTTTAGCTGACGGAATTTGTGTTTTATCTATAATTTTATTCTGGTCGATCCTTGGATTCAAATCAACCAGAACTTAATTTAATCTAATTTGTAACATCTGCAAAAGTAAATAATACATTTTCTGGGGTCCAGTTCCGTTTCTTACTGCGGCTGCTGCTGGTGCACGGCGCGTGGAACTACTCCCGCATCAGCAAGCTGATCCTGTACTCCTTCTACAAGAACATCTGCCTCTACGTCATCGAGCTCTGGTTCGCCATATACTCCGCCTGGTGAGTAAAATGAAACGATTTGGTTCGAAATAAAAGTAAATATTAATAGCTGGAGAAAATGTTGACTGTTCCGTTTATTGTTTTTAGATACACCCTTTTTTTAGTATTTATTGTTGTAGCGGCAACGGAAATACATAATTTGTGAAAATTTCAGCTTTCTAGCTGTCACGATTTATGAGATACAGCCTGGATACAGACAGACAGACAAACAGACAGTGGAGACTTAGTAATAGGGTTCAGTACCCTTTGGGTACGGGACCCTAAAAAAGTGCACTGATGTAATCTTGACGACCCGACTAGTCGCGGTTAAGTCTGATTGTTCTGCCATACATTAAAGTATGCCTATTTGAATGTGTGTGATCCAGGTCGGGTCAGATCCTGTTCGAGCGGTGGACGATAGGGTTCTACAACGTGATATTCACTGCGCTGCCGCCCTTCGCCATCGGACTCTTTGATAAACTCTGCTCGCCTGAAATTATGTTGAGGGTGAGTAACTACAGCTATTTCACTGCTTTTGGGGGGTTGTGTCAGACACTTACTGTCTTAACTTAAGCTGCAATACAACGTCTCCCGCATTTGTTCGGTGCGTGGCAATGCGTTGCAATGCTCCACACACTGACAGCGAGAACATTACCGCCCTGGAAAATACGAAAGGGCCTGTCAGGCTGGCCTGGCCTACCACAACAAATGATTAATAAGTTTTCTGTGTCGTAGCACCCGATCCTGTACATCCCGTCGCAGCAGGGGCTGCTGTTCAACGTGCGCGTGTTCTGGGTGTGGGCCAGCAACGCGCTGCTGCACTCGGTGCTGCTGTTCTGGCTGCCGATGCTGCTGTGCAGCCACCACGTGCTGTGGCCCAACGCGCGCGACGGCGGCTACCTCGTCATGGGGAACTTCGTCTACACAGTCCGTTCTATTCATTATCATATTAAAATATCTTGAATTTATAATTCATTGCATAATGCCTATTTGGCCCATAACATGATTTTGCGATTTCAAAAAGTTTTAAAGAAATGACAACCAACTTTATTGCATGACATTTTATTATAGCCTTAACTTGTATGTTTAAAAGGCTCATATCGCTAGGTGATGGCCTAGTAGTAAGACCTCAAAGACTATCATGTTAAGGGTGTCGAGATCGACCCCAGGCGCGTACCAACTTTAAAAAAATTGTGTACGCTTTTAAAATAAATACCTTTCGTGTTTCGGAAGGCACATTTAAGTGTAGGTTCTACGCCTGAACTCTTTTCGGTGGTGTCGGTTTTCCGTTCCATCGGGATATGAGAGTGCACCTGCGTTTTAGCCACGCTTGTGCAGTATAACACGTCCCGCGTAGCTGGCTAGTGTCCTAGTAACACTAGCCGCGCTTGCCGAAGTCGGTGAAGCCACATTACATCAGTATCGTTGTGTGCGCAGTACGTGGTGTTGACGGTGTGCCTGAAGGCGGGGCTGGCCACGCACTCCTGGACGTGGGTCACGCACGTCGCCATCTGGGGCTCCGTCGCCTTGTGGTTCATGTTCATACTCGTCTACAGGTAACAAACCTAATCCATTCATTTTTAAGACATTTCATATTAAACAATTAAATGTTGAGCCTTATGAATTTGTAATCTTATACTAGTGGTAAAAAATATTGTCTCAATAGACTCTCTCACTTTTGGTTCGTTGGTTCTCATGGTCGTTCAGCACCTTCTAGATGTCGACCACAAAAGTTTGTTTCACCTGCACCGATATTGACTTGCACTCTAGAGTGACAAATCCAAGCCCGTGCCGTAGCGCTATAATCTGCATGTGAGTCCATGTATGTGTAAGGTAATGTGATTTCAGCAACATGTTCCCGACGATTCTGATCGGCGCCGTGATGCGCGGCATGGACCGCATGCTGTTCAGCTCGCTCGTGTTCTGGCTCGGCCTGGTGCTCATACCTATGGCCACGCTCATTCCAGACGTGCTTGTCACTGTGTAAGTATTGTTATTTATCTTCCAAACAATGTTTCATTGCTTTTGTAGGTCTTGTGTTAGTTTCCGTCATAGGTACACTTCAGTTTTCGAACGCAAATGATATCGTAGGTGTCCGACTATTGCTCGTCCCAAAAGTAATTTTATTTGAGAAAGTCTTTAATGTGAGGCTCATCACGCGACGGCGTATCATGACAATTTCGTATAGGCTACGAATAACAAAGCAGCTAGGGCAAGATTCTAAGAGTCTGAATATAGAGTAATCGGACTGGATGCACTGTGGTCCGAGCGGGATACGGGGCGTTCGTGGTTGCAGCTTAGCGAGCCCGTTGATGGAGAGGTACATATATGGCCGGATGGAGGCGGCGCGGCGGCTGTGAGTGTTGTGTCCGCAGCGTGCGGCGCACCACGGGCGCCGTGGCCTACCCGCCCGCGCAGCTGGCGGCGCTGGGCGGGCGCGTGCCCATCGCGCCGCCGCCGCTGCTGCAGCGCCTGCGCCGCCTGGGCCGCCTGGCCGCGCGCACGCTGCCGCCGCTGCTGTACCCGCCGCTGCACGCGCTGCTGCGCGGCCTGCGCGCGCGCGCGCTGCTGGCGCGCCTGGAGCGCCACGCGCCGCCGCCGCGCAAGCGCGTGACCTGCCTGTGCCCCGACCCCTCCGAGCCCGAGCCCATCATGTTCCTGGAGCCGCCCGGCTCGCGCGCCGGCCTCGCGCCGCACGGGGCCGTGCTCTCGGAGCTTTTCCCGCCCCTGGAGCCTCCGGCGCCCTCAAAGTTTACAAAAAAATCCCGAACGCCGAAGGCACCCCCCGCGCCCGCAAGACTCATCACGTCCCCCGTGCCTTTAGAACGTGCTCCGCCCCCGGGACCGTCCTTGCCCTCAGAATCCACACCCTCAGAGCTTTCCATGCTCCCCAAGCCCGCCGCGCCCTTAGAGCTTGCGGCGCCCCTGGAACCTTCCGCACCCTCAGAGCTTGCCACACCTACGGCTCCACCCGCATCCTCTAAGAATGTTACCTTCCCGGACCCTTCCGTACCCCCGAAACCCTCCGCGCCCTTAGAGCTTATCACACCCTTAAAGCCCTCCACGGCCCCGAAGTCCTTCGCGCCCTCAAATAATGCCACACCTACGGTGCCACCCGCACCCACAGAGAAAGCTACGCCGCCGGTGCCACCCGAACCCTCAGAGAAAGCTACGCCGCCGGTGCCACCCGAACCCTCAGAGAAAGCTACGCCGACGGTGCCACCCGCACCCACAGAGAAAGCTACGCCGCCGGTGCCACCCGAACCCTCAGAGAAAGCTACGCCGCCGGTGCCACCCGAACCCTCAGAGAAAGCTACGCCGACGGTGCCACCCGAACCCTCAGAGAAAGCTACGCCGCCGGTGCCACCCGAACCCTCAGAGAAAGCTACGCCGCCGGTGCCACCCGAACCCTCAGAGAAAGCTACGCCGACGGTGCCACCCGAACCCTCAGAGAAAGCTACGCCGACGGTGCCACCCGAACCCTCAGAGAAAGCTACGCCGCCGGTGCCACCCGAACCCTCAGAGAAAGCTACGCCGACGGTGCCACCCGCACCCACAGAGAAAGCTACGCCGCCGGTGCCACCCGAACCCTCAGAGAAAGCTACGCCGCCGGTGCCACCCGAACCCTCAGAGAAAGCTACGCCGACGGTGCCACCCGCACCCACAGAGAAAGATACGCCGCCGGTGCCACCCGAACCCTCAGAGAAAGCTACGCCGGCGGTGCCACCCGCACCCACAGAGAAAGCTACGCCGACGGTGCCACCCGCACCCACAGAGAAAGATACGCCGACGGTGCCACCCGAACCCTCAGAGAAAGCTACGCCGCCGGTGCCACCCGAACCCTCAGAGAAAGCTACGCCGGCGGTGCCACCCGCACCCTCTGAGAATGCTGCGACGACGACGCCGCCTGCGCGCCCATCGCCCCCCGCAGATGAGAAATCTGTACTGTTACCTGATATACTTTAAACAAACGCAGTTTAACACAATGATCGTGTTCAACAAGGGGAAATTTTCAATATACTCTTTTAAATTACATCCGGCCGTCATGATTAGACATATGATATGAAACGCACGTAACATGCACTAAATGTGAGGTTCCCCCAACGCTCTCGACTGGAACATGATCGTTGTTTGACAATGTGTATTACCTCTTGAACGTATAATTAAATTACGTAGAATACGTAGAATGTATATATATATAGCTCTCTGTAGATAGTAGTTATTTCAGTGTTGAAAGTTACCATTCAGTAGTCAAAGTATAATTTCCGACCGCAGTAATTACTAATTTTACTCAGAAGAAGTAGATTGCATTTTCAAAATATCCACTGCCATAAAATTTAACGGAACAATATTTATTTTAGTCGGGAAGCAGCCCAAGAAGTAAGAAGCAGACATAAGAAACTTGTTATGCACACTCGAATTCATTTGTTCAAGGTATAAATGAAGGTTAGATGTCTTTAAATATCTTGCAGTAGGTACTAGAAGTATTGCAAGCTAACGTTCAAATAAACACTGAACTGACAAAGCAAGGTTTCGCTACAGCCTCGTCGTGGCTCTATCGTCGCCACTTACAAATGCTCTAATTGTGAGACTATTTTCGAAGCATGACGCTGTTACACCCCGCCCACTGAGACTCGTTCCATGTCTCAAGTTTTTTCATGTAATAATACTCGTGTTCTTTTTGCAGGTCTGTTGAAAGTAATCTGTTTCCATTACATATACACGTTATAGATAAGTAATCTGTAATAAAGCGGTATGAGTAATTGTTGTATTGAACATTCCAGCGTGCACAACTCTGCCTTCAAGTCGATGACGGAAGCTGTGCGAGAAAGCGAGATAAAGCAGCGCGACCCCACCGCACTGCTCACGCACCCACGACACTCGTAAGTAGTTCTCATGGCATACGGGACGCGCCGCGACAAATAACCCCTTTCAGAGACCACGGAAATGCTTTATCGAACGATTGTTGTGGTTTAGAAGTTATTTAATAAATGAAAATCCTCTTGGTCATACAAGTTAGCAACTGACTAGAAGTGGTATTTACCTATGAAATGTTTCTAGGTGTAGCATGATTTTTAAACACATTTTTAGAGCCATGTCAGTTAGATGTTTTTGACTTTAGCTGTGTTGTTAGATACAAATATCAAATTTTTCGATCTCTTGCAATTTATTGTTTCGTTGATAGAGCATTTTCGTATAATTATGAAGAGAGATTCTATTATATTTTATTCTAAAGTTTACTGAGAGCACACACATCGAGAAGAACAAAGTTGCATGCGTTGGTGACTGGGTGTAGATCTTATGGGCAATTAGACTAGTCTACATATATATGTAACGTTTTGGTGATCTTGCACTCGCACGGAATATTTTTTAAATTTACTCAATATGGCACGAGAACAGTGAATACGCAGTGCACCTAAGTGGTGACCGGACAGTGTTGTGTGTGGTCTCAGTGTGTCATGTGTTGGTCAGAATAAGATGTTCTCGATATTCACAAAATTTTACTTACTTGAAAATAAGTAAATTGTTTAAAATTGGTGCTTTTCGTCTTCCTCCGATCAAATTTCTTTAAATATGTGCCATTTTAATGCGGTCGTATATTTCGTGCGACTGAACTGACTGAAGCGTCTTCCGAAGCAAGACGCACGGACGACTGATGACTTGAGAATGCGTGTGTTGTATGCGTTTGTGTTCCTACCGTGTTTGCATTATTTTGGAATGAATAGCCTGGAATACTGACCTATTGATATTTTTAACGATTTTACACTTTGTATATGTGTATATATTTTGTTTTTATACTATCTTTGGCATGTATGAAGTATCTACCCTGTCACAACATTTTAGGTGTAATTTATGTCAATAAGAAATTGTTTAAAATGTCCCGTAAGCTGTAGATACTCCATAAATGCTGCTATTCCCTATATAATCTTCACACATGTATATATTGTCTTTTGATGTTGGAGCCCGATCAGAACCGCTGCGCCAGTGGTATGAGTGTCGCATGTTCTGGTCGGAGCTCGTCTCTCACATCACTCATTTTTCGTATGCATATATACGTCGTGTGTAACGTTGCCGGCTAATCGCCAATATCTGTAGCTTCTATATATTACACCTAAAGCGTAGTTGTTTTAGTGTAGATTTTAACGTTTAGTAGTTTTATTATACAGAAACTTAAATAGAATTTACAATTATTGTTAAATCCACTTTTAGTATTACAGTAGAAACGCTTGATTAAGTAGTATTATCGAGTACTCTATTGGAGTTGGTGATCGGCCGACAGCATAGTCACAGTGTATAGTTGGCACGCATCCGTCGTACGGTCGTCAGTTACGTGTTTAGTTGCTTGCCCCCCGCACCGCGCGCGCTCGCGCCTGCTTTGCGCGGCGCGAGCGCGCGCGACTATACCGTGTGTTGTGGCGGCAGCGCCGGGCACGGCACGCCGCGCGGCCTGCGCTGGCGCGGCAGCGTGGCGCCCGCGCCCCCGCCCCGCGCCCCCCGCGCCTCGCGCCCCGCGCCCCCCGCGCCCCGCCGCGCGCGCCCCGTGTGACGCCGCGCGCCCCGCGCCGCGCGTCCGCCCGCCGCCGCGCCCGCGACACCCCGCCACCTCCCTCGCTATTTTTGTATGCATTTATAGATGTCGCCCGCCACCGCCGATGTGATACTGTTGTCTAGATAATATGTTACCTAATACGTTACCTTTTCCTTCCGAGGTGGGCGTATGTCAAGTATATGATAAGAATCAGAAAGGGGAGTGCCATTAGATGGTATGTTTACATTGTTAGTTCAGTAGAGGGCGCTCACGTGTTCTAGCGTCGAGCTACCGAGTGCTGCTAGATATTGTATGCTTACTATGATCTTCCTATTATATCTTCGAAATCATAATGATTCCATATTTTATCCATAAAAACTCTCCTATGAAGTTTACAATTAATTATATTTAGGCTATTGCCGCCCCGCGGCCCCCGGCCATACTCGTGCCGTGTTTAAGAAATCGAGTTGACTCAATTACTAGATGTAACAATTAATTGATATTTTAATAAAGTGTTTATTTATTGAGAGTATTCCGATAGTTCGTTATTACATTCCAGTATTTGTAGGTGTGATGTTGAGAGTGCCACAATTTATGAGTTTTATCACGTGTACGTAACGTGCACTAGAAAACGAGGAATTTATATTATGATGTGATTAATACTCCGTCTTGAAAAGACTAGTTAGTGAAATTATTAGAGTCCGGCTTCGAAGCGCCCCCTAGCGGCGGGCGCCGCGCGTCCAGCAGGCAGGCTCGGGCCGCGCGACTGTGCTTAGATTTTATTGCAAGCACATCTACTAACTCAATATTTTTATAGCGTTTTCAAGCCCTAAAAAAATAAAATTAGGCTTGTAGAAAAGTGCTCTACATTACACATTATGTTTCACAATACTTTATCTACGTAATGTTCAAGGAGAGTGTGTTCTAATTTTATAAGTATTATTGAGAGAAGCTTAGCCTAATTAGGACATAATTATTAAATAATGCAAACGCAAGTTAGACGGTTCCTACTTGTTCCTATATTTGGATTATTTACAATACAGTAAGATGATAAGTTTAAGTAGCAACGCGAGAAGCCCCAAAAAGCCCCAGATGTAGGGAAGCAAAGCCTAGAGCTTGCTTGGTGGACGAGCTGACGCAATATGTATTACGGACTATGTAGAGGAAAGTATATAAATGTGAATATTTTTATATGTGAACATGTTTTCTATGGTAGATAGGTGAATTAGCTTATTGAGCGTAACAATCATTGTAAATATTATATAAATATGTACTTATTCACATTGGTTTTGTTTTAACTTCAATATACGTTGTTCGACAATAATTTTGCTTTGTAAATATTATGTAAGGTTGTTTTATATTTTTATAATGATCTCTATACGATGTTTTCCGCCAGCGACTCTCAACTGTCGCCAACTTTCAGACGGTCTGTTACCGACGTAGCTATGTCTATTACATCATGGTTTAGCATCGATCGCCTTATTAAAAATTACTTAAAACTTTTCATTTCCTGTTAAATTGATATAAATTATGTGGAAATGAATTTATTTATTGAAGAAGTTGTTATACTAGTTGAATGTTTATATACAATCATTCGTGTTTATCGTGTGATGTGTCTGTTATAGTGCTTGTACACGTTGCTACGCGCGGGCGCGGGCGCGTGCGCGGGCGCGGGAGACGTGGCGGGCTCGTGTTCACATTAAACGCCAGGCGTTCGCGCGACTGTGACGTATTTCAGAGGTTGTAAACATGGACGAACGATCTTTTATTTTTAACCGAAAATTCATACCTAAAGTGGGAGATGCTAAATGCACCAATTCTAATTGGTGTGCACGAAATTAATAAAGAAAGAGAACGGTATGGTGAATTTCATACTTTATATGGTATTTTAAGGGGGACATCCTTCAAGATTTCTCTTCTGTACTGAATGACATGATAAAAACGCGCTATCGCATCTAGCGACAAATTCAAACTGGTTGAACTGACCTGACGTCGCGAGTGAAACGCGCGCGCCGCCGCTAGTTCGACGTGAACACACACACAGGTCTCAAGCGTTTGAAATTGTCGCGAGCTCGCCGCGCGCGCCAGTCGCTAGTTAGCCCGCTAGTTGGACCGCACGTGCGTTTTGAACGTGAACACTCGGAAGCACCTCATATGTTTGATATTTCGTGACATCGCCCGCCACCCGCGCCCGCGAGTCAACGTGTACAAGCACATAGTATCAGCTATTTAGCTAAACATGTCTAGAGCTATTCTGATTGATAGTGAAGTCTCTGCTCCATACTAAATAATATAAATTATGATTATTTTATATAGTTCAGAAAGAAATAGCCAAAAACCGAAAGTCTTTTGCTTCGAGAGCCATTACCTCGACACTAGACTGCGGTAGTCGGCAATAAAATTACTTCCAAGGGGAGTAACTGTCATAATTAACTTATTTGTGAATGATATTTAAATGGATACATCCATTTTCATACTTGCTTTTTATGCTTTTAATATATGTAAGAATATTGAAACATATCTAAGTATTATTTAGTACGGATTGGAGCCGAAACGTTTTTACTAAACTTATATACTTCCACGATGTATTTTTCAAATAATGTACATAAAATAAACCCATCGCGCAGAACTATGTGTACTTCTTGTATATACATATACGTGTACAAATCCCGAGCTAATTTTATTTGCTTCCTTACGTAGTTTTTTTTATAATATTGAAATTGTTAATTCGATGGAGATACTTGTTAGAAAATCTTAGAGTCAACCAGAAATCAACATGGGTGCGACTTAAAAAAAGTGTAGTACCCTGGAATAATCATTATATAGTATTATTTAATGTCCGCCTGTTTACATTAAAGTAAACGTCAAGCAATAATAAGAGCACGAGTTGTCTTGGTGAGTCCATCGAGTTAGCTATGACTGCCCACAATGGCGCCAGTGTCGCCGAGGACTGGTTGACGTTCTCATGTGTTCGTCCTTTGCAGTTGACATCTTGCGCAATTCATGTGGTCTCGTATACTTTACAGGCTTGTTATGTCCTGTGTTTTGTCACAAAATCATTTATTTAGTGTTAAGGCTTATCTTTACAAAAAATTGTAAGTCTTCAGTTTTAAAACAAATATGTCTTGCAGGACATACAACAAGCGATAGCTAATCAATTAAAGCCGGCTTTCATGTAGCGTCAACCAGTCCTAACCGTACTTCTTTATCATTCATATCTTTCACTTTTGTTCGTTTCATAGTGTTAAGCTCATTCATTCTTTTACTGAAACTTTACTCTCGGTTCATACTACATCTGAGTCGAAGCGCATCAAAACATCAGTGTCAAGGGTGATACACTAAATTCACCCTTAACGGTGTGGTGCTCAAACGTCGCTTGATATGAAATTTGTAAATTAAACAGGAACTTAATTATTTTCGCTAATACATAATGGCTCGGGATGAGGTAACGATTCTACCAAATTTCCCATACTTCAAAATCTGTTTTTACATTTGCGTGAAAAATTAGACGTTTTTTGTGGTGTGGCTCTGCTGTAGTGTGAATTGATCCTTACTCAATCAACGTGCGGACTATAAATAAGATTACGGATGTAATTTTATTTATAAACCGCGTATGTTGGCGGGAACTCTGTTACTTCATAGATCATAATTGTATGTTTATGTAAACTGATTTGGTATTACTGAACAGACTTGTGCTGCGTAAGTAAAGCTAGTCGAATTCTTCGTATGTTTATACCATTATCTAAAGTATACACATTCCGAAGCGTAAATATCGGTGTCTATCTAATTGTTTTCGGGACCTATGTAAAACTGAAATTTTAAAATTGCTCAAAGTATCCAACTTCTTTAAGCAATCGAAGAAAATCTGATCCTACAAAAAATATCAATTTAATTTTTTGGTTATCTGATATGTTTTGCACAAGTCTGTCCAGTGAGTAACATAAGCGTTACTCCCGTGTGTCGCGTCACCGCACCACCGACCTTTACTGTAAGTGACGCTAGAGGGCGACTGTGTCGTTACTTGTGATTGTTCAATAAACCTGTTCGAAATACCCCGTTGTTTGTCTGTGTATCCGAGTTGTGCCAAAATAATGCTTCGTATGTACGGGCTTATGTTCGGTATGCGATTAGTTCCGAGTATCTCGTGTTATGCTGTTGTTGCTGAGTATTCTGTAGATAGACTAGTTAGTAATCGTATACTGAGCTCCCCCTGGTGATGGTTATTTAATTGGATATGTTTACCTAAATTTGTAATGAATCGCCTCACACGTCTTGTTTGTCACTAAATTGAACGATGAATGTTTAAATTGTCAAGTTTTCAGCTACTAATCTTTGAAATTACATAAATTGATATGTGTGTGGCGTGTTCTGTTTTAATGGTCATAACAGATGCATACTATAAATATGACAAAGTCCTCTACCTGATTGCAATGCCAGTGAGCGTGGAGCTCCTGGGCACGGCTTGGTAGAGAGTGTTTATAGCGTGCATGCTGTGTGCGCGGGTACTGAGTACCGGTGCCGGCGTCAGTGTCGGGTGTGTACTAACTGTTGGTGGTTGTTCCCCGGGCAGCGCGGCGGACACGCGGCACGCGCTGGTCCGGCTCGCGACGTGTAAGTACCGCGGTACGTCGCTTGCATGGCTTCGCATCCGCTTGTACCGGCACGTGGTACTGCGACACTCACGCTTTCTTACTACATTCTTATTCGTATCGATTGGTTATGGTTCATTTATTTATGTTTCGTTATGAAATTTTGACCCATGGTTACTCGAAATTGACCTTCGATGCGGGAACTCAACACAAAACAGATATTATAAATCTGCGGCACCGTAGCTGGTACGTGAGTAGGTTTTGCTGCCGGTTGGTTCCCTATTCGAGCGCCGGTGCGCGAGCCGTAGTCACCGCGAGCTCTGTGTGGCAGCCTCACGGAGACGGCGCGCCTGCTGCACAACGTGCGCAGCGTGTTCAGCCGCCGCTCCGCCGCGCGCGCCGCCATGGAGCTCGAGCTGTCGCGTGAGTACCTCGTCACACACACCGCGCACTGCTGACGCGTAATACACATAGAATACACCCTTTTGTTTACTGCAGAGCTAAAAAAAGGATTATACAAGGTATTACCTACATTGATTTTGTTTAGAAATTATCAGTTCACACAGTTTGTGTTATACCACGATTGTGTAGTACCATCACGCTGATTCAGTTAGAATCATTTTGTGTTCATTTTTGCCGTTTTGTTTGTACACTTATTTCTGATTCATCATCCGAGGGCGGTGACAAGAGAGCTTGTGTTAACATGTGTGTATGGTGCAGATGGGTTCGCGTTCTCGCAAGAGGAGGGCGGCAGCGTGTCGCAGGCGGACGTCATCCGCGCGTACGACACGAGCCGGCCGCGGCCGCAGCGCTCCTGAGCGCGCCCCCGCCCGCGCCCCCCGCGCCCCGCGTGTCCCCCGCGCCCCGCGCGCCCCCCGCGCCCCGCGCGCCCCCCGCGCCCCCCGCCCGGCGCCGCCTGCTAGCGCGCGCGCCGCACACGTACAAAGCCCGCACCTCCCCACTACTACGATATCACTACACGTTGTTTTACCCCTCATGACGGCGAACAGTATTCACACATTACTATCATTATTTATTGATGATCATGACAAATATTATAATGAATGTTAAGTGTTACTGTACTTACTGTAGGATTGTGTGCATGCACGATGTCTATATTACTATATATATGAATAAATATACCTATGTATACAAGTATAGAATATTAACTGTAGATGGTATACATCATCTCCGGGTTTTCTATCTATATTGAATGTTTTATGACTTTCGGTCACAGGGAACCATGATTTTTAAATCCTAGACCAAAAATTAGATCATAATCTTTTTAAAGTCAACCGTTTGAGTTGTTCTGGTACCGTGAGCAGCGCCGCGTCCCGCAGAGCCGGACACACGGGCTCTGCGACACCACCTCACGGAACAAAGTCTATGCCTTCGATTACCAAAAGACTTGATTATATAATTTCACGTAGAACAGGAAATTAAATTCCTCTATATTATATTTGTTACACATTTGTTGGTATATAAGAGATAATTTCATTATAACGCATTGTTGTTCCGCTTAAAATAATTAACTTAAATATTAATTATATGTGATGTAAATTATTATTTATTTTTGTATTTGCGGGATCTTCACACATTTCGCCTCTGTCCATATAATAGTATAGAATTTTGTTAAACTTTTACTTCTTGAATATGTATATAAAATGTATTGTATCGTGTACTCTACCAAAAAAAGATATCTAAATGTTTTCACGTCGATGTCTTATGTAAGTATAAAGAGAAATGTTGGAAGATCCTGTCGATGTACAATCAAGTGTTTTTAATGTTTACAAGTATCGCTATAACGTTGTATAACTAGATATCGTAACTGTATGTGTCACTAGTGGAGAGTAATACATGGCCTATTTGGTTGTCCGCGCAGGCGCAGTGCACAGCCGGGAGTGTACATACTATAACGCTTTATAAACTCGGTTGTTATTGATTGCCTTCAGTTTTTTAACAAAACGCTTATATATTTTACGCTATACATTTTATTGCATTTTAGGTGGCTAAGGATGTATTCAACTAAATAACTCTTCTTTCTTCTGTACTTGAATTGTAATGTAGTGAGGGGATAAAAATATTTTAATATCAAAAGTTTAAAGAGAATAATGGTGTTATATTATAAGAGTAGATTTTGCGAATTGTTCATAGCCACTTAAGTGCGTGTTATATGTAACATAATTATATTATACATGCGTCTAAATCGAGATGTTGCTTCATATGTAGATATTTTTAAATAAATTCATAGAGCACTTATTGTGTCTCAAAACATAAGTAGATATACAAAATATTAAACTTTTTAAAACGAAAATTTATACATAAATCGAATATTTTGAACTTTGAAGCACTTATATGAATCTCGGAACGTAACGTGTACTACATTAAGCATCACCATTGGCTCAAAATTCATTAATTTGGCATTCCTTACTACTAGTCGGATTTTTCGTCTCTCGAACAAATTGTAATCCTAGCTGCTTCTTAAGGTCCATGTATAACGTACCTAGGTGAGCTGAACTTATGTTTAACGCAACTCACGGGCCGATGAAGACGTTACTTATAACAATGATCCAAACCAGGATATTTACCCGTATCTGAGAATATCTGTAGAATATTTCGAGCCTATAATCATATTAGAATTAATCTTCTAATTACATGAACATGTTAATTAGTATCCATGGTATTCATTATGATATAGACACATACGAAGGTTGGTTGTTGTGTAAAATACATTTTTTCGTCTGGCAACACATAATTAAAATAGTAAAAAAGCCCTATTGCGTTGAACATAAGCGACTTGTATAAATAGTGAATGAGTAAACACTAATATAGCTAATAATTGTGATACGTAACGATTAAAGTGAACATTTTCAATGTCTTTACAAGGATGGCGCGCCGGCAGAAAATTTTGGATGAAACTGATATTCACATTATTACTTCAACAGTTTATTATTGTTAACTGTGCAAGTTTCAGTTATTATCGACAGCGTGAGGTGTGGTGATCGGGGATTGGGATCTATTTTACTATATTTAATTTAATGCAATTATTTAGTCACATATTCAAAATGACTATTTCTTAAAATTGTCTCAGATATATATGTGCAAGATCTATAAATGAACATGATTCTTTAACATTTTCAAATTAACTACTTTACCCCTAAATGAAAGTACAGAACATGTGCAGAATGTAATTAATTAAAATATCGTGTACATTCCGAACTGCCTGTTCGTTGCCGTTACACGGAGCACAGCTCACAAACCTAAGTACTGAAATAACTCATTATACTTGTAGGTACTAATATCAAACCAATTCACGGAATTTGACAAGGTTTCAGTCGGCAATCTGAAATGGTCAGTGAGGTATTTTGATTGTTCCTTATCACAAAAATGCATACAATTTTAATGTTAAGTATAGATGTTGAAAAACATATTTTATGATATAATTGTTCAAATGTTTTCCTATTATTTCGTTAACTAACAAATCAAGTAGTAATTACTTTGGTTTGTTTCAGATATTTATTCTTCTTTTTGTCTTTCTGGTACTTCTTTCGAATCCTTAGATCTGTAGCCACCGGCGCCACACCTCACGCACCTAATACTTTACCTTAACTAAGTAAACTTGTGAATGTAACAGATATAAATTATATTATTTGTTCTCGTTCTATATAAGGCTGTTTTATTTTATTATTACCCCCCCCCCCCCCTCATCATCCTCCACACACAAATCTAGATGTAGATACATAGATAACACAAACAATAACAGATGAAAGAAAAGATTCAGGGAGAAAAGAAATTGACAACAAAACTAAAAGAAAAATAGATGTAAGTATAGAGTACCTACAAAGCCTTGGAATTTGTGGTTCCACAGGGTATTATAGTACCTACACTCCATACTAGTAATTTAAATACGTAAGGGCAGTTAACGTATGGTAAATGGGTACTTAGTTACTTACCGACATGAGTTGCCGACCTTTGTCGGAATTCGTAGCATTACCACTGCCTTATACGTTCGTTACTTTAATTCAACGCAAGTCTTCCAAGTAACTGGGCCAAGGGAATTGAGCCAACAAATCATACTATAGCAGAGAAAATTGTGAATAGATGAAAGCGCAACAAATAAGCTAAATCACATACGCGCTCTGACTTCAGACTTTATAATAGAGATCTCGTCTTGAGAGTATCTAGCTTAGGTGTCCATAGTTCCTACAATACTTAGAAAAACACAATTACTTATTGAAGAGAAGTTGAGAAAACCCAATAAGTATTTTCATTAGTAATGTATGACGAAAACGTTAATTCTTTATTATACTATTTTTTTTGAAAATTGTTATGTTCAGGCGTTGTTACCTCATTGAGTTATCTTGTAAGGAAAGTGAGCTCTTAAATAATGGTTATAGGTAAGAAGACTTCTGCAGTAAGAAAACTTCTGAGCTAGCAATTTGTGCTTGTAGGAGCAACTTACTGGTGCCTTGATAATATGCTGCGGAACCCGAGAAAGAACCACGACTGACCTTGAACTAGGCTGAATATTTGGGTAGGTAGCAAATATTCCTGAACGTAAGATTAAGCTAATTGCGTGCGTGCGGGCATTTGTTAGCCGCCGCTAATTTATTGCGCCAACGGAGCTGACTTCATACCTCCACGGCATCCAGCATTCCTGCTGATTAGCACTGAACCTCTCCGCACCGATCTAATTATGTTCGGTATTCTAATTAAACCTGGTAGACCTTGGTTATGGAAGTTTTGAATTAGTTACATGAGTCAAACTCCGAAATTTTCGTAAAGAGAGATAGGGATCCGTAGATAATTATAATTTTAACTAATTAGGTGATGCATGCGGTGGTAGAGTGCCCATATGAGATGAATTTGACATGGAGTAATGGAACAACGATTGTAATCGACGACACCGATTGCAGGCTGCGTGGGTTTGATGCCTTTAAGAAATGACTGATCCACACATAAGTTAACAAAACCAGTTCCCAAGTCAGTTAATATAAGTTTATGCGTTTAAATCGACTCTGAATGAATTAAAAATATTTTTGCAACTTAATAACGTTGTCGTCGGTCAGTTGTTGTGAACTGACCAAGTAACCAATTTAGTCATAAAAACATTACAAATTTCCTTTGACGCGGTCTGGTTGGATAAAAATACTGAACATTCAGATATTCGTTTTATTATCAAAATATCATTACATGCAACTGCTCACATCTTTGACTGTATAATTTGTTTAGTTGCAGTCAACGCTTTAGAAAGACAATAGATTAGGCGGCGAGTTCGCGAGTAGCGCGTGTTATCAGTGATGTAAGGCGCGTGCAGGTGTGTCCCCGGCGCTGGCGGGCCGGGCCGCCTCCCGCCGGCGCTGTGGCCGCCCTCGCCAGTGCCGGCTCAGCGCGCCGCTCGGCCGCACCACAACACGCTCAGTGCCTCGCAGTGCCTTCCACACGACACTCGTGCCTTACTACTTTACGTATCGACTCGTTTACATTTCTACTATCGTAACTTTTCCCCATACCTTCCACCTCTAGCTAGTACTTTGTGTTTCTCTAAGTACTCGGTCTCGTCGTGAGTTGTGAATTCGCGCGAAAAGTTTGTTTACAAACAGTGTAAGCCGGCGAATCATCGCCGCTGTGTTTACCGTGTCAGCTGTATCTAGTGCAGTGTTGTGACTTGTGTCGCGTGCCATGCATGCTGTGCGCCCCTATGCTGGCGAGTGCTAGTGCCGGCAGCAGGCGGGCAGCACAGCGCGCTGGCCGTGGACGGCGACATGGCGCGCTCGCCGCGGAGGATCGCGTCCCACAGGCGCAGCCGCAGCCGCTCGCGGGAGCTCACCAGGCTGAAGACACAGCTTAACACCAAAGGTAAGCTATTCATAGCATGTCTGTTGCGTATTTACGACGGTCTGTGTGCCGTTGTATTGACAGAGCGTGATAAGTTTATCATCATAACAAAACAAGTATGTTCCCAAGGCATAGGTGCGCTATCTGCTAATGAAATGTTTGCCGACACATTTATTGTTTATGTCTATGTTGTCACAAATATACCTCGTTTCATCATTTCAAAAACATAACACTTGTAAGCCAGATTATTATACTACATACCTATACTCATATTTCTAAAATACACAAAGTGACCATCTAAATAAATCACTTCACAACATAGTTAGCAAATTGTCAACAATAACACATTAGGGACCTAGTTACCCAACTGTTGGAAATGAAACTGTTGTCGCAAAAAGTAAATGAGATCATAAAACTGAATCGTTTCACACATTTTGCTCGTGTAGAGCAGCATAACGTACGTCACTCCGACGTGCGACGCGGATGCGGTGGAGCGGTGAGATTTGAATCGTTAACGGTTTATATTCTGGTTTGATTGATGGCTAGGCGGCTAGTGAGCTAGCACTGGCTAGGCTGGCAGCAGCACTGCGCCGCCCTTGAGACGCGCGTTTGTAACAGGTTGCAAAACTCGTACCGCAAACCGGTGCTGCCGGCAGTTGGTGAGATTTTTGAAACACTTTGAGCGGAGGCTGCACCTCGCACTGTGTAACAATCTCCTTTAGCTTTATGAATGTGTTCTTTTTGTGTAAATTCTGCCAAAATCAGAAACATTATTATTTGTTACATTCAGGGGATTACAAAAAATACAGAAGTAAAATTATAATGAAAGTTTACAAAACATACAAACATAAACATAACCTGTTACCTCGAATCAAACTGATACAAAGACAGTTCCCAATAACTGTGTCCCGTCCTCGTCCTTCTGATGTCGCATCACTCATCACTGTCTAGATATTAAGTGATAGATGGTTCCCTCTGACACTCAACAGGCCTTACTCTCTCATGTACACACGCTACCATTGCTTTAACATAATACCATCAAAGAATTTGATTGAGTAACTCTGAAAATCGCTACATCGGAATAAAAATATAAATAAGTAAACATGAAATACAACGTTGTGTTGTGACAAAAGTGTAATTAATCACGTGTCGCGGGTGTCCGGTGTCGGCTGTCTGCCTGCGCGCTCTGGTTCGTGACCGGCTGTGTCATTGCTCTCACTATCCCGTGATTACTATTCGTAATGTCATTTTACTATCACAGAAAAACTCTACTTTTTGTTATAAGTAACAATTTATCATTAGCACATCTGTTTTCATGAACCTAGGTAGCATATATTACCTACTTTGTTTGTACATATTTTCGCATTGGTATTGATATTACGTTCGTAATTAAAGAGAAACAGTTATGTAATCAAATAACAGTGCTACAGTCCTATAAACGTGTAGCTAGCATTAAATCGAATGAGATTTTTTCATTTCATTTTAATTAAAATTCTATACAAGAATCGAGCCATAGAATTGGCTCATTTGTTGAAGAGTTTAAATTATTGTAGAGTTGTTAATCTTTTCAACGACCAAAAATGTGTCAAATGTCAAACTGGTCCTCTTTAGTATAGACGTGGGGTTAAGTGCACAGCCTGTTGTCAAGAACTCTACATTAAAATATAATCTTGGTAGTCTAGTGTGTAGTGTGAACCCTCGCGGTAACATGATATGTATGCATAAGTAGGGTGATGCCTGATGAGTGCGGAAATCAGTTCGCGAGCGGACGTCCGACGTCCATCGCCGCGTAATTGCCCGCGTTGTGAACCCCGGGACGCTGCAGCGAGCGAGGGGGCCGTGGTTACCATGTGCTGTGTATGCTCGTACTGATGGCGTATCTTTATGGTCAATATTATTTGATTACTTATCTATATCTATCAGTCTCGTCATAGGCCTAGTCGCTTATAGTCGTTTCCGCGGTTGTCTCTAAGTCCAAGTGCATAAGATTCCAACGTTTCTCAAAGTTAGTTGTTCTGCTTTTATTCAATTTTATTTAAAAGTTAAATTAAAAATGGACACACTTAAATGTGGTTCATGTGATGACTTAGTCACTGAAGGAGCAAATTGTACAGTTTGCACCCAGGTGCTCCATTTCCACTGCGCCGGCATCACTGAAGCTGGGTACCGGAAGCTGGGTGACAGAAGGCTTACATGGCGTTGTCATAAATGCAAGCAATCGGGCGTGCAACCACCGTGTTCCCCAAGATCGCCCCTACCGGAAGGCGATGCCGTGGTCCTCAGGGAGATCCGGGCTCTGTCAGCGAAATTAACACCACTCGAGGGCTTGAAGAACGAAATGACTGCACTAAGGAGTGAGTTCGCTGAGTTGAAGGCCTCATTTCAGAAGCAGTTCGATGACATGGCAATGAAGTTCAGTGCCAAAATAGAACAAATGGAGCGAAGAATCTGTCAAATTGAGAAGGTCGAAGCTCAAGTGGATCAAATACGAAGTAGGCTGGATAAATTGGACGAAGAAATTAACACAGGAGAGCAATGGACACGGATGAATAATGTTGAAATTAAAGGAATACCACAAACAGGGAAAGAAAACTTATTTGAAGTCTTGTCTAAAATTAGTGCCAAAATACAATATCCAGTCAATAAAAGTCAGATCAATTTTATTACAAGAGTGCCAACGCGGGAAAAAGATCATATCAAACCGATTATAATATGTTTCTGCAATAGATACGTAAAAGAGGACTTCATTGCAGCGTCCCGACTTATTAGTAAGAACGGAACTCTCACAACAGCTCAAATCGGTTTCGTAGAAAACAGTAAAATATATATTAATGATCATCTGACAATACAGAACAAAGCACTTTTAGCGAAAACTAAGAAAGCTGCAAGGGAAATGGATTTCCAGTATGTCTGGGTGAAACACGCCAAAATATTTGTGCGGAAAGCGGACAACTCCAATGTGATTGCAGTGAGAACGGAACGGGACCTATCAAAACTTGCGTAATTATAATAAAAATAGCTATCGCCATCCAAGTTATAGATATAATATTATATCCATTCATAACAATTAATATACAATCATCTCTGTATACTTTTAATACTTTGAAATCTAAGTTTGAGAACTATTGGTCTCAGTGTGCTAGTTGCGTATTTCTGCTGTTACAGTGTTGTTGCACAGTGGCTCCTAACATACGAATCACTAAACATTATTCTCATAGTGTTCAATGCAATTGTAAAGTCAACCGTATTACAAATAACTTAAGATCGCATTTCCTCTGCTATACTTTTGTACATCCGACCTATGGTTATCACTTAATGTTGTTTACTCAGTCCATTGTATCTATTCATAACTCATTAGTGATGTGTACTCGAAGTTCGCTAGTATTGGGTCACCGTGCATTACTGTGTCTGCGCCGCCGTCGTGTATGTTTAGCGTCTACCCGCAAGTCTAGAAAAAATATCAATTTATTTTATTATTACCATATATTTGTAGTTATTTTAGATCGGTTAAAGTTATTATCTCAGCTTCTTATACGATTTCCGAATAATATAGGTGTTGATCAGTTTAGAAAATGGTGATACTTAATATTTATTATCAGAATGTGCGTGGACTGCGGTCGAAAACAATGAATTTATTTAGGCAAGTTTTACTTAATTCTTACGATATAATAATATTCACGGAAACTTGGCTGGTGGACAGTGTGTGTAATAGTGAAATATTTGATGATAGATATTTAGTGTGGAGACGTGACCGTGATTATAATCGTACGTCACAGACGCGGGGTGGCGGCGTTTTAATTGCAGTTAGACGAGATATGACTGTTATAGAAAGATCGGATTGGTGCAGCTCTGCGGAGGACTTGTGGGTGTCGGTGGTGTTGAAGAAAAACAAACCAGCGGTTAGTTACAACATTCATATTTGCGCTCTTTACCTCTGTGTTGAAAATTCAGGTAATTCATACAATTCTCAATTACATAATTTTACTAGTAAACTTAATGATTTAATGCTAGCTCACCTGCAAGACAAGTTTTTATTAGCAGGGGATTTCAATTTTGGTAATACTGTTGATTGGTCTAGCAATAGTAGTAGTACCGATTTAATACCCGTAAATATATCAGGTCATAATCTTTTAAATTTTTTCGACACAATTAATACTTGTAATCTGTCGCAGTATAACGGTGTAAGAAATGCAAATGGTAGACTGCTAGACTTAGTCTTTTCTAATGATCTAACTGTTGTCAATGAATGTCAAGACCCACTTGCCCAGCCGGTCGACCCACACCATAAGCCTCTGGTTATAGAGACTGAGTTTGTAGAATTACATAAACTGAAAGAAAAACCGAACACTAAATATCAATATCACAAAGCGGATTTTCATGCTATAAGTTCCGAATTGGACCAGGTTAATTGGAATGATTACTTGCGCACTGACACGTTAGAGCAAGCGATTACTTTTTTCTATAATAAGCTGTACACTGTTAGGGACTCTTACGTACCAACCAGGTCTGTTAAACACTCGTCTCATCCTGCTTGGTACAGTTCGGCTTTGATTAAAGTACTCAAAGAAAAATATAAATATCATTGTAAGTACAAACGATACGGGAACTTACACGATTACAACGTCTTTTCCCTCTTACGGCAGCGAGCTAATAAAATGGAGCAAGACTGCTTTCACTCCTATATCAATACAATGGAATGTTCTATTGCTAAAAATCCAAAAGTATTTTGGTCTTTTGTGAAAAGCCGAAAAAACACCTGTGCTTTTCCTAGTAGCCTACAATACCGTGGAACATCGGCGAATTCTGGTGAGGATATCTGTGAGCTGTTTTCGAACTATTTTCGTTCAACCTTTCAAGTACCGGATCGCGTCGGTACAGTTAGTCCTATGCCTTCGTATGCCAGCATGGGCGTTAATTTTATCAGTTCCATACAAGTGTCCCGCGATGCTGTCCTTACATTGCTTAAGACAACAGATCTCTCCAAGTCTGGTGGACCTGACTATATACCCCCCTCATTTATTGTAAATTGTGCAGACAGCCTAGTAACACCTATTTGTATTCTGTTTAAGCGTTCTTTACGGGAGGGAGTAGTCCCTCAAATTTGGAAATCTGCCTTTATAACACCAGTTTTTAAGAAAGGTGATAAGACGGACGTTGAAAATTATCGCCCTATATCAAAGTTATGCCTATTCGCAAAAATAATTGAACATGTAGTATACGATCAGTTATACAATGCAGTGAGGAGTTGTATAGGTGACGAACAGCATGGATTTCTTCGTGGGCGGTCCACCACGTCTAATCTTCTTTTGGCAACTGATTTTATTTTGAAAAATATGGAAAAAAGAATGCGGGTGGACGTTATTTATACTGACTACAGTAAATGTTTTGATCGAATCGATCATCGAGTGCTTTTAATGAAACTGCTAGCAGCGGGTATACACGGTGACCTCTATCGCTGGTTTTGCTCGTACATTGACAACCGAACGCAGGCTGTTGTTCTTCAAGGATACACGTCGCAATGGTGCTCAATCCCATCCGGAGTGCCGCAAGGCTCGCTCCTCGGTCCTCTTCTTTTTACAATTTTCATAGCTGACATAACATCCTGTTTTAAAAATAGCATTATCTTACTTTATGCTGATGATATGAAAATACTGAAAGCAGTGCGTAATATAAGTGACGCAAGGGAATTGCAGGACGATCTTAACAGATTTGTAGATTACTGTCAACGTAATAGATTACAGTTAAACATATCTAAATGCTCTCATGTGTGCTTCTCGAGACTTAAATCAAATGTTAGTTATGATTACACTCTTAATAATCAAACAGTTCAAAAGGAAACTTATATTAAAGATCTCGGAATTATTCAAGACAGCAAACTCTTATTTGACAAACACATTGAGTATATAGTAAATAGAGCGTCTAGAGCACTCGGCTTCATAATGAGAACCTCAGCCTGTTTCCGTTCCCTAAAAACCGTGAAAATACTTTATTGTTCATTTGTGCGCAGCCACCTTGAGTATGCATCCCAGGTGTGGAACCCACAGTACGCGATATACATTGATCGAGTTGAGGGCGTGCAGAAAAGATTCCTGAGGTTTCTAGACTTCAAAGCCCGTCAATCGACTCCTGACTACATTGCAAGATGCAGGCGTTATCATTTCTTGCCACTTGAGTTTCGACGTAAAGTTAATGATGTCTGCACTCTTGCAAAGATTGCAGGAGGCGGACTTGACTGCCCTGAGCTTCTGTCCAACATTGGTCTCCGTACCAACCAGCTTGGATTGAGGCAACGTCCTTTGCTGGAAGTACCACATGCCTCCACCAATTACAGAGGAAATGCATTCTTTTCTCGTGCTGTTAGTCACTTTAATCGAGTCGCGATTGACTTAAATATTGACCTTTTCTGTACTAGTGCAGCTACAATTAGGAAACACATGAGCAGAGAATTCTTTACTTAAATATTTATTATAATATTTAATATATTTATAATTATATAGTATGTATGTATTAATGCAATGTATATATTAATTTGTTAGATATACAGTATAGTGTAGAAATACATTACATAATAATATATTATTTGTTTACTTGGACTTAAAGTGTATGTAGTTTGTTTAGTTGTGGAAGCTTGTAATTAGCAATATTGTTACTTTGTATCTTTTTATACTCATGTATGTTATTAGTCTGTAAGCTTTCCTAAGAAAATAAAATAAAATAAAAAAAATAAATAAATGGTTTTCGCTAAACACTGAACAGTTAGGGGGTTTCATAGATTTTAATTTAGCATTTTATCTCGTATAAGCCAAAGCGTCTAGAGACCGGTAAAAACTTACAATTAATTACAAATAAGAGCAAATTTGATGCAATCACAACTTTCCATATCGTTTCATCGGCCTCATCAGATGCTGCACAATGTGTAGAAATTATCGTTATCTTATCTAATCGAAGACAATTCAAAGGAATCGCTCACGGAAACGACTTGAGTCATCCTACGTAGGAGGTAATGCAATCACCGGTAACATAAGTCATAACGATAGTTTTTGGAAATCGAAGGTTAAGATGGATTAGGTGCACTAAAATAGGATTGACTAAGAACACGTCGTAGAAAAATCTTGGAACAAGAAAAATGATTTTTTGTGTATTGGTGAGTAACAGTATCGATGAATAAACTTTTCATTTAACTAAAAAACATATTTACCTTCACGCAGTCAGGCCGCGTCTCTACTAGGTATTAGTGAAAAACCCCAGTTTTCAATAAATCCATGAGTATTGTACCAGTTCGAACAACATTATAAAATGTAGAGCAGGCATGAATGGTTTATTCCCAACGCTAACCGAGCTCAATCTTCACGTTAACGTCACGCTGTCCGTCATAACGTGACGTGATGTTAGTTAAAGGGTGCACGAAGCTACAATACCTAAAGGAAACAACATTCCTTAATTGGTTTCTAAGGAAAATGTTATCGATATCGACACACTATAAACTGACATATTTCTTGTAATCTTTGCGTAACAGAAAAGAAGAGGTACTTATTGCACAGGTGCGCAAAAATATGCGATGTAAGATTAAGCTTAATCGATATGGCAGATAAGTTTTGTATTTACTTTTGAAACCAAAATCTTAAGTTCGAACAAAAATCCTACCGAAAATAAATGTGAACGAAACTGTTAGATACTTTTATTTATTTTATTCTTGATTATTATATTTTATTATCTCCTTTCGAAAAAAAAAAAACGCCTCTACCAGATATTCTGACCACTACAATTACTGAAAAATATCTTCTGATATTTAAACAATAGGTGCTGACTGCTAATTGATATTTAATTTTAACTCTTAACGAGTATTTACATAGATTCTAAATATTCGTATTTGTACCGACTTTTAGCACTTCTTATGAATCACATGTGACATTAAACTCATTTATTGCCGTACACACATTACACTATAGTATGTGGCTCTGTTGGCCCCCTCGTAACAAATCGGTGTAACGCTTGTGTCACGGTGCCGCGGGAATAGTGGCGCGTTTGACATTAGCAAAGGTAAATGTGTCAAGGCGGTGTCCGCGCCACAATAAAACGTAATCACGCGACGCTGAAACTGTGCTAACTGCTGACACGGTACGGAGAAATACTGTAACACCCACTCTACTGTGTAATATTATTGACTATTATATTGCTATATTTATGAACCCTGTGAGCAAGCATGAAGCGTCACATAAAAAGTATATTTTTAACAAAAAAAAACTCATTTTGATGGTTATATACCTGCACCTATAAAAACAAATTAATTTAGTTACTTATTTTTTTTATATGGGACAATGTTATGTCACATTTACATACATATGTGTAGCTACTGCTTATCAGTGACCTTCGCAATTTGACTAAGGTACTCGTGCACCCACGTGACACTGAAGATAAAACACCTTAACAAATACTCGATACCGAAGGCAATGAAATATTACCAGACAACGGTAGGTGTAGCGCGGGTTCGCGACAACACTCAAATTTAAATGTTTTGTGCATATGTTCGAATAAATTAACGAGTCGAAAGTGCTTGATTTTCTCTCAGAACAAGTTATTATAAGGATTTCCAATTCTGTAATTTGTATGTCTTCAAACCTGACATCATAATAATAAAGTAACAAAATCCTTTAAAACATCGTAACCTGGTGGACATAGTGTCACCCAGTTACCAGTTCCCCTGATCAGTTTTGGAAAATCTAATTAGAAATATAGACGTAGTTAACTTTGTTATAAAATTATTGTTTACAGAACTCTACAATAGTTTCAATTACAAATAATGTAAAAACGAATATTTCGTTTATTAAAATTGGTATAATATGATGAAACCATGGTGTCCACGAGCCTGACTAGGTATAGACGATGGAATGGTCCGAGTGACCTTTCCGTGAGCCTTATTGTCTCTGGCGGTCCCCAAATTAGGTAACATCACGACATAAGCACCAGACTACCTACGGGGAGCACTGCCGTGGAATATGTTATGTCTAAAATTCACACCGATTGATTGTATGCAGTATTGGTATTTTGATGGTTCACGTGCATCAATATTACTATAGAAAAGTCAACGTAGAGATATCTGAGTACTGAAGCTAACTCTGAATTTCTTAAAAATCTGTTTATCGTCTATAAAAAGAGTCATTAAAACTTTATCTTTGTCAACACACTTACTTATATCGTACTTTAAGAGCAATAAATATGTATAGTGTTAGTATATTTAGGTATGAAAACACCTGTTATATCACTTCAGTAACACACAACAGTTGTTTATTTACTGATCTGGCTTGCCCGCGTGACGTAACTCCGGAGGGATACGGTAATTACCGCACAACACGCAACTTTTCAGTTTTACTCAATTTTATTTAACAAATTGCTTTCCCATGAACACTGTAAGTTATTCAATGTCGGCTATTGTAGATGGATTTCAGCGAAACTCGCATAATAAGCAGGCGGTGTAGGTAAGTAGGTACGTTAGTAGTAATAGCATAGGGGTACTTAGAGGCAGCGCATTAAAATTCAAAAGAAAAATGTCTTGCCTCTATGTATCGAAGGATTCAAGATCATTTGAATAAAACAAAACAACATATCTTCAATTTTGACTATACCCCAGACAGACAAATTTTAAACATATGCCACGCCTCATTTACTATTTTACTAATTTCATACGAAGCTTAGTTGCATACTGTATAGGTAGATAGGTTTTTTTACAACCTTACACATCTTCGTTATATTCATCTAAAAATAAAAGATTCAAAATGTTCAAGTTATTTCGCGCGTTTATCCAAATGTTTCCTGTTTTAAAATCCGTATAAATATTAATATTGGCGTCTGCTTCAATGTCGTAGAGAGCCAATGTTATCGGCGAGCCGCCACGTGAGCACGTCACACCTTATTCACAACGCTTATCTAACTTGTACCGTCCTACTAGCTCTCTAAAACTATTGTTCACTTGTTTGTTACTCGGTAAACTCAGGTGTAAATGTGGCATTGACTATTAATGAATTAATAACCCAAATAATTGAAGGCAAGTCGGTATTTTAATCGATTCTGTATTAATGAAATTGTGTCTACATTTATTATATCTACAAGTAAGAAATGTAGAGTCAATTAATTGATAGCCTTCTTTCCAATAACTTTACTTTTCTAGCTAAAACCTTGACAATCGCGGCATTACGAATCTATAAAAATAAAGTAATAAACAGCTCAATCCTCGATTTATTGCATATAAACAATATTCAAGTATAGTTCACAGTCCATATCCAATTCGCTTCGCCAATACGTATTGTTATTTGTAAAAGTTAAAGATTGCTGTTCGAGTACTACTGTACTGAGTTACAGAACGATTATCATTTTAGCAACTACCAGTAGTACCATCAGTACCAGCATTGTGCAGTGGTGATAAAAACCTATCGTTATATAAACGTGCGTCGCCGGAGAAAGGCTTTCTCCGCGGGGCTCGGAGCGTGCGGTGTGGTGACGAGACAGCCGCTGACAGACAGACGTTACGATAACTATTATCTGACAACATATAACTTTTCTAAAGATGATAATTGACGTTAACGCTGAATTGTTTGATTGGCTTGGCTAATTGTTACGGACAGCAAGAATCGGACAGACTACATACAAAGAGGTTGGAAACATTTTATAGCCGTACATGAAGTGTCTTTAATCAGTGTGGCTCTCCTTTAACACCTTGTACGATACGCTAATTACAGCTAGTTTTCACCGCGATTGAATGTATATCTTATTTCTTTTTTATCACCATTTAGTTCGTTAGCAGTTGCTAGGTTGTCTAGGTACTATTCAGCATTACTATCTACCTCTAGCCATCCATAAACATCACGACAGAGGTCAATACACCACCTACACCGAGGTATAACGCCAACCCGAGCAGTAACTGTCCGCGGCTAAAAGCTTCCTGATATACTATCACAATTATCGGCGTTACGACACCCGCGCAATCACGGCCCCACATACACCCCGTTATTACAGAGAGTGGATAATATGCACCAACAACACACGCTAGTGCTACGACACGATTTTTAAAGCATTTTTCTTTCATACGTTTACTAACAGTGCGTTATAAGAAATCTTATTAATTGAGAATTTCTCTGGTCTGCTCTTACTACATTTGGGAAATTTTAAATACAAAACAGTTTGTAATCATGCTTGACAATGTAATGTAGAAAAAGTGTGCACATTCTTACAGATTGAATTGTAGGAATCTCAGAGACATAGAGCTTTCATTATTGTTGATTTCGCTGACATAGGCGGCAACCATATTGTAATTATAGAGGCCTAATCATTCCCACGATTGATTAGAGAAAAGTATGAGTACTTTTCTCTAATGCTACACGTACTATCTACTGGTGCTAGTAACACCGAATGAATGAACTTATAAATTAGGCTAGACTAGCGTCTTTGTTAAAGGTAACTGAACCGAGATCATCGGTAATAGGTTTACCATGTAGTATCACACATATCCTTATAATATACCCTGTGATACTGACTATAGGGGCGTATTGAGTTTCTACAAGGAAAAACCTGTTGATCTTGTTTTGAGTAAACTGTCAACAAAGTATTCCGCGAATCGCCGGAGGTTGCCCACAACCACCTTTCTCCAATCAGTAAGGTCTCTGTGCCGGGTTACCTGACTCCGTAGTGTCAGATATTAACCATTGAAAGTCCCTTGGACAGTATAGCATACCTATAACTTAAATAAATAAAATTTTAACCATTAAGGAGAGAAATTCGATGGGATTAAACAAAAAAGGTATAGTACATGTCGTGATGTTCTAAATGGTGAACATAGACCGCGTTGCATTAAGTACAACGTTATGGTCAAAGATCATCCGCCGTTATGATGACACGCATTCACACTCATACACTATACCATAAAAGGTAATATTTATACATCATCATATTCCCAGGAACGGTCTTATAGTTGCGGTGAGGTGGCACTGTTAAACCGCAGTTTGTTGGTAATGTAGAGTTCTATAATGTGACGTAGTAATATGACTAATGTGGGCTTTGTATTCCCCATGCTCTCATAGAACTTTTACCCTCATTACTGCGCTGATGTAATTAATAATAATCTTTATTCAGAGAAACAAATATGCTGTCCAAGCCTTCAATAACAATATGCAAGGGTTACTGAATGCCGCCCAATCAGAGTTACATTGTGTGTGTCAACAAGCCAACCACATTCAATATTTTTAACCCAAAGACGGCAAATGTGACGTTATCTACAGATACAAGAAGCTCGATTAACTTAACCATATTATGTTAACCACGGTTAACATGTAGTTATCTTATCTGCTGTCTTTATAGAGCTGAGTTCAATTGTAGTTCTGTGAGACCGGTTTTTCACAATTGATTCACACTTACTAGGTATACTTTGATAAGCCGATGTAAAGTGGAAATTACAAAGTGGTAATACTATTCGATCCATACTAGATTCTTGTTTACTAGTAAATGTTGTTTTCCTGACAATTTTAAAAATTGTATTTTAGTCCCACAGCGCATTTGTCGGCAGTATCAGGACTCATTAGTACTACGAATAAGTATTATTTTGGTTTACTTGTAGCATAATTCTGCTAATGCTTTTGAATCTCAGACGTGATAACGAAGGGCCAGTGTAGACGCAGTGAGTTATGCGGTTACTTTCTCTCAGTTTGTTAAATAAGTGAACCTTTGAGACTACCACGTATGTTGCTAAAGTAGCTAACAGAATCATGTTATGTGATACGAGTATTTAGTTACTGTTAGATCAATAATAGACCTAATAAATTTTAATTTTCTTGGTCTGTTGATCTATAAAGATTAAAAATATTTAATCTTTCTAAGTACACATAAGGCACTCCACAGTAACAAGCAAACCGTACTAGATTTTTAAAACAAAGGTTAGGTCTTAACTATGGCTGGATGTTTGTTACTCTTTCACGCTCAAACGGTTCAATCAATTTTAATGAAATTTGGTATTAGCTTCCAACGTGGATTAACACATAGGCTGCTTTTTAACCGACTGTGTCAAAGGGGGTATTGCTTTTGGTGCTATAGCCTACACTCATGCTAACGAAATCCCGGGCGACTGCTTGTAAACCATAAAAAGTCAAACCAATATCTTATCCACGGCTCATATCTAACAAGTATATTACCGAACTACAATATTTCCACACATCACAGGCACCGACCTGTACAAATACGCTGAAACACGTCAAGTTGTACAATTTTCCTCGTGTTTCCGCAACTCTCTATCTTATCACGTTACCTGTCCGTCCGTCTGGCGGCGCTTTCTCCGCGACAGATAGAGCACGCCACACGATGCGCCCGCGCCGGTTTGTCAATGCAACGGAGATGCATTGATTGGGCAATTTTACAGCAATATGCTCTGCTTTATCTGATTGCTTGTGATAAGATTGTATTGTTTCATCTCTCAATAAACTGCATAGATGTCGTCATTGCTATACTATAACTGATTTTATTAGAGCTGTGATTGAAGATTCTAGATACGAGTATGCAGTGAGATGTGTCATTTCAGTCATTTGTTTGTAGGTATTTGTTTTTTTTGGTTCCTATTTAGATTTACTTAGTAAGTAGTTTTATGAACATTTTTCTATTAGTTTGGTCTTTTCTTTTTAATATGACTCCCGAACTAAGGTATTTAATTCTTGTAGCGCAAGGGGTTTCACAGACATTTAACTCACATGCACAAAGACACCCAGACTCGAAACAAACATCTGTGGATTGCAAAAATACTTAGTCTACGCGGGTTCGAGCCCGATACATGTAACCCACAATGGTTATTGGGTCTCGGCTATCCGAGCAGTCAAATGTTACAATTATAAATGTCACGTACGTCATGTTGTGCCAAGCTAATTAGAAAGTTTCAGTTTTCAGTTTCATTAAATTGTACTAAAAGGTTTTATACACACTAATTTGTCGACGATGTCATTTTAAAAACCTTTTCAAATATCATAATTGAAGGGCTCTCGAAAACTATTCATTAATTAAGTTATTACAATAATTATACCTTTTGTTCAATTACTTTATAGCAATTAAAATCAAATTAATACTTAATGCTTTTAAGAAGCTATAATTGCCGGTTCTGTTAACAATACTTCGATATATCGTATGTTTTGATAGTTAAACGTTTTTCAGAACATATGCAGAGCCCTTGAGAAAGCTCCGTATTACACACCTACATATACCTTAGCTGATATTCAAATTGCTATCTAGTAACCACACAAGACAGGTTTCTAATCGATAAAATATTAACCATGGTCGGCTCCTGTACGAGGCGCCGATGATTGATAGCCTATACGATGTTGGCAAGACGTTGGAAACCTATTAATATTCCACCAAATTATATAATCTCCGTGAACTTATTCAATTGTTTTATGAATTAATCAATTCTTGTTTCATAAGGTATAGTATAGTTTGTTTTAAAAAAGTGTTAGCATAATCAGAAGACAGCTTCTCCGATGTATCCAGACAGGGTTTCTTAACGGGCGAGAACCAGACACTAACGGGTAATTACACAGAGATGTCAACTGTAAAGTGAAACTAATAATATTATTAGATACACTGACGCAACCTGATAACTTTAAATAACAAGAGCTATAACAACTAAATCTAACTAAACTGGCCTTAATAAATAATTTGTCATTACATTTACTTTGCACGATTTTAAAATTCATTCAATTTGGAATTAATTGCCTCATTAATGAAGACAACATAGCAGTTGGCTTTTGGAGGACCTTGTCTCCACAATTTACAATTAAATTTGTGCTAATGTAGCTGTATAACTGTGTGTTACAGTTATATTTGATACCTTCATGCACAATTAGACAAGATGCAAACCAGCTTAAATGCCAGCTCTTAATGTTCAATCAGTGCATCATTAATTCCATGTTAGTGAGTGTCCATAAGTCAGCAGTTTCTCTGAAAGATATTATCGTTCTGTGGAGGTAGCGCACCGCAAGGTGGCGCGTGTTAACAATGAGGAACAACAAACTGCCGCACAATTGTTCTAGGAACAGCCTAACAGCTGGCAGGTGGCCTTGGAGATTTAGAGGTTATGAATGGATTTGTAGCTGATTGCGTAATTACTAATGATTTGTGGGATTCGGCTGTCACGAAAACGGCAATGAATGGCTAAATTAAATCAATTATACCATAGATGATTCGCATTAGTGTAGCGTGTTTCTGTGTGGTAGGTACAGCATACATGAAACGAGTTTGCTCAAAAATACATAAGTTTCATAACTCTGAAGGTATATCTTTGATGCTATGTTTTGTCTGCTGTGTTTATTTTTGAAGTTCTTTCGTCAAAATTTATCCAATTACCATGATGACTAAACATTTATCTCTATAAATTTTCGTACAAAGTCCTATAACCTGACTAAATAGATTAAGGTGAAATACATTCGGTGTTCCGAGATAGTCGCTGCGCCCAGTTAAAGGCGGCGACATCAAACGCCGGCTCACTTTCCCGTCATAAACAACTGACTGTCGGATAACATAATATTTACGTCATTGTACTTTCGACGAACATTAAAAGCAGGTACCTTCAACATGTATGTATTACAACCGGTGCTCGCAGGGCAAGCGATCGTATCCAACATATTATAACAGAGTTATTATTGGAGAGATTTCACAATATCTTACCTTATAAGTATACAATTGACGACGGCATTGCCTGATTCTCTTAGTTATAAAACCACAAAGCATTCAAAATCAATCATATACCTATCTCAGTTTAAATAATAAACCTAACATCTAGCAATCCCAGATTTCGATAATATCTCGTAGTAACTGGAGAAACTCTACCGGGGGTTTTTGAACGCATAGTTTACAATACAAGAACCTTTGGTGCCGTAACTATTCTTTTAGACTTGGCAACAACGAGTATTTAAAATTTTCAAACGGTTACTACGCCGTAATGTGTGTAGCTTTTTTCTGAAGAAGACAAAACAAATAGTTAATAAATCAAATATCGTAATAAAAAACAGATGGCGACCGTACACCAGCCTCCGGGCACGGCGCTGTACATATCATTTTATTGCTTCAAATCGAATCAAGATGTCTAATGTACTAAGGCGTTTTGTGCCATAATCAACAGACAAGTGGAATTCTTTTGCGCGTATACAACGTTGATTTTTATCAACGTTGTGCGAGAGGCATTAAATGAAACCACATATTCTGTATATCATTATAAGGCTACACAACAAAAATCAAATCAATGTAAGCAATATTTTTATAATAACTTTCGTGAGGATGATTCATACTTAAAACGTTATAACGGTTTACTCACGCGTATTTATCGGGATAGCCCGACTAGTTTCGGACCCAACCGGAGCCAACTAGATAACTATGCCTATAAAACTTAGTCACCTAATCAGGAAGATACAGCATGTTCAAACTAAAAAAAAAACTAAAAAAATATCCTGTGACTAAACTATTGCTTACATTGATTTGATTTTTGTTGTGTAGCCTTATAATGATATACAGAATATGTGGTTTCATTTAATGCCTCTCGCTTTTATCAACGTTGTATAATTTTCGGAGTCTATCGCATCAGTTTAGCTGGAATCCGCGAAGCAAATATTTTAAAAAACATTCAAGGAGAACAATTCATGTTTGGTATTTATTATCGACCTTGTACATCTCAGTGAGCGATGTGCGTTCCATTGTTGCTGCTGTGTAAACAGCTCGGCGTCGGCAGGTGTTCCCGCGAGTCCCGCGGGGTGAGCTCTGCATCAAGGTATGTGGGTCACGGCTGCGCACGCGCCGCTCTCCACAACACTAGACGGGACACACCTGGTGCTAACGACACTGTCATCTGACACTCTCGTTTCTATTGTTTACGTTAGACCTAAAATAATAATTATATTGTTTGAATTTTGTTTTTCGTCGGTCATTATTTCGTTTGTTCAGATATGAAAGATTGGTAGAGACCGTTGGTTTTAAGAGTGAGCGCATCACACATTACGATTAAAAGTACAAAGGTGACAAGTAACGTTAGTCACTATAATGTTTTCACTTATCTAGTGGCTGAATTGTTAGTTATTTCTTTTTCGTTAGTTAGTCAACCTTAGTCGCGTGTCTTCATTGAGTGAGTGTGCGCTCTCGGTACACTGTACTAAGTAAGTACCTGGCGAGCCAGTTGTCTGCCAATCCAGGCGAAGGTCGCCCTGCATCCAGATGTAATCATGCGTAGCTCCGTCGGTACGAACCACATGCCGCCACAATCAAAACCCAGCTCTAAACATTTGGAATAAAGTACACAATATCTTGTTTGTGGTCACGAACACGTGTAATACAGTCAGCTCTATAAGAGAATTTATGCTTCGCAAACCGACGTTTTATTAGCTATAAAACAATTGTCCATGTTATGGAGTGCGCTCTTTGACTGTGTATCATCTAATTACTAGAATGGGAAGAGTGCTCAATTAGAAGAATTGGAACGTCTCTTAATGTTTTACGATAAACGATTTAAGAAGCTCTACATTAGGCCAGACAAATCGTCTAGTATAATTTAGGGATGCTAGAGCCTAACCGTTTACTGATTGAAGCAGCACACCCGTTTCAATCAGAAAGGGAAGATTACTCGGTAATTACAAATCAGTAACCTCACGCACAAGTCAACAGTCATTTTTAAAAGTACAAGACTTTGTTTGAGACATAAATGTCTCAAACATTTAATTGTTTTAGTTTCCCTGGTTGTGGTTAGATTTCTCTAACACATCGCTCCTGCATGAATGGACACTGGTTTCACTCTCACACGCATCTTATTTCTAAGCTGATGACCACTTTAAAATATCAGCTCTACTTAATGTGTGTCAAATTTCATTAATATTGGTGACATTTCAATAGCTTCTAATTAGAGCATATATTAAGACAACTTTTATTGATGATTTTAAACCACGATTAGAATATAAACTGGTTTCGTTTTCACATAGTATCATTAGAGAAATTTGACACATATTAATTACTAGTTAATCGTCGTCTGCTAAAAGTAAACAAGTTTTGTTATTAGTCTACAAACAAATTCTTAGCCGCATCTAAAGGTGGTCGATACCTACTCGATAGACACTTGAACACATTCCTCTGAGTTTTTACATAATAAAACCTAAGTTAATAAACTTAACTGAAATACTAATAATACCTAGAACCTATTTATAAGGTAGAACCATCTTTATGAAAGGGTCTGCCTTTGCCTTCTTAAAAATGTATTTATTTATTTAGTAAGTTGTATATCTAACTTAGTGACCCATAACCATCAAAATGTTAGGTTAACTTCCAATTCGGGGTTAACAAGATCGTAGCTTAATTGCGATAAGGGCATAATTGATTAGGTGTACGCTAATTTATTAGTAGCTGTCAATAACTTAATAATACTAAGTAATAATTTGTCCGGACCAATTTTGGCCACGGCGGTTAGTGTTACTATGACATCAGCCAGCTACGCGGGAAATATTATAGTGCACAAGCGTACACGCTTGTGCACTCACTATTCCTTTACTCTCAAAATCTGATGGGGCAGTAAACCGACACGATTGAAAAGAGATCACAAAGTCTAGCTAAGTCCTGCTCCATTCCAGTTTCATTGACTCTATAAACCATCTCCCAGCGTTAACTCATCGCTCAGTCACTGACTGCATCCAGATTAGATTTGCCTGCGTTTACGCCTGGACCAGCAGGAAGCAACAAGCACGGCATGACGTCACACTGCGCAGGCGCACACTTTAATGCCGGCCGTGCGCCCGCGCGCCCGTGCCAACCCGCCGGGATTTACTGGTGTAAACACAAACAGTTTGCGTGCATCACGCTGTTTATCTCCGCTATCGGATATATCTCGTCTATTGTCTAGATCTTAGACGTTAACCTGAATACCTAGGTTTAGGGCTATATTTAGACATGAGTTGTGAAGGATGTTAGATCTATACTAGATCTCTGTCCAGATATATTTGTGGCTATTTATCGGGAGCTTATATTAATATTAATTTGAAATTATTTTGACGTTATTTTGGCGCCTGCAAATTATTTTAATCTCCAACTATTTTAATCACTTAAAATATACATTTACAATACTACCTAGCATACCCCTCATTTCAAATCATGAGGGAGGAATGAGCCAGTTAAATAACTCGATTGAACGGAACTCTTTCAACTGTTTAACAGATAGGGCTCATTTCAAATTGTCTCGAGATTTGCATGCCGCGAAGATGTGAAATGATTCAATTTCATGTGTTTTTTTGTTTAGCTTACATCGGATTTTATTCTCTACCTTTATCGTAAAGTGTAATTAACTAGGTGCTCTATCTCATAAGTGTAATTACTTACCAATACATATAATTTTCCTGTTTGACTAAAACACTAGCTAAGTCGTCGAACATTTATAGGACAATATGTCAATAAAGCGATAATTTCCATCAGTTTACTTGTTCCAATGTAATTACGCACTATTTGTCACTATAAATCACTGTCTCAGACCTAAAAGGGCATTTTTCGTCGTCCATAATTGTAAGTCCGTCAATCAGAGCAGTATTGTCGCACCGAAGTTTTCAGAATGTTACATTCTGATTAAATATCAGAACCTTGACATTTAATATTAAACATAGTAATATTTCTAAAGATTATTTTACTTCCCGTATTTATTATTCACGAAGAAACTAAAATGTATGAGAAAAATGTTCCATAATGAAATAAAACATTAAGATTACCTTTTTATTCAAAAAGAACATACCTATGGCTAATATGAATACTTATTTATAATCTAGATTTGAATGGCTTCCTATAATCTCTTGAATTTAATTCAGTGATTTTATGAAACGTATCCAGTTGTGACTATGTTTCTTTTAGTTACTAACTATAGTACTCTACAGGGTATTGTGACTATCGTCGCAATAATGTTAATTTCAGTAAAGTAATATGTAAGGTGTAGTGTTACAGTAATGACCAGTTCGCCGCCAGTCGGTGACGCGGACTGTATTGTTGGCGACAATACAACAAAATAACCACAATTATCGTTAATCGCTCCGTCACCGCTCCACTCACGAGGAATATTGCGGGATTCTTCTTAAGTCATCGATTTAAATGATCTGATGTTTAACGAACGTTAAACCTCTTATGTAGGGTATTTCTAATACTTATTTACATAATCCATCATATTATAATGCACTGTCATGTGACACATGTCAAGTGTCCAATGTACATTCCAGATTTGTTGTAACCACATTAAAAGCGAAAACAATTTCATGAAAAGTTTTGATAAACAACTGAGTACGACTCTACATTTCCCACATCTCTCTCTCTCTCTGGTCTGCTCTGTTCTCTCTGAAATCTTTTATTGCATATTTTTCTTCAGTATTTTACATTGATATACCTACTAAAGCGGCCTTTCGAAACCATTTTAATCATAAATTCCGGAGGTTTAATACTGTCAAACGGTAGATCAACACCCTCACGATTTAAATGGTATTGATTGGTCGGTCCTGCGTCACGGTATCAGTAACAGTTTACCGACAGGTGTACCATCCATATAACCAAACGAGCAATCCTTTTACGCAAGGTTTAGTTTCGTCACACCCACACACACACACTCACAAATACACAGTTAGGTACACACACCGAGGCAGCCGGAGCCTTTTCACATGATTAAATTTTCATACGACGGAGTTAGGATTAGGTAGCCAAGTTACCGGGCTGTCTGCTCAGGAAGTTTTAATACGAAGTTACTGCAAGTTAAATATGCATTTACTACACGAATGCAGATGAATTTATATTTTGATTCACCATCTTGTAAAAATATAAAATGACAAACGACGACGTGGTGAAATTTATCTAAGTAGAATCATATGATTTTTCTTTTTCAACAGCGATGATCTTGACTCTAATTGATTGCAGAATTACAGTGAAGTGCAGATGCAGAAAAACCTAGTAAGCATATTACGAAACGCAAGAGTTACATCAGTTACAAAACAGTCGTTTGGGCGTTACGAGTGTTGACTAGTAGCGTCGGCGAGTTAATTGCCTTCGCCATAACAGAAGCAGGTTATCGATACTGTAGTTATATGTTAACGTATTGTGAACGTAGGCAACGTACGAAGATAACACAGTTTTTAGGGCAGATAGCACAACACTTCAACACGTTTTACTAGGATCTTGCCGGCGCGTGGCGGCGGTATCGCTGGCCGATTGTTTTGTCAGATAACACAATGAACAATGGTTATAGTAAAAAATACATTCAATGACAACATACAGTTAAGGCTCATAATTAACAGAAGCCGAGTTATTTTATGCAAGTTTATCAGTTAGAAAAAGTTTGGTTGATGAAGAAAAAAGGTCAAACAATTAGCTCAGGTGTGCTGGTTTCCTCGCAACGTTATCCTTCGCCGTTGTTAGCAAGTCATAATTAATGTGTAATAAGCACATTAATTTATTTATTAATATTAAGGATCTCCAGCAAAGAATACATTTCTAGACCAAAGAGGATGGTATACATTTTGGTTGTGCGTCCTCATTTAATGGAGAAAACAGCATTCGCATGTATACAAAAGAATTCGTAAAGACATAGGTGCGTGCCGGGATTTAAAACTACGATCTTTGACTTGACAGTCCAACAGCCTATATATAGCCTTAAATGTCTACATAGACACTAGACTGACGACTTCAGGTCATACAGTAATGTGTGAAAAAGAGAAGAAGGTTTGGAACACCAATACTAGATAAGAATTCCAATTAAACATTTCTGATGAAACCTGCTATTAAAATGATGAAACCTGCTCGGATCTCAGCAGTATCCCGGCCTTGTACGTCAGAGCTGACAGGCGGACGAGCGGACGGAGCCACGTCCAACCACAATTAGTTACACCAAACGACAATTGTTGTGAAGGTGAATGCTGTGGGAATTATTAGTTGGGTGCCAGTCGTGACTCGCCTGGAGCCAGCCGTTCACTCAAATACATTTGCATAGTGTAATAGTCTCTGAAAATTATTTCTGTTAACAATGATCCACATTTTGGAGAAACAAATTCGTAAAAAAAAAACATTTCTCCTTCTATAATAATGCAACCCAGTATGTGTGTTTTATACATATATGTGTTAAGAAATATCGTGTTTGTTGTTTGGCATTGGCGTCAATGATCATTCACAATTTGATCTCAATAGGTTATAAATGTTCATTATGTAGACGAGGGGCACAACGCCGCAAGATTCACCTTATTGGCGGGAAACTAGCTCAACGGCGAGCACTCCCGGCCGGCTGGCCCTGACCGGCCGCGGCCGGGGGAGTGCCGGACGGCCGGCGCGACGCTTCCGACGCGGGCAACATACATGTCGCGCCCGATGAGACAATCCCCCGTGAAGGACTCCTTACGTCATCCATGTATAACAAACTAGCTACTGTTTAGGATCAACGAGGTAACTCATCGATGCGTGAATAATTTGTTACTATAGAGCTGCTGGTCTAGCCATTTACCATACTAGTGTTACACAGAATGCATCAGTACTTTAGAGTATTAAGATTGTTCTTAAGAAAGAAAGAAAGAAAATACATTTAATTGCGTAATTGAGGACGCAAGCAAGCAAGAGTTCAATTGAGAAATCAATATTAGATTGAAGTTACAATGAGATAAAAATTTATTGCGTGCTCACCAGACTCACAAGTTTAGGACTATCAACAAAAGAACTAAAAGGTTCCGTTTTATATTTAGAAGAAGGTAACAAAGGCAGCCTGTGAATTGGTATGTTGAAAGTAGCCATAATAATTGAAACACCCTCAACATGTTTAATCGGAGAAGTGCGCGAACTGCGCGAGAGCCAGCGCGTAGGTGATGCAGTAGTTGAGGAAGCCGACGAGCAGGCTGGCGTCGACGCGGAACAGGCGCAGCACGGACACGCGGCACGCGGCGTGCTGCAGCAGGCACAGGCAGTCCTCCAGGCCGGCGCGCAGCCTGGCGTCTGGAACACCACGACACCGGCATGAGTCTCACCTGTCCTATATAATACATAGTTTATAATGTGCGATCCGTAGATTAAAAAAAACTTTAATTTGGACACATTTTTGTAGTCACAGCAATCCACTCATATTCATGAAAATGAATTATACTACTACGGCTCAAATTATATCACGGAGCCGCAACTGTTCAAGTTGTTTCGATTTCCTGCGTTTGTATACCTAACGAATATCCACCTTTAGCGGCCATGATTTGCCTTCCAATGTCGAGCCTGATGGCGGCCTGCTCCCACACGACCAGCTCCGCGAACACGACCGGCATCAGCGGCAGCAGGATCTCCGCGAACAACTCCTGGATCCTCACTGGAATGAACTGCTCGCCATTAACTCTCGCCACACTTGCTCTATAAATACATGAGTATACCTTAAAGGAACTTACTTCAACTTCGGTCATTACGTTAAATTTGATCTCGTACAGTGTAATTAATATTTTTCCAAAAGCATGAAAAATAGTCACAGTTATCTAAAAGTATAATGATCATATGAGTACATTGTACAAAACATGTTTTAAGCAATACACAAGGAGCGCTGTGCGGCAGCGCTCGCGCGCGTGTGACGTCACTAACCATGAACTTCATCGGGACGTGCGCCTTCGTCGCTATATCCGATATCTTCTTGTACAACAGCATACTGTTCCTTAAAGTTGCTACCGCTTCATCGTCGTAATATTTTATACTAATGTCGCTTAAAGTTTTCTTAAAGCTTTTTCTAAACAATCTCATTCTGTACCACAAGAGTTCAAACATAATAATTCTTGCAAAATTGTTCGTTGATGCAATGTGCACAAATAATACGAAATTAATGGATAATACCAATTCCGGCACATATGAGACGTTCGTTACGATGGTAGGAATATGTGCACCTATCGTAATCAATGTGTTCACGATGTAGAGCAGCCTGCTGACGGGCACGTCCATGCGCGGCCTCACGCCGAGCAGGGCGTCGCACGCGCTCAGGCTGCTCACGTGGTCGCCGAAGCCCTCCGAGTCCGAGAGCAGGGACACCACGACAGCCACCAAGTACACGAGGAACAGGGAAATAATTTTGTAGTTCATGGACGGCGGCAGAAAGCAAATGAAAATATACAAGTAGTACGTGATGACGACGTTACAGAACACGCAGTACATTACAATCGCGAACGTTACTGCTCTATTGCGACTTATTTTAAAGTATATTCCTCCCAACAAACGAGAGTACATTATGAATTTTAACGAAATCGTGTATTTTAGCGTATTGATTGTAACTTTTTTTAATACCATATTTTATTTAAAATTCTGTTAGTTTCTTTAGAGGCACGAGCGTAGGTACTGGTAACAAACATCAATTTCATTGTTTGAAGTGCATTACTAGGCGATGTCGATACGACATTAATATAATTACAATGACCTGTTATTACAACTGTGGTGTATGAAGCACGAAATGATTAGTTGAATGTGGTAACGTACAGTGGATACATCGCGGTCGATATAATTCAGGTACAAATTAAAGCTCAAAAGGTACACTTTGATAAGTGTCGCAAAGAATTTCCTTATTAACATCTGTAAAGTTCTGAAGTGTCTTGTTGGCTGACTGGTTTCTGCTTGATTAGACCTTTTATCAGTTATACGAATAGCGTTAGTTAATGCTATATCAAAACCTCTGCAAATGGAGTTCTGTGTTGTTTCTGACAAGGATGAGTTCTAGTTAAATAGCTATTGAATGGCAGTTCGCGTAGGTCAGTACGAGTTGGATAGAGTTCCTCCGGCGGCCGGGAGTGGCCTGGTTAGAGCGCCGGCTCGTGGGTCAGCCGCCGCGTCCCGTTACTAACTGTAACTCATTTTATTCGTCAATATTTCGCCATAACACCGCGTGTCGGCACGCGACACACACATACACTGGAAATCATTTAAATTATACCTCAAGCAGATTTTTATCTAAATGCTGATAGTTTCATACATCATTTAATAAACAGACATTCTAATTAGCTAGAATATCGAGTGTAATTTTTCTAATGGACAGGTCGTATTTTAGTACCTTGATTAACAGTCGAATTAATAATATCTGTGATGGTCACACCAGCCGGCGCAGCGCGCAGTGCGTCACTGCCCCGCCCTCTGGTGGCGAGACCAACACTCATATTTCAGGAGTTACAACGTTTTTTCACGCAACTACATTATGCCGCAACATTGAATTATCGTGAGGTAACTATGACTTAATTAATTGGCCATTATGCGAATTACATCGCGATACAAGCGCTCCCATAAACTATCGTAAATCAGTCACATAAATCGAGAACTATATTCATTAGCGCGATCGTTTACGTTAATTGTGAGGCATCGGTGGCATCCAGGAGGATCAAGGGCGGCGCCACACGCCACAGTCACGTCACAGGGTCAGCTGATATGCTCCTTTAAAACTTTTAGGAATTTCAATCTAAAACGAGTTTTGTAACGTCTGTTCTCGACCTACGGCCTAAGCTCTTTCAAGCCGAAGCTTTACAAATTGATCGTCAGTTCTGATCAATATGAAAGTTCGTTATTATTTCATTAAGCACTAACGTACCAGATATGCTCCTCATACGTCCATACCTGGTCACACTCGCGCTCCGCCGCGGCCCGCTCATTGTGGATGCGGGTCAGCTCGCAGCGACAGCCTGCCATCTAAGGGCCGAGATAGTCAGCCAGTACTGGATAATTACACGCTCATACATATTAATCCTCATGCAATGAACTCATTTCTAGATATCATGCGCTCAGGGCACGGCTGGTTAGACGTAGATGTATGTAAAATGTTATCTGATTTACTACCCATCAAAGAAAAACTATAGTGCTACTGTTTGTGTTTTAACATAGGTTTTCTTACCACTCTTAGGTTTGCAAACGCATGCACTTAGTGACCAGACTTGCAGTGTTGCTTGAAGTGATGATAGGGCCCTTGGCACTAGGGTTTTCATGAAGATGTAATTTAACCCTACCTACTCTGGCAAAATTTTCTTAAGGGCACATTATTTTTTGTTCACTTGTAGGTTTTTCTCTTGGAGTTTCGCTACATTGAACCCTGAAGCCCGGCGCGCCACGTGCCCAACTTTTTTACTTTAACAACAACGAACTTTTAAAAACAAACATTGATATACTTTTATTTTCATACCAGCTTCCCTTCGCAATTGTCGATTTTCATGCCCGTAGTAAGTCGTACATGCTTAAAGATTCAATTTAACTGTTACTGTAAGTTCTACATAGATATTTAAAATATTTGATTGCATTCATAGATGTGGGAAATTTAAATCCCATAAAAATAATGTATGGTTAAAATTATTGAAGTTGCAAGCGCAATACCATGCAATGTAACGAGAGACACATCACAAGGGCTTGCCCCACATCCCTCACAAGCCACATGAGACACCATGATGTAGTAACAATAGCTGCGTCTCTCCTGCGTCTGCTGACCCAAACCTGTTCCGAGGCGGTCGGGCACTCACCCCAGCTCGCCGGCACTGCCACATGGGTTACGCAACACGTGGTCGCCACGACACACCTGCACACGCGACTTACACCTCTAATCCTATGGTTACACGGCATGATTTACTCTTTTAACGGTTTAAAATTAATGACTACTTATGGTTAATGACAAAAAAGGCTTTGCCATTCCGGAGTTTGTTCGAAGTTACGAATTACAAAAGTCACACTATATTTCCTGATTGTTTTGCCCAAGATCGCTTACTTGAGATGCTACTTGCCGCGAAATTAAGTTTCAATTCAAATTATCTGAGCCAGCGGCAGCGGAGGCTTGGGTAGCAATTAGCTAAAACAGACCGTCGCGCGTCGCGGTGTCGGACGGAACACACAGACCGCATAGCATTTAATTCCTCATAATGAACAAAAGCCAAGTTCTTGGAACCAGCAGTAAGTTGCCGCGCGGCTTGTACAAATTCCCAGCTTGATCAAATTAATGGTGTCCGCCGAATTAGGCCGCGCCGCGCCCCGCTATTAGTTAAATTATGTAACAACTAGTTACAGCATAATATTGAGCACAATATTCGTGACATGTCCAGCAATAGGGGTGAACTTCTCATATACCGTTATAATTGTTACTCATTTGCCTGACACAACATACAGACAATATTTTTAACTAAAAGAAATAAGGTTTGAAATGTTACATTGTACTGATTGTACAAATGAAGTCAGACGTAGATTCTATAGACGAGATACCTACGAGTAGATGTGGCGTAACCACATGCTATTATATTAGTATTTTCTTAATAGTTACCAAGTTTTTAAATAAAGCACAGAGACAACAATGGTTTTTGTTGTGAATTAGCTTCGATGACCGCTCAGTTATATACTGACGTCAATCTACTTAATTATAAACTACAGATTAGTTTCATTACAATATGACGCCATCTTTATCATTTTACGAAGGTAGCACTAAGTTAACATAATCCTGTTGAACACTCGATATTTGGAGTATCAACGATCTTGAGAGATGACAGCTGAGATAAGTGTAACAGGTCATCATTATCACAATAGGATCAGCAAACACTGAGCTGGCAAACAGTCAGAGCTAAATGATATCAGTGGACAATAGCCGTGAACTATTGTGGCGGAGACAATGCGCTAATAACATGCTTGCTGCGAGCGGTAAGTAAGCGACTGTTGATAAACACAACTGTTATTGCCACACATGGAATCTTACTGATGCGGTTTGGCGTGCCGTACAGCCGTCACTGAATTGTTTTCGTTTTCTTAGATAAACTTACTTTTTTTTTCATTCTTTCTTTTTATTATTATATTCAGATGGTGTTTAGCTAGTAGTGAGAGTTTTTCTTTAAGACTATTTTAGTATCTTAGTTCTTAGGTCTTAGGTCTTATCGAACATTTACTTCAAGTTCTTTAAGTTTCTGATTTTCATGCAGCGTATTAGATACTTTGACAGTTGCAATTTATTTTGTAACAAAAGCTTATTTGATAATTGCAAAGATAATTATAACTTAAATCCGTCTAAAAAAACATAATAATTACAACGCATTTCAATTTGAATATAAATGGCGCCTGGCTAATTAAGCGCTCATATCCGCCGCTCCGCTGACATTGAAATGTATTTTTTACAACAAAAACATAACTAAGTTTATTTGCATTTGGCATAACTCAATACATTATAATAATTCATTATTTTTTTACTATTACACAGCAAGAGTTTCTATTATTAATGTTATTTTAAAAGCACTCCATCAATCTCATAGTTGACATCGCATCGTTAAGCTTTTAATTATTTACGTGCTTCACGATTTTTCTCTATTAATAATGATCGCAGCTGACGTGTACATATTATTTGTGTGTGATGATGACACACTAACCCCTATGTTTTCAACATAGAGTCACAATAACTCTTGTGAATAGACCGTTCATCGTAGGTAAAACTATCCACATACGTTTTACACAAAACCTGTTTTCTAGACTGACGTATAGAACCAAAAATAAATGCATAAATAAACTTTAGAATAGTTATATTGTGGTGTAAGACAAATATTTGTGTGATGGTACAATACACTAGATATTTATTTAGTACCTAGGTAGGAGTATCTAACGCCATGTAACGTGCGTCTTGTTGTGTTTGGCAACCCTAATACTTGACTGCATTTTGACGTGTTTGTGTACAATAAACATGCACGTATTAAATAGATACTAGAACAATATAAGCAACAAATGTAACCTACTTATTTCAGGCTTTTCATTAGTGTTTTGGACCTAGACGATAGTCTGGTAACGTCACTGTAACTAGGTGTGCTATGAGCGGCCGCTCTTCACCGGTGAGATAGTATCGAGGTCAAGGGTGGTGCGCACGCGCCGCTGCACACACACGTGATAATATTATGACCACAGACTGATTCTCACAGGGGACACTGAAAGACGCTGAAACAATAGAACATCTAAATCTTCAGTTAATAGAACAAGGTATCTTTCAATCTGGGGCAGCGTTATTATTTTTTAACTAAAATGTTTATACCCAATCTCGAAATCTATTATAATAAAACCATGTCTAGTTATTTTAGCCTCAACTTAAAACGTAAATAGAGCAGAAAAACAATGCGAATTCCATGTTTCATTCCAAAATTTTCAGTATCGCTATAACAGGCATTTAGGAACTCTACAATGAGTCGTGATGTTCAGAAATAAAAAAATAAATAACTGTGGAGTTTTTTATGAATATCGTCACATTTAAAATTGTACTCTATTGTAAGATGTAAACGAAAGGTCATCCACCAGAGTGAAAGCATTACGTAGGAGCCATGTACACAGAATTCTGAATTCATTCTACATTCCGCTGTGTTTGTCAGTAACTATTTATGGATGATAGAAACAGAAAATTTAAATGCCGATTCCTTTAACCAGATACATGCGGATTAAGTATATTAATCTTAACAATTATAATACTATTCGCTAAATGATGTACTATGACATGACAACGTATGACCAAAATGTGAATTTTAGACTTCTAAAGTGATTTTCCTCAATTTATCCCACCTGTTTCAAGCACGAGCATCCAGCAAAAAGTTTACTCGACGGTTTCATAAGTTGTCACGTGATGCTGTCGCCAGTTTAACTCACTGTAGGCGAAACTTATGCGGTCTAGCGTACTTGTAATGATGGAGAGCCTTAAATATCTACTTATATATTACCTAATTAGTTTATGTTATTTGAAGTGTTTATCTAATACGGTACTTGTATCTTACTGTTAAGTAGTAAGATATAAAGTAAGTTGATAAAGCGACTGTTAAACCAGGAGTCGCATGTTCGAGTCCTGTCTGAGGTTTGAATTTTTCACAGTATTATTTGTTTCATAGTAAGATACAGTTAATACTTCTACTTACCTAACTACTAAACTAAACTTATCATTGAATTATGACCATAATGGCAAAGTTACTCTGTAATTAGCAAGAGCCAACGTCCCAGCTCTGCACGTAACTCACCTGACACCTACTATACTTACTATCAAGCTACACAATATTCCCATGGAGACAGCGGTCGTGTGCGCACGTACTCCTACATGGCGATGGGATGTAACGGTTCACGCGGCCGTGCCGGTGGGAAGCGCTGCGGGCATGGCAGCGCTATGCGCGGGCGCCAGCGCTTGTGCTTCATTATAATATATTAAAAGAAGGTACAGTATTATATGGGCTTCAAAACCCATTAGAAAATTCTTTAATAATAAGGCTTTTACCTCGGAGAGTTTAGAGTTTTATATCAATGTCAGAATTCTCCTTTCCATTTTAAATACGTTGTAACTCAACATTGATAACACAGCAATTATTTCTTAAGAACTATGTCTCTGAATTTAACTGAAAATTTAACTGCAAGCCCAATAAGTACACCAAGTGCTGGAGGTCAAGTTTGCCTGCTCAATGTTCAGGGCCATGCGGTCCAAAATCCAGTGACGTCATGACTGATCCTTCTGTGTATGACTGCGGCGCGCATGGTGCGCGGGCGCCGGTCGCCGTCACTTTCGCCGCGCGGTCACGGTCAGCGTGCGCGCCGCTTGCGTAACATCCACTCCGACTCTTTTATCTTACGTGCGGTGTTGTGAATACCCACAGGTGTTTTGTTTATTTTTGTAGCGAATAATAGATATAGGTACATCGCTAATTTCGCTAACAAATATGAATTGTTGTTTTTCTTTTGGTATTGCTTTGATGTTTTGGTTCGTCTCTACAGTTGTGGTGGATTGTCTCTACAAAGATACACTTATCCCTCGTACATACAAGTTTACTTTCGTCATGTATAATTGTTGTCATCAATCATCAATAACCAAGTAGAAAAACAATAGATAGATATTTATTAATTTAAGGTTCGCTGGATACTTATGGTACTTGAAAAAGTTAAAATATTAAGTACACTCACTATTGTGATTTGAATTACGTTTGACAGCATTTACACAAATCAGTGACAATAAAGAACATGATAAGTGAACAAATTAGTGAAATGATTGAGTCTTTCTGTTCCCATGAGTAATGTGTTTGTGTTAAAAGCTTCGCTCGTACATTAGCGGCTCCAGCTCAGCAGTAATGGCTGGAGCTCACGCAGCGACTATTTCGGGCGCGTTCAAACGCAATCGATTGTTTTTGACCTTATAAATAATGTGGTAATGCGTTGAGTGAATACTAAACTAAATATAACAATGACATTTACCAACAACTATTGGATTTATAATTACAAATGTTTGTTGTTTTCCAATGGCTATTTCCACGTATTTTCCCACGAAAATAGCTGGAAATTTATAAGTGGTCTTTAGCTCCTCTTTATCTGTATCTAATCTTTATCTTTATCTGATCTTTATATAGGAACCCTAGAGTACGTTAATCAATATTATTTCCAGAATCTCTTTAATAGTCAGCTCTCCAAAATATTAATTTCATCTTTGAATCGTTTCGTATAGGTATCTCAAATATGTCGTATCCGAAATCGCTATATTTGGATGAAAGTTTACGCTTGGTGCATCTGTCTGGAGACTTCTCATACAGTCTCGACGACGGAGTTCATGAATATGATAGCATCGTCAATCGTAAACATTCAGTCTTGGCATAAACCTCTCTCTTTTCTTACTCCATTAATGGTGAAGATCTAAATCATGTTTGACACAAAATGTGTTCGAAGTAACATTCGTAGCACGTTCAAAATCAAACGAACCTATAAGTAATGTACAACTGCGGGGCATCAGTAACCGGGTCACGTCGGCAAACATAGGAAGATGCTCGTAACCGTGAGGTCAATGGGTGTCTGCGGCGCTGTGGTGGCGCAGCGCGGCTGGTGGGCGGCCTTGTCACCCCACCACCACCACGCGCCGGCCCGGGACGCCCGGCCGAATAGAGGTGAAGTTCACTGAGACGAGATAGACTATTCTAAACCCTACCTGCATAGCTTTTCATATCAAAAAAAATAAATGAATAAATAAATAAATGTATACATTCTAAGACAAAAGAGTAGGGCTCTTTTGTCTTAGAATGTATCTTGGGTATTCTTTGTTGGAGATCTTTAATATAAATAAATATCAGATCATCTGACATTGGTGGTCTACCGGATCCTTAACAATTTTGAGTTATTATTACACGGCTAATAATTTAGCAGCAGTCATTTTTAACACAATACGAAGGCGATGTTTACATGATTGTGATATTTGTAGTGCTTGAAGGACGAGCTGTGAGAGAATGTGAGCAGCACCGGCTCGCGTATCGCGTTACATACTAAACACAAGCACACTGCGAAGTCCGTGTAAATTGCTACTGCACACCGCGATTTATAAGTCCGACACGATCGTCCACGCTATGTGTTTTTGTAAGATTCTGGTAAATAGGTTCAATTATTTTCAAATTAGCTCTAGTTTTGTTATTTATCTTTATCCTAATAAAAGAGATCTTTCCGACCAATCCATATCAATAAAACAACAATAAACATAAGCATGTAACTTACAGGATTCCCCAAATTTCATTTGTCATAATCTTATCAGCCACCATAAACTGTACAAAGTGCCTACCTACAATTTTACACCTCACGCGGCAGACTGGACTTCCCGCCCTATTAACTAAATATATGTGAATGATATGACTTACTATTTACCCATGAATGTATTACCATTACTAACATCCAAATAACCTTCATTGTTACACAGCGATGCGATAATATAACATAGTCAAGATTATTTTTTTCTCTAATTAGGAATTTCCCTAGAACGTCTGGAAAACAAATCCATTTAATACTTATTATAAATGCGAATGTGAGTTTCTTCTGAACTTGAAGAAATTTATAACAATTTAATTTACTGTAGAATTCCTTCAGGAGACTTTGGCTTAGGTACAGTGCATTTATAAAGAACTAAGAAAAAATCTTATCTTGTATCGACTTCCCGGAACTCTGACTGACTGCACATCCATCTAACAAAATCAGTTTTCCTTTCATATTAAGTTTTTCCCTAGGGATTTGGAGTACTGAAGATTTGTAAATTACTCGTAATGCATAACAGTATCTGAAATACGTACATTAATATGTTAATCTATGCATGTCTATATATTTATCTATTAATGTCGCTGCTTGATGGCAGGAATGCATGAAATCAACAAGTCGTGTCAATGGATGGCCCCTAAGAGTTATAAACGAGTAAATATTAGAACAAAACTTGTGTTAGTGTAATGAACGTGACTAGCACACGAAATAACTGTTAACCTTGGTTTCATATGAACGTGCATTAGGTAATCGCGGTCAAATTATAATTAGAGGTAATCTCCGCTGAAACTTGAGACGTCGTCGGCGAGAGTGCAGCAGCGGCCGGCGAGCGGCGCGCGGGCTGTGACCAAACTGGTTGCAACCACCGCCGGGAACTGGGCAGACGGTGTTAGGTTCCATGGTACCATTGTACACTGACTCACTACTCTAAATTGATCACGTTTCCCTGTTAATGGTATGCGGAAAGAATAATTTGTTAAATAAAGGTTAATTTACATTTGATTTACATGAATTAATATAGGTACGTGAACTCATGACCTCTCCTTGAGAAAATCTTACAGACATTTGATTTACCGTCATGAACAACACGTGACCAATAGATTCCCATTTACAAAAGATGAAAGAACTCAAAGCTGAAATATTAAGTAATTAAACGCATTTTTAAGAAAGTTTCGATAAATATAGTGTTCGGATGTCATACGACTACACTAGTATTATAGATGATAACAGATAAAACGAAGTTCAGTGTAATGTGGCTTATATCCGCATACTATTATGTGGCGGAAGGCCGCATCAGATCACAGAGAGCATTCAGTGCTGCACCAGCAGACCGTGAAATTAGATCATTTCGACCTTTATCTTGATCGGCATTTTAGGATATCTAAAATCATTGATCGTTTGAAACTATACCTACCATAATTTTATCTGTATATAGATATAATATCGTAAGTAATTTTACGGAGAATTAAATATGGGTCTGTTTTAATAGTCAATATCTAATGATTAAATAAAGCGGAAGCACGTAGACTGTATGATGTCATCATGTTTCACGCGCTTGAGGGGGCGGCGGTGGCACACGCGCAGCCTCCAGACCACCTCCCAGTGCAGCAGCTTACGACGGAACTCATCCACGTAATGAAACACACACGCTGGCCAGTTCCGAGTAGTCAGCAACTGTTTACCATCAGATAGAAACACTTCTCGAGAAAAAATACACGTAACGTTTATTTACACAAGCACTTACTCGGAACTACTCTCTGTTTGGGAGTTATGCTGAAGTACTGTTCGCGTAGAGATATAAGTATTATAGCCGCTCCAAATAAAAAGAGGTCATAAAAAGAAGAAGTGTAGTATTGTCTATCGAAACGATAATTCCGCCTGCACACTTGTTGTAAAAATCAACGCAAAGATCTGGTATGATAGTATTACTTTCAAAGGCAAACAAATGTATAAATATGGTAACTCACCACAGCCATCACAGCTTAGGGTCGAAGCCGATTATGAAACTAGCTACCTAAGCTCATTAAAACAAATAGCATTGATCTGCACGCGAGGGCTTCCGGTTCGTCTCGACATATTGCACAGCACACCGCATATGCGTACATTTCAAACATCAATGTAACTCCAAAACTGTACATAGACAAAAATATTTTTGCCTAAAAACATGTATATAGGGCAACAGCGTAATAACCCGATAAAGTTTGTGTCTCATAGGTACGTCAAATTTCCAGTACTTTAAAACAACAATGATCGATTTTATTCTCTTATTTAAAACAAGTAGATGTGTGAACGCATCGCGCCCACTCACGTTTCCTGCAATTTGTCTCTTCAACCAATTGACACCACAATTGCGTTGCAACTGCAGCCACCAGCGACCAGACAATCTTACGATACTTGAAGTCAATTGCTCTACAATTTTGTTTTATTGAACTCTGAATGAAGTTCAAGCGTCGTTGTACATTCTTATACGGACTTAGTATATTAAATGTATCTGTCACGATTTTGCAACATTTATTAAAAGCCTACAGTATTGTACTACAAAGCAAATGCGGTCCAGTAGGTAAACGTGTTGCACGGTTTTGGAATCTCCACAACGCGAGCGACTGCGAAATATTTAGTTATTTTTAAATCACTACGAGGAAGTTACTTTGCACAACTTTATGGTACTGTTTTTAAAACAAACTTCCTTTTCATTCAATTATTTTCCTAGTTTGGTTTATATCATTTCCTTAATTAAAACAATCATGTTTTAAAACTCTTTGTTTAATTGAAAATAATATCTTGGGTAGGTAAACTGTTAAGGCACGTTTAAAGACACGATGGTGGTAACTTTGCGAGTCTGTTGGCAGCGCCGCGCGACCTGGCCGCAACCTCGGCTCTCCTCACTTTACCTGTTGCCGAGAGGTTTCGCAACCGTCTCAAGTTGAGGCGCTTCCTGACATTACTCTCAACATTCTGTTTTGTGATCATCACATACATAAACACGCTATAAAATATATTGCGAAGGTTGAAACATTTCGTTATGACTGTGTTGGTCACGTTGTAGCATTTAACCAAGTTTACGAGATTCTCACTAATTGTGTTTTGCTTGCTTGTACTTTAGTTAGCGGCCTTCTGAAATTTAAACTGAAAGGTCCTAAAATTTACGCCACGTACGAAATAGGTATCTAAGATGATTTGTAATTACATACCATTGATGCCAATTGAATATTTCACTGAAATATTGTTTGATGAGATTTTATCAAATCATAAAACAGGTACTTACCTATCATTATAATCATTACACATTTTGATTGAATTTTAAATTACAGGAAATTTCAGATGAATAACAATAAAATATTATTAAATAATAAAATTGCTGGTATTATTTCCAGAGAACAAAACATACAGACAATTAAAATGAAATCTAGCAATGTTGACCATCGTATACAAGCTTTGATTTACGTCCAGCGGAAGCCGGCTATTACTGATCATGATGATACTGTATAATCTGGTGTTCCGCAGGATATTACCTCCTATTATAACATGCATATTATGTGTTTATGCCTGTTCTTATTGTAGAATAACTCTCAGCAAGTATTTATAAATCACGCAAATTCTGTTATAAACATAATCGTGTGTAAATACGGCGCGGCACGCGACCGCTCGCCGCCACCAGCGGGAGCATTAACTGATGAAAGTTTTGTAATAATACCATGATTTATATCAGGCCAGGTTTATTAAATGCTAGTTATATTATTACGATCCAGTGGGATAAGCAACTGCATAACGTGTTTGGAAACGTGCACCAAAATGTGAAAACGTATACCAACACTGATGATAGAACACGAATGTTGAATGCTTTGTTTATCTGCCACGGTCATGATCAATAACTATCCACACATAGTACATAAGAAAATAAGTCAAAAGATCCATTACTTTTTGACATATTTTGTCTTTAGGGGAGCGAAAATCAATAGGTTAAGAGACATTGGAATCCGACAAAAACCTTTTGTTGTTAAACGGGGGTTATTGTGCCATACAACTACTTGTTAGCAACAACGAATCGCTTGAAAGCTGCTGTAAGGCCGTAACTTCCCTGTGAACATAATGTTTGATAAGTACCAGCCGTAAATACACGTCAGACTGCCAGACGTATTTATAAGTTGGTAATGGCTTGCATTTATCATATTCGCAATATCCCCCCTCACTGCAATCATGTGCATCTGGTTATTTAAGTGGAATTTTTAAGACAAATATTTATAAGTTATTTTTACCCGACTGCCAAAGAAGGGTTATGTTTTGCGCGCGTATCTTGTATGTATGTATGTATGAGCATAATATTCTTTATTACCTCATTTCTTCGAAACGGCTTGATGGATTTCGACAATCAGGGCATCGTTGGATTCGTCTTAATTACCCATGTGTTCTTAGATATGTGACGTCAAACAAAAACCAACATGGCGGCCGTGAGGCGCCGTAGATAGAAGCAAAAAAAAAAAAAATATTTGCTACAATATGGGTATCAAATTAAAGAGCTCATCATGAGGATTCCAAAATGGTATATCACTGACATATAGAAAAAAAATACTATGTGCAATTGTTTCTTTATTATCCAAACTAAATACTCGTATATTATGCGACGCGGTTGACTAGCGGTTTCTGAACTTAAAAGTGAAAAGTGATAATAAAAGTACGTCTAAACTAAATTATTTACAATGAATTTAATAATAAATTTTACTGCCCTTAATCCTTCTTCTTTTTCTAATTCCTTTACTCTCTTTGTGTTACGCAATCAATCTAAAATAACTGGATCGACGTGTGTTACTTTTTTATTATCTTGGTATTGGAAGTAGTTCTCTCGTGTCGCGGGTGAAATCTTGAGAAACACATAGCCGTATTATAACTAACTAAAAAGTGTTAAATAAAAATAAATAAATTAAAAAAAAATAAAAAACCCGACTGCATAAAAAACACTTTAAATAAAAACTGAAAAATAAAAAACAAGCTTAGTCTAAAAGTGTAGATAGCAATGCTATTACCACAAAATTAAATAATTTCATAATCAATACACAAAAAATAATAATCTTATGCGAAACATAATTGAGTGTAACAGTCGGGACCCATATTGAATGATTTTAGTCTAGTTTATTTAATGGGTCCCGACTGTTACACTCAATTATGTTTCGCATAAGATTATTATTTTTTGTGTATTGATTATTTTTTATGCAGTCGGGTTTTTTATTTTTTTTAATTTATTTATTTTTATTACATTTAGATATTCCAAATTTGTTATGGGCTCGGCTTACATGAGTCCACTCTGGACATGGACGTTTCACCATTGAATTGGACCAACTGCTTGGGCCTGATGACTCATCAGAGTCTGATGTCAGCAGTGAATCAACAAGGAAGTCACCTCGCGAGTACATCTTACATCGGGAGGTAGGGAGGTAGGGAGGCACTGCAGCTGCCTCTGTGCGATAATTGCTATAATTTAATTGTACGTGATGTGGGTTTCATTGATCGCCTATTAGCAGACATGCGTAAATCGAGCGGGATTTTTCCATTTCATCATCTTCACTTTAATGAAGAATTCATTAAAGTTTTCCTCTGAGCTATAAAGTCGAGTAGATATTGAATAAAACTTACCTTTATATTAATTTGTACAGATTACTTAATTGTTTATTTGCGATGTTAATTTATTTGCTACTAGCTGCTGCCCGCGACTTCGTCTGCGTGGTATTCAAGATGTGTAGCGCTGTACAAAAAGTAAAGCTAAATAATGTTTAATGCCAGCTTCCTAATCCTGTTCCGTTCCAAACTACCTAATTTCTTAACTTCCTAATCCTAACCTCTAGTCTTACAAACATATTTGACTGTTAGTTAACACTGCTAGTTTTTTGCTGTGGCCACTATCTTGCACTGATTTGACAATTTAGATTGAATGACTTGAGAACGGGCGATGGTAAAGAAGTGTGCTGGTCTCTTACTGGCTAAACCGCCGGAGTGCTTCACCGTATTCTATTGTCGGGGGCCACGGGAACGCTTTCGCAATCTACCGCAAGCCCCGTCAGGAGAGCTCTTTTTAACGGGAGCTACTTCATTAATGTGGAGTCAGCTTTTGCCAGCCCTTATTTACCTTAGAAGCACCACGCATTCCGTCTTTGCCTTTATCCAGTAAAGTAGACTGCCCTGAGACTACTGGCGTAGGTTATTTACGGTGGTTGGAGGAGGGTAAATAAGGCCCTTCTTCTATCCTTTGCTCGTCGAACATGGATCAGGTGGTCAGATGAATCCTGCCATGCTTTTTCCACTTTTCCTTGAGCGTCATCACTTCTTCGCAGAACTTGGTAACGGCGCACTAACTAACCGCGGACACTTTGGCCACTCTAGGCGATGTGACATCGTCGTTACGAAGATGTCGCATTCGCACTGGGTGTGAGAGGGGTCTGTATACCCAAATTTGCCAAATTTTGTTTGCCTACCTATTTGGGTTCTGAGACGGTTGAATGCTTTCTGAACAGGCCACTGCAAGGTGGGCCAGTAGGCCGGGCGGCAGATGTTCCTGAGGTAGGACATAAGTAGTAGGTGGTAGTTGTCGATCTGCCCAGATCTTGCACCGGGCTCGAGTTGGAGTTGCAATAGTAGTCAGTGTATATCGGAAGAAGCTCTTTTAGCTCTTAAGTCTACACGATTTAAGTCTCTTCTAACGTCAGGTAGAGCAATGCCAACCAGGAGGAGAACTTATTGTGCGGAGTTGGTCCTTAACAGCCAGATATTATTCGACACGTTTGCACTGTGCGCTGTGGTGCGGAGAACAGCAGGCGCTGCTCCTCATTCATCTTCTATTTCGTTTTCTTTCTACCTTTGACAGATGTTTTTTTTTTTTAAATCATGTCTTAGTGCTTACTTACATGAAGTTTGAGCTGACCCGACTGAGCCTGTTAATGTTACGTACATATACAAAACAATCGCGGGAGTACGCGTGCGAGGCATACTCGTTCTCGAGATTTAATAAACATGAATGTTCGAATATCAACACACTTTCACTTATGCAACTACCCTATACCATCGCAATTGGTGCACAATTTTGTAGTGTATAGGTACTATCAAATCTTCAAAACCACGTGTCACACACAACAAAATTGCAGTCAACAACTAAATAGTTAATTAAGTATAGTAAATCATTGACTGTCCACACAATTTTTTGTTTTGGTGTAGTTGGTTTTCTTTCATTTCATATCCACAGCTCCTCCTAAATTAGATGAGACTGTCCTAGCTTAAACAGTAAGTATCATATACCAGATACCATATAAAACTATTTTAAAAAACAATTTTAGGTATGTTAAAAAAATCCAAGCGTTTCTTACAATACTCTAAAAACGATAGAAGAAAAAAAAAATTATGCTTGACTGAGATTCGATTCGTACTTAAAAATTATTAAAAAATAAATTTAAAAAAATTGTGTGTCGAAATGAAATTTGAACTTATAGTAAAAAAATACGAAGCTCGTACTTCCTGAGCCCGCTATTTTATTTAATTTCTATATTGTAAGCCAAATAGCATGTTAATATTAATGTCAAAACATAAAACCATAGCAACAGTATTTTGGTCGCTATGGTGACATTTTTAGTTACAAATCAAATCAAATCAAATCAAAAGGTTTTTATTTCGAGTAGGCCTTCTCAGGCACTTTCAAAACGTTATTGACTCTAGTTGCGCTAGTTGTCGCTATGGTGACATTTTTAGTTACACGAGATACGTGTTCTTTAAAAATAAAGGTTTATTACTAAGACCCCGTGGTTAATAACCTGATAATAAATAGCCTATATGTTGTCTAGACATGTCCTTAATCTTCATGCAAAATTTGAATACTTATGTATATTAAGTAGTTTTTTCGTTTAGCCGGTAATTGTCATAAAAACCCTCCATATGAAATAGCGCAATAATATGTAGAATTTATGTTGTCACGACCTCTAGTCAATATATTCTGAAAATTTGAAATGAAAATGAAATCTGTACATTATTTTTTTGGGATTATCCCGGACATATATTTACGGATAGTTTAACAATTTTATGACAATAGTTCTTTAAACAGGTAACCGTCACAAAACGATGGGCAGAAAAGCTTAGTATTCACGTAAACAGCTTTAATTTTCATCGACTTAGCTTCAAAACAGTCGGGAGTTTCAAAAAAACGTACCTCCCCCTTTTCACCCCCGTTAAGGCAGAATTTTAAAAAATCCTTATTGCGTCATTCTTAACTTCTATCTAAATAGCCAAATATTAATTTTAATCGAATTAGCTTCAAAACTGACGGAGTTTTATACAAACTTACCCACCCCTTCTTACCCCCTAAAGAGCAAAATTCCAAAAAAAAGATAGCTTAAATGTTAGCGAGGACTAATAGCTACATAATAAAAAAAGTTTCATCAAAATCCGTCCAGTAGTTTTTGCGTGAATCGCGGACAACAAACAGACAGACAAAAATTTTTTGTTTCATATTTTTGGCTTCTATGGGTTGTATGAAGATCCCCCATCTAAGATTTTCGTTAATATCTTTAATGTACAGACATGAGGTTTTTATAATTTTATTATATGTATAGATGTTAATTCCATTTCAGTCCATATTTATTTAGATCTAGAGTCAGCGCTACACTAAACATGTTGATGTTCTTTTCCTTTTAACTATTTAATTTTAAACGAGTCCCGTTCTCATTAATATCAGCGAATTCGATGTTTTAGATATTTTTATAATTGAACCATTATTTACACTATCTGGTTTATTCGTAACTGAACTAACAAATTACATCGCTACCACGGAATAACACTATTTTATGAAATGAATGTGCTGTTTACATGTTCCTTCACATAAAACTATTTCGTACACCAGGAACAGTCGTTTCGTTCCTGTAAGCGCCGCGTCCTAAACGCAACATGTCGTCAAAATTACAAGCTAATTTTAATTTTAACGAGTAGTTTGAGTGACGTTTGAGTTGTGAATTATGCCAGCGGCTGTGCGCGGGCGCAGGCCGGACTCGCGGCTTGTAAACAGCGCGGACAAACACCAAACACTCCCGGCCGAGTGTCGCGGCCTGTGCGGTGTTGTTACTGCAGCGCCGCGGGTGCGAGCGCACTCTGTGTACCGGCACCGGCGCAGGTTCATACGCTTACACTTTACCAGTAGGTATAATATGCCTTGGAACAGATCGTGATTGGTTTCTGAGCATTGAACCAACTTCCGCGGCTATTAAGGTGAAGGTTGCTTGTGATTACACTTACCGGAGTTTTGGTAAACACGAGTATTATTACATTTCGGCTGGAGGAAGAGTTTTCTGGAATATTTACATTGTTGGTTCGAATACGTGTGTGGTCACTACATAGGTATACAATAATGATATAGATGATGGTAGAGTAACAGATGAGTTGCGTCCCGCGATGCGTGAGCTGCGTCCGCTAAACAGAAATGTATAGAGAACTGGGGAAAGTTCACCTCCCGCGGAAGTGGTTCAAGGTCTGCCCGAAATGATCTCCGCGTACAAACGGCGGGATAGCACGCATCACACCACCGCTGCACTGTAGGGTTGTTACTTATTGGTAGGTTTGACTTCCACTGGATGTTTTTATTATAGAGCCAAGTGATAGGTATGATTGACAGATGTGTAACAAATGAGTTCCTACTTAAAATCAAAAAGATGCGTTTTCGGGACCACAAATTAGTTCTATGATAACACAAGATAGTTCAATCAGGCAATTATTTAGTCTATTATAATAAAATTCTAACAAAAATGAAAAAGTAAACACTCCATTGAGCTCTACCAGAAACCAATTAAGTTCACAAAAGTTCTCGTACGAGAGCTGAAGGTACTTTGACCTTAATAACGTAGCGATCGATGTCCACGCGATGCGGCCCGCGACGTAATCAAAACACATTTTCTTGGAAGCCTTTATTACTAAACGACTTTGGTTTCGCTAGCTGTGTACAATATAAAAGTGGAAAATATTAAATTCTTTAAAAAATGCATTATGTTAAGTAAGTTTACAGGCCGGTACACACTGAGACATTGAACTAACATGACATCGAGGACAATCCAGGAATACTAATAATGAAAGACTCTGACTTTGTTAGGAATAAACTTAACAAGAAGGAGAGAAGCAACAATTATTACTAAAAGCATCTACCTAAGTTCTATATTAATGAGCAAAGTGGTTAATGGAGCGAGTACGAGCCTGTGCTAAAACTAAACGAGGGGTTATCTTCAGCACTTCCTGTAGCAGCGCCGGCGCCGCGCCATGGAGCGCGGACACGCGGCTCCGCCCGGGGACGGCGGCGTCTGCGGACAACACGAGAGTCATTAGTCACATCTTATATGTTACATTAAGAATCCAACCATCCACCATCTCTTAAAATAAAACTTCTGCCGTAGTGTCAGCTAGACGGCTCTACACGGCCGCTCCCTTAAACCTGCCAACCGCCTTACTCAAAATGTGGTGGTATGTTCCTGAATTTCGGTACACAAGTTACTCGCTTTGAAAGTTTCATAATAAACGAATCATCACACTGCCGCCAGCATTTTAAGTTTTGGACCTTTTAACAAAAAAAAATCTACTTATTCTCACCGAAAACTCTACTCCTACTTTACAAACTGTAACTTGCAACTCCCGCAACAAGGTTATTACCTAGTCCAGGTGAGTACATTCGAGTGCTCGTACACTTTCATTTCAGGACATGTGCACTCGTGTTTTCTTTGCGCTTGATTTCGTGGCGTGATACAAATATAACAGGCCCGTAACGTATAATTTTATAACGAGCGTGCTCACAACACGCTTCAATTTATTTTTGCAAATGATGTACGATGCAAGTGAAGCGATTTATTTATTCCAACCGCAGATAAATAATGTACTACAGGTTAATTATTGTTTTAAGATAAATGAATTGGAGGATCGAACTTGTCATACATTTTAATGTTAGTAGATTAGTAGTCTGGCTTACAGATTTTAAAAATGATTCTACATATCAAAAAACCTACCGTCCTAAGACCGTGTCAAAAGCAGCGCTAATTTTCGCAAGTCTAAATGTATTGAGAGTATAATTGGGCCACTTGATCTATAAATAGAGTAGCGAGACATGTCATAGGCTACGAGGCATGTTACCACCGCGCGTCCTTGCGGCGGCGCCCCTGACCCGGCTCACTTGACATCCACTGACACCACGCACCGCGCACCGCGCACCAGGCGTCACACATGTCCGCGGGGTCAGCTCGCCACTGATTTATTGAATCACACGGCTTCGCTCCTAATTGATGACTTACCACGACTCTGATTTTTTGTTATTGTTCTACTGCATGTATTTTATCCAAATTCTAAGAAGCTGGTTAAAAGCTATTTACAGTACAGTATCGTAATAGTAGGTTTTTCTCGAATTGATATATTGTGTGATTTTGTTTTGGATCTTTTTATAATGAATGGATGCCGTGTGCTTTAGATTGTTCAATATTCATAACCTCATAAATATCAATTTAAATAATTCAAAGTGTAGGTACTTCTAATAAACAATTCGGTAGAATTGATTCTAACTAATACAATATCAACCACAACTTTATCATTGAAATCATAATAGTTAGTCAAATTCTTAGCAAAGTTAACTCAACATTAGCATAAACAATTAAACCTGATGCCTTCCATGCTATTGTCTTACGTTTATTAAACTTTATTTTTATTATTATTTGTTGTTTGTTTATATAACATTATGTTTGTTGTTCCGCAGGTAAGACGGTGGTTCTCACGGGTGTCGGTATGTACTCGTGTTAATAATGTAAGGTAATGGGTTATTGGCGACCGGTCGGTGTCGGCACAGGGCCGCCGTGTCGCGGTGTCACGCTGACCGCCCTAGTAATAGGGTTGATACATTCGTTACAGGATTACAGTCCATAATAATATAATGTGCAAAAAAGTAAGCAACCGTTGGCTAATTGGCTAAACCGATGGCTTATCTGGTCCAAAATCCCTTTTACTGAGTAACACCGTATTCCATAGCAAGAATAATTCTTTGAACCGCGGTAATTCAGCAATTGATAAGCTCTAAAAATTTTAAATGTTTCTTCATTCATAAAGGTAACTTGTATTTTTTGCTGTAACTTTAGCTCATCGTAGCCCTAGCCCTAAAGGCTATAATAATATACGTTCTGTATCGATTCAGGCGACTGTTCACCCTGCATTGGTGACTGGCGATGTCTTCACAAACAAACATTACTACTAACTTATTCAAACGCAGGCAGTTGTGGGAACTGTCGCATTTTTACTGAGTGCTGTTAAATTGTTAAGACAACAATGAAATCCAATTTGTTACGTGTAGGTAACCTATATTCGTAGTTATAATATGTAGTAGTATTCACGTCATTGACATATCCTATAAATATGTTCTTACTTGGGGTAAGGGTACTACGACTCCGGTTGGGTCCGAACCCAGTCGGGCTATCCCGATAAATACGCGTGAGTAAACCGTTATATCGTTTAAGTATGAATCATCCTATCAATACGGCACACAATATAAGAAACAGTAAAAAAAATAAGAATTTGAAAGCATTGCCGCGGGTGTCGGTGTTGAAAGTATCATGCCTTACGAATGTGTTGATTGTATGCCCTTTGTTTCCACACTTCCAATGCATACAGCTGCTCATCAACAAGTTGTCAGCAGTGTATTTGTTATCCCGACATCCATCAAAAAACTTTATTACTGTAATTCCGCGTACAAAAATGTCTGATGTGACGGCTTCATTTATTTTAAACAATGATCTCATGTGCATTAAATTGGACAATGAGTTCTACTACTAACTAATCCTGAAATGTTAAATGTCGATCCGATAAATAACTTTGGAGAACATGTCCATCTTTCTCTAGAGTAAACCTAAATACTTTAGCATTAAAATCTATGGAAAGTTCAGTTTAACAAGTTTTCACATTCAGACGATCGTTCATCTTTACGTGTTTATATGGCAAAGAGCATGTAGTTATTGTACTACAGCGAGCTTTCGCCGCGAAACAACTGCCGACCGCGATACATCCGCCGCATCAGTTACGTGTGTCGAGTGCTGCGGGAATGTCCGTCTGAGGTGGAGGTCAAAACCACTTACATCAATGGTTTTAGATGCTTCCCACTAATTCATAAAACAAGAAATTCATAAATTCGTGAACAATGAAAGTATTTTTACATAAACAGCCAAGTCAAGTCTAAGCTTACGGCATAAATTAATGTAAAGAATTTAAACTTATGTTACGGGAAAATATTTTTAAACGAAAATTTCCAAATATTTTTATGCAATTCTATTTTATGAAGACTGTTTTCGGGCTATTTATATTATTGGTACCATCTTATACTGTAGGGTTTCTGACCATACTCGCACAGTGTGTGTGCGAGCCGGCGAGGAGAGCGCGTCGCTGTTGATCTCCGATTGATTACTATTAAAGGTGGGATGACTGCTGACCCCACCACATTATAGCCATCAATTCATTAATATTTGGGATATTGACACTGTTAACCATTTTTGAAAAGATAATAATTGAGAGAGCACACACCAGCACCTAAGCACATCTAGTACTTGTTCGAAACTAAGTTAGCTTTCTCGCCATTTCAATATTGAGTACAGTCATTGGTATAGTTATCCAAGCAAGGTTTACGATTGCCTGTCTGATAGCGTACGGTATGTTTGTTCCCGGTACACTTTTATTGACTACCATCGGTACAATAAATCTGTCAGTTCGCCTCTATTGTAAATAATGCGAGATATAAAAGCTTGGTTTTGGGAATACTTCCCAAAGTTTACAATATATACACGGCGAGCATCTTTGAAGTGCCGACACATGCTACAATGCTCAGTGAAGCACACCAACTTTACGGTGTTTACATTCTTGGAAAAGTAGAGAAAAAACTAAGCACGTAAATATTATTTGTCTAACCTTAGCAGAAATATTTGAGTGATGATACACAACACGGTATGTTATGACAAAATATGTCATGTCGATGGATCCTAATGATGTAAAAAGACACAACAAACAAAGAACAATCGCGTCGTAACCACCAACCCACGCCTGTAAATTTTATTAGCTTTTATACTTGGTGAGTGGTGAATGCAAGTGGTATAGTTTGTCCGCAGCATTATCTATCGCGCTCGCGATCCCTTCGCCCTTGACCGTGCGACTGCGGCGGCAGACTGCTCGGGAACACTAGCTAGGGCAGACTGACGAGACGATACGCACGCACTACAGAATTTTAACAATGGTACTTGACTAAATATTACAAGTTGCAAGACTTGTTGAGCAAAGATCACCAGTACTTCCTAAATCTGTAGTCGTTTTTGATATCACTTACCTACCTGACCTCAAAGTTTGTAAATACCTCAAGTCTTAATTTCGAGACTTGAGTCGTTTTACAAGACTCGGGCTCGTTAGTCTTATGAGTCACGAATCCTTGGAGTCTTCTAGTCCCTCTAACTCCTTTCGAGTCGTTTAAGTCCTTTAAGTTAGACTGAATCATGACCTTGAGCTTCAATTTTGTAATTAATAAAACTGGGGTCATCCATATTTATATACTAATCTGATTTAAATAACCCGTCTTATCAAAAGTATCGTGAAGACTAGCGATGCTGAATCAAAATTAAAAAGAATGTTATTTTTGGCAAGACTCGTCTTTTTACAAAAGACTCCAAATTCTGAAAAACTAGGACTCGAGGTTCAAATAAGCTCAAGTTTTATTTAATAAGACTCCAAGACTTGAGTTTCAAACTACACTATCTGATGTTCACGCCAAGCCCGTAAAAAGTGGTAATTACTGTAATAAGGGAGAAGTTAATGAATGAGTTCTATAGGTCTTACCACGATGGTCCTGGTGCGCTCCTGGTAGCCGGTGCCGCAGCTGACGGAGCACTTGCTCCACTCGCCCCACGCCGACACCTGGCAGTCGCCCGCCTGCGCCACGGTAGGACCTGCACATGTACAGGCACAACGTGACCTTATTCAATACTCACCTACCTAGATTATAACGTGCCAGTGTCTGTTGCTAAAACAATGCGAGCAGAAATATTCAAAAAGTCGATACACCCAGACATGTTTCGTGTTTATAAAGTTCGTGAGCAAAACAACTCGCAGGTTATAATAAAAACTGTCCACGTTCAAATTAAATGTTTTGAAAGTTGCCCCCTGGAGGAATCAGTGTTAGGTGGTCTCGTACAAGAGTGAGTTTTCGGTCGTCGTGGCAACTGTATGTATTTGTAAAGACATACATACAGACAGACAAGAAACCCCTTTGGGAGCTGGCACTAAAAAATAGCCAGCCGAGGTGGCAACGAGGTGGCATCGTGATGAAGTATAAATAATATGGCGTGGGTGTCACTGGTCACTCCTCCCGATACCAAGTGTATTTTGTTCTTTCAAATATCCAGTATATTTATATACAAGACCAATATACCTTATTTACTATAAATAAACATCGTTCATACCGTTAATGCTGTTCGGTTCCTGTGCCCCGAAGCCGACGCTGAGGCGCGGCAGGTTGTTGTTGAGCGCGGGCGCTTGCTGCGGCACGCCGGCTGGAGCGCCACCTCCTGTAACAACACATCATTCATAATTTGGTATCACTAAGTAAACCAAAAGTTGACTGGCCTGTTAGTCAAGTGGTAGTAGTGGTAGAGTAGTGGCCCTGACTGCTATACCAGAGTTCGTGGGTTCGAGTTAAACCTAATGCAAATATTTGTGTGATGAGGACGACCATTTGTTTTGTGTCTGAATGTTATTCTGTGTCTGTGGCAATTTGCGATGTGGTGGAATAAAACAAAACAACAAACAGTTACCAACGTAACGAAATACTTCCCAACTATAAAAATAGTACCTAGAACCATTTTTTACAAAAGAGAATTCATTGTACAAAAAAAAATCTGATGATGAAATGGTTGGTTAGTAAAAAAACAAGTCAAAGAATTGCTGTCTGCAATAAAAGTGGGTAATTGTACCAAAATACAGAGAGACCAAAAGTGGCCCGGCCTTGGTGCCGAGGTAGCATAAAACACCAACGGTATCATTGCATCTTATTATATTCACATCAGATCCACGGAATTGCCAAACACTTTTATTATGGTGACCGTAATCATTATTTACAACGAAGATAATGATTAGGCGCCGAATGCGTGGGATCTTCTGAAGTGTGGACTATTGTTAGAACGTCTGCGATCTAAGCGCCCCTTGTTATATTGTACACGATATCTCGTTCAGTTTCGGAGTCATATTTATAGACTCATCGCAAATTTATTGAACCAACAATAAATTGGGATAAACGAGATAAAAAACAATCACGTATGAAGAAATCGTCAAACTTATTAGCCTTTAAATAGAGATAAAGATGGCCTCTACGAAAATAATTATAATGATTCAAATAGCCTCAAATCTCTCGACCATGACATTCCAACATTTAAAGTAAACTACAATAAAGTAGTGAGGCTGTCTTCGACACGCTATCAATGTGTTTACACTACCGAAGCATACGACTACATACAAGCGTTGGTTTCCTGTTCCGCCATCGCGGAACTACTAGCCGCCGAGCCGGCAGCCGTACTTTATTGGCTTTTTGTGTTTATTTTACAAAAACAAGGCGCGCCTCTATTTCTGACCATTTTGGCTTATTTACTGACTGGAAACGTTATTGTCACAAAGGGAGGAAAAACAGGAGGTCACATGGATTTCTGTACAACTTAGTATTGCCATGTATATCCAAAACATAAACAACCTTGTTTCCAATTTAAACGGACGCCTAACACATTTAAGTTAATTAGTTGTAAGACATAAAATAGTGACAAAGGCGAACGCCTCTGTAAATTTGTATCGCTTCAGAATGACATAATCGACAAATGGATCTAGTCTGTCCCACACTAACCCAAAACTAGTGTTGTTTGCGGCCGGCGTACAAACGTATCTGGTTCACGGTCAGGGTGACGTCACACATGACGCGGCGTGACGTCACCGCCGGGCGGGCTACGCAGATTAGAGGGCTCGTTGGAGCGGACACGTGTAATGCGTGGACACACAGATTTGAGACACCTAATGAAGGCAGCCTTGTCACGTAAGTCGTTAAACCAGACTGTCCAAACGTGCCGCGCGTCGGAATTACTGCAGCCTCAATGTATTATAGGGCTAAACACTGTAAGCCGTAAACTTGATAACTCATGAGCCCAAGAGTTAGTGACCGCACTAAAATTATTTGTATCCTATCCTACTACTATACTACAACTTTTGGTCTCGTTTACGTCGAACTCATAAAAAAAAATATCAACCATTTAATTGAAACACTAATAATTTGATTTTGAAAAATTTCGGAATAAAGGATACCTGATTATTTGTGAAATGGAATACCTACATCTACGAGGTGTCCAACCAATCAGAACGAATTTAGACTTTTAGAAGACCCAAAAGCTGTGAGTGGCGAGAGTAGTGGACGCTGCACAGTCCCGCTGAGCGCGCGGGGAGCACCTGGCAGCGTGAGTCACGCTGGCTGGCGCGCCGCCAGCTCAGCCCATTCACTAATTACATGTTAAACGCGTGCTTCTAAATGTTGCTACCTCGCTCCATTGATATAGTTGTAAATCTTTCATGTGTGAATGATATATCCATAAATCAAATATTTAAATGTTGCAGTAGATTATACGAAAATGTTAGTTCAAAGAATGTATTCTTATAATCAAAAGCTAAGTATCATATGAATCGTATCTATTATACCTGTTATGGGCAAGTTATATATTGCACATTGTTAGGTAATTTCAAATTGAGACAAAATAAACCGGCGGCGCGGCGTGCGGATTTTTTTCCAAAAATGTTGAATTCCCTAACAAAGCGGAGCAACACCTCTCGCCGTCAAGACACGTGCGTCGTGCGAGTCGCCGCTGGCTTGTGCCACTTGCAAGTGCAATGAACAAAGACATTTGTCTTCGGAAGCATGTCAATAATATAACGGTTAAAGAGAAATCCGCCTTCAAATAACTATGTTGTAAACTTTGAAAATAAGTGCAATGTCACTGGAGACCTAATGGCTATTGTTACGAGACGCCTTACAACATTAAAACGAGTACTTTTTATAACTCTGTTCATGTCTGTCCTCACGGCCAGGAAACGGAAAATTCTCGAGTTGTTTGTAAAACATCCAAGTCTTTGTGTTAAAGAATTAATACAAGCTTGGCGGTCCTGAAACAATCGTGATCGGAATTAAATGATATTTATTGCGATGTGGCAGTAAACAACTGCGTTTTATTGTTATAAAAATACGAACGTGATAAAAACTAACGTATTGATAAAAAAAATCATACCGGATACTTAATATTATGTGAAATCAAAAAACCAGCCCAAGTTAACAAAGTATAAGCACCTATTTAAGTAACACTTTTAAGTGGTTTCATTTCAATAGTAACGTCTTCCGTTACTAACTTTGTGAAAAATATAGAACAGTCGATGCTATGCGGCCGAAAAAGTGTTGCCTTTTTATTTTATTGCTGCGCGGCCAGTTCCAATGAGTGTTTCCATCAATAAATTCTTGTTTTATAGGTGATGGCGTAGGATCCCGCATTTTGATAGTCCAGTGACGTCACGAGGGGGACGTGGTATGACGTCAGTTCCGCGGTCACCACGAAGCCCACTGCGCTATATACCGTGATCATGGCCTAGTTTGGGTGGCAGGTGCCACGGCAACAGCGACGCGAATTGTATATTATTAGGGCTATTGGTTTGTTTGTACTATTGGCCACAAAGTGTATTAATAAATACATATTTCGTGCAAGTAGGGCAGGCAAGTGACTTGCGATTTGTGTCCACCCTATTGTGTCAATAAATAAAAATTTGATTAAACTTGTTCACCAAGAACCCGTTTCGTAATACCACTCCTACTAAAATACGAAATAATACGAGAGGTATCAGACCATGTACTTTTAGGAACCCAAAGATAAATCCCCATAGCCGAGACTTCAAAAGGTCTGAAGTAAACCGAAGCTTACCCCAAATCATAAAGGTTAATGGACAATGGTTTCCTAGACTAGTGACCTTAATTTGTTGCGCCAAATAAAGCCAGGAATTACTCCGTCCCAGTTCTCGATTAATGGCTGAGATGCTTTGGCACTTAAAGCGATAACCTCAGCACACGACGCACAGAACGCAACACCGGATTAATAACAGAACACGACACGAATAGATACTTGTGACAGGCATACAGACAGACATACACATTATTATACAACTGATACATTATTAGCGTTTTAAGATACGCAAAGCTTGATAAGAACAATAAAGATGTTTTCAATAAGCCTCCCAAAATCTCAATTTGGAAGCCCGATGACGTTATTAAAAATAGCAAAGCCGGATCGGTTGCGCGAGGCGAAGGACGGCTGTTGTACGGCAATTTCGGAAAAACCTATGTCTAACAGTGTATCTAAATATGCCGTAAACTGCTGGGTATAGTTAGTTGGCATATGACTAGGCTAATTTATTGAGAGATCTTAAGTCATAATCTGTTTTACAGACTAGCAATTCATGTTTTTCCTATCAAAGGAAATACTTACCCATTTTTCAATTAGCAAATATAAATAAGAAATTTATTTGTTCTTACCAACTAGTTGATTTAACCGAATCGTGAGCAACAGATCTGTAGGTACAACAGCACTTGCCCTTCGTGTGGTCGTTGTTAAACGTGTCGTGTGCATAATGAGGGCTAATGGAGTCGCGGCCGACGCGATGTATTAATTAAGTACATCTGAGGACGTCCTGCGTGGAGCGTTAATGAGTCGCGATTTAATGCCGGGAGTTGATCCCGCACCTTTAGGGCCTACAAAATAAACCAACCACTTTAAAATGATTGAACATAAACTCTTGGTTCTGCTCATGTACTATGTTAGGTATTGCAGCAAAAACTAGCCTGGGAAGAAAATTGTAGAAGTGAAAGAAAATAAACACTTAAAATGACGTTTTCTGTTGCTGGGTTTCGTTACTAACACACCAAAAATTAGATTTTATTAAAATTAAGTACATTTTCATGATCAGGTCTTAAGATCGCCTACCCTTCATGACAACCATAATAACCTCAGCTAGATAGTTACATGTACATATGTCACGGCACATATACAGTTATCCCGTTAGGTGGCGCTGGGCGCGCCCCGGACAATCAGCAAGTCTCATTTATGCTGATTGGCTAATCCTTTTACCGCGGTGGAAAGTCACAGCTCCTACAAGTCCCAGCTTATTTATGGCCATACACAATACTTCTGTACAACATTGTTTTAAGTAATATAACTTGTTGACTGTCTGATTATAATGTAACGTCTTCAAGGCTGGTGTGATTACCGGCTAGTGGGTAGGTTTTATCATCGGTGTGTTATTATAGTTTTACGACCTGAAATATAACTCACTCCTAACTTAGTATTAAAATTCAATCAACGCCTACACACCACGGAATAACGTAACATTACCATTTCTAGTGTCTGGACTGGCAAATGGTCTTGAATTTTATTTTAATTACAGCCAAACATGTATGTACGTAAAAAATATACACATGTGATATAATTTTAATAAAGCTTAACTCAAGGCCTTACATACCTTATAACCAAACACATTTTCACTTTAATTATCTTCAGGCACTATTATAATGATTGGTTTCGGTAAGACTAAAATGTCAATCTATAGAGCAGATCTGCCGCAACGTTCTTATTGCAACGTGGTTTGGTAACGATACCGCGGCCGAAGTAATAGCCACTGTGTGGTAACGGTGCACTGCCGGCGACGATCTATCATGTCTACACGAGGATACTCATTACTACCGATAGAATATAATTCTTTTATTGAAATATTGCGTTATAATTGAAAAAAAAACTGACAGAAATGAATGCTTTTACATTCATGTAAGAATCATTAGGAATTAAGAATGGTCGTATATCTCAAGTTTAGGGTATTTTTTGTCCTAAAGTAGTTAACGAACACACCAAAGCACGAAAAGCAACTGATATCCACTCTGAAAGCCTGTTAGAATTGTGTTAGGTATAGATGTATGCTTGCCAGAGTCGCGCAGAGCATGCGCGAGCGATTTCGCGACTATGGCTTTGGTAATAGAAGGAGCCCGGGGGTGTTTTTGGTCGGTGTGAGTCCGACATATCCCCACACCTCCGCCGTCATTAGACTTTTATCCCAGAAAACTAAAAAAAAAAGGTGTAGGTGTATGTGTCAGGCGCTGCACCTAGTGGTGGGAGTGAGTGGAGGTACTGACCGAGTATGACGCTGCAGGTGTTGGTGCAGTCCTCCTGCGTGATGAAGTTGTTCTGGTTGCCGCGGCAGCCGCCGTACGAGAACGGCACGCACATGCCCTTGGCGGCCATGAAGCTCCAGCGCTGGTACAGCCCGCGGCACGGGCCCGGGTCCGCGTCCTCCATGCAGATACCTGCACGATACAACACATATTACTGGCCAAGGAACATTCACGACTAAAATTCTGTCATGGGACCGTCCATTAACCACGTGAGGTTCGAAGAGGGGGGAGGGGATACGTGACTTTATTTTCAGGGTTTACTTAACCGAAAATTGGCGTTCGTCTTTTGGGCCACACGCTAAATTATTGGCCCCATCATGGACACTGTGCTAACTATAAAATGGCATAATTTGTAATAACAGAAAGTACCTGAAATAAAATATACGATAAACTATGGAGCATTAGTAAATATACGTTAAGCAAAATTGCAGATGGGATCGCTCGACTTACAACGTTTACCTTATCTTTAGCATCAATATCATTCGCATCTTGTTTTGTTACCAACAAATGCAGCAGACGACGACTTAGATAACGGCTAATAGTACAATCTCAAATAATTATATTATACAGATAAGGGCATTCTATTTAACTACATTTTCCATAGTCTGGTTTAAAAATAGCTATAACAGATGACAGTCGAGTGTTTTCTGAGTTTATTGGCCTATGTGAGGCTTTCTAGCAATAGAAGCACACGCGAGCCCCCAAGTAGAGTGTGATGGTACGTGCACATATATTTATGACAAGCAATAACTCTTAGAGATGACCTTGTGCCGATATTTATTTGTGTGCATACTTCAGTGCGGCTTCTATGAAAATGTTGCCGAGTGATGTGTGATGCACAGTGCGGTTGCAGGCGTGTTGTGCCTACCTACTCGGAAGGTTATTATTGACCGTCTGAACTATAATTGAACCTGAACGAAGGTCGTTAGGCGCAACCTTACAAATTTCTTAGAGATTAAGAAATAGAATGGATGACTAATTTTGTGTAGGCAAATATAAAGCACATGTGTTTATACAATAGGTCGAAGAAATTACTAGCTAGTTGTAGTTAGCGTGACTTAGACGGCGATTTCCAAGAAGTTCTTATTTTGAGAAAGTTCGTTACCTGTTAAACATGTCGATACAAGTAATATACAGACTTGTATTAGGGTTCCATATATTGATTGATTATTAAGTGCATGAGAATTATTAAGTGGATGGATTGTGTGAAAGATGATATGGCTGCAAAGAGAGTCACTCGCGAGATGACGTCAGATAGGAACGTGTGGAAGAAGAAGACATGCTGCTCCGACCCCAAATAATAATTGGGAGATGGGCAGGGGAATGATGATTAAGTGCATAAGAATTTTAAAGTTGGGCAGTTATTAAAACTTATTTCCTTTTCGGTTCGAGGTTGTGCTCAGACAAGTGTTTCACGAGGCCTGCGCTTACGCAAAGTAACCTTGCTGTAAGATACAGTAACTTGATGAATGCAGTGATTGTATCTGCGGCTCCACTGATGTTGCGATACGCGTCACTACGCTCTGAGTTTGATTGTTGAGATAGTGATTGCGTTACTACTAGACATGTCGGCATTCAGGTGCCTAGTTTATAAAATTAACAATTGTAATTATTTTTAGTTTAAGATTTTTAAATTGGGATATTGATATTAATGTACATATGTTATCAATTTTAACGAGTAGTTTTAAAGGTTGTTCAGATTAAATGGAATTTGGTTAGTTATGTTTGTCAATTGCGTCATTCAAAAGAGGATCAAGTGGTAAGGAAGGTGCTGGACATGAATGTGAATGGATATAAGGGAAGAGGATAACCAAAGAAACGATGGAAAGATTGTGTAAAAGATAATATGGCTGCAAAAAGTGTGACTTGGGAGATGGCGTCAGATAGGAACGTGTGGAAGAAGACATGCTGCGCCGAGCCGAAACAATAATTGGGATAAGATAAGGAGAATGATGATGTCTATCAATTGCACTATTTGTAAGCGATGGCTACTTGAGTGTGTGCGTATTTAGTAACATAGGATTATGAAAGTGGGGCTTAAATCGGTAAATAACTGATAAAAAAGAGAGTAGTGTTGTTATGAAAGAAAGGTTCAAATCAGTAAATAACAAAGGTTGATAAAAAGGTGTGTAGTGTTACGTTTAGCGGTGAGCATGTCGATGTCGCAGCTGTCGCGCTCGGAGCAGGCGCGCTGCTGCAGCAGCTCCACCCTGGCGGAGCACTGTCGCTGTGTGTCGGCGGGCACGAGCAGCAGGCGCGTGCGGAAGGCCACGCCGCGCCCGCACGACGCCGAGCACGGCGACCACGCCGCCCACTCGCTCGTGGGACACGCCGGGTCCGATACCTCGCGGTCTTGCTCCGTGCATTCGGGCTCCATGCATTTCTCGTTCTCCTCTGTGTATAATGTAAACCAGTTATAACACTTATAACTAACGTCATAAAATAGGTAAAAAATGTTATATATCGGTATTACTTGTTGGTAGGTTAACAACATATTCCGGTCGAGTTGCACCGACCGTGATGATCGGTGCAACTCGACCGGAATATGTGGTCCACCCATAACCACGATCAGTGCAACTCAACCGAAACGTCAGGAGAAAAGAAATATCGAATTATATCGTATGCCATCCAAAATATCTGAACAAGTCTCAAAAGTTAAAAAGGTTAACAAAAATTATAATTTAATGAAAATAGAAAAAGAAAATCAGTTATTGTATATGAACATTACTAAGTATGTTACGGAATACTTTTGTTTCTGACTTAAAAAACTTGAATTAATAACATAATTCTTATAATATTAGAACATATTTACGTATCAAAATAAAAAGAAAACATTCATATTAAATCATTAATTGTTATTTCATTTATAATTTATGATATTCAATGTGTAGTTAATTTACAAAAACAACAAGCAACTTAAATGTTTGCAATAACAGCGACATCTAGTTACGAACGTGAAAACTACTACGCAAGTAACGTTACGAGTAGTATTGCGTAGGTCATAGTAGGTACTAAAAACATTGCTAGTGTCGCTACATTCGCGCTAATTAAGCCTTATTTAACTGTACCGCATATATTTCGTAAATATTTACGACTTTTAAGCTTATTGTGGGTGTAATATGTTTTTGAGTATTGTTTGTGTGTTGTTATACTCTGTCCAAACTACAAGGTTTTTCTTTTTGGCACACAATGCAGCAAATATGCACACGGACACGGTTTTAGGTATTTATTTATTTAAAACACGTGATCTAAAAAAATATTTCGATCTTATTCTAAATCTATAATAATTTATGTAAATTACTTCCGTTACGTCCGTTGTAAAATTGAAAGTAAAAGACATTAAAGAATACTCGATCAACGAGAAACCAAGGAACAATCCAAGCCTACCAAATCACAAGACAAATAAATCAATGACACAAAAATGGCGGTTTGCGTTACCATGACCTTCAGTTTAGTTCATAATAACAAAACAAGCAATATTTACCGATAAATAAAATTATTACGAAACAATTTTTTTTTGGAAAATGTACAAACAAAATGTGAAAATCGAATCACTAACATATTGCCAGTTCGTCAGAAAGAAACGCTTAGCTGGGACAGAGTATATTGCGGTAGCGTGGTGTGTCGTGTACTGACCGGTGGAGACGAGCGGGCACTTCTTGAGCCCCATGTGGTTGAGGAAGTGCCTCCTGCGCGTGCGCAGCCCCACGCCGCACGTCACGCTGCAGGCCGACCACGCGCCCCACTCGCCCGTGCGACACACCGGGAGCTCTGCGCCCGACGATAGCGATACCTCGTCCGTGTCCACTGCACCATTCTGGTCGCCTCTGTATTTACACAGTGAATGAATAATTACACAATGGATGGAATATTTATGGAACCTTCACACAGATTAGCTCGGAGAGCAACAGCGAGGTCTTTATTTTCACATAGACCAAATTAACGATTGGAATCATCAGTTCGTCGTGGTCAATCGTCAATCATACAGACGCTTTTTTAACTCTGTTTTTTTAACATAATAAAAATGTGCTTTTCTCTCCGATACGATCAGTACGAAAGGACCCTAACGTGGTAATTGCCTTCTCTTTACTCTCCGCTGTATTCCCCACACGCGTATGACGTGCACGGGGTGTAACGGGCGCAGGTGTGGCATGCACAGGGTGTTGTGGCTACTCACTCGCACTCGGGCACGGCGGCCACGCACATCTCCTTGGAGACGAGCTGGCGGTCGCAGGCGAACATGGCGGCCTTCTGCGGCAGGCGGTACTCGCGCCGGCGCATGCGCAGCCCCTTGCCGCAGCTCACCGAGCAGGCCGACCACGCGCCCCACTCAGACACCGCGCACTCCGCTGCAGTACAATACACCATATTATCATAACATATCGCACTTTATGACTATATATTTGGAATTACTCCAAATAAAAAATTTACGAATCTTCGTGGAGTCAAGAGTCACGGACGTTTCCCTCAGCCTGTACTCACGCGCGGCGCGCGACACGAGCCTCTCGCGGGTCAGGTGCAGGCGCGCCATGGCCGGGACCTCCGCAGTGCCAGGCATGTAGGTACTCACGCCTGTTGTCGAGCTGCGTGTTCTCCTGCACCTCGGCGACCTGCGACAGCAGCACGTCCTCGTCGCAGGCGCGCGACACGAGCCTCTCGCGGGTCAGGTGCAGGCGCGCCATGGCCGGGACCTCACCAGTGCCAGGCATGTAGGTACTCACGCCTGTTGTCGAGCTGCGTGTTCTCCTGCACCTCGGCGACCTGCGACAGCAGCACGTCCTCGTCGCAGGCGCGCGACACGAGCCTCTCGCGGGTCAGGTGCAGGCGCGCCATGGCCGGGACCTCCGCAGTGCCAGGCATGTAGGTACTCACGCCTGTTGTCGAGCTGCGTGTTCTCCTGCACCTCGGCGACCTGCGACAGCAGCACGTCCTCGTCGCAGGCGCGCGACACGAGCCTCTCGCGGGTCAGGTGCAGGCGCGCCATGGCCGGGACCTCACCAGTGCCAGGCATGTAGGTACTCACGCCTGTTGTCGAGCTGCGTGTTCTCCTGCACCTCGGCGACCTGCGACAGCAGCACGTCCTCGTCGCAGGCGCGCGACACGAGCCTCTCGCGGTCAGGTGCAGGCGCGCCATGGCCGGGACCTCACCAGTGCCAGGCATGTAGGTACTCACGCCTGTTGTCGAGCTGCGTGTTCTCCTGCACCTCGGCGACCTGCGACAGCAGCACGTCCTCGTCGCAGGCGCGCGACACGAGCCTCTCGCGGGTCAGGTGCAGGCGCGCCATGGCCGGGACCTCACCAGTGCCAGGCATGTAGGTACTCACGCCTGTTGTCGAGCTGCGTGTTCTCCTGCACCTCGGCGACCTGCGGACAGCAGCACGTCCTCGTCGCAGGCGCGCGACACGAGCCTCTCGCGGGTCAGGTGCAGGCGCGCCATGGCCGGGACCTTCACAGTGCCAGGCATGTAGGTACTCACGCCTGTTGTCGAGCTGCGTGTTCTCCTGCACCTCGGCGACCTGCGACAGCAGCACGTCCTCGTCGCAGGCGCGCGACACGAGCCTCTCGCGGGTCAGGTGCAGGCGCGCCATGGCCGGGACCTCACCAGTGCCAGGCATGTAGGTACTCACGCCTGTTGTCGAGCTGCGTGTTCTCCTGCACCTCGGCGACCTGCGACAGCAGCACGTCCTCGTCGCAGGCGCGCGACACGAGCCTCTCGCGGGGTCAGGTGCAGGCGCGCCATGGCCGGGACCTCACCAGTGCCAGGCATGTAGGTACTCACGCCTGTTGTCGAGCTGCGTGTTCTCCTGCACCTCGGCGACCTGCGACAGCAGCACGTCCTCGTCGCAGGCGCGCGACACGAGCCTCTCGCGGGTCAGGTGCAGGCGCGCCATGGCCGGGACCTCACCAGTGCCAGGCATGTAGGTACTCACGCCTGTTGTCGAGCTGCGTGTTCTCCTGCACCTCGGCGACCTGCGACAGCAGCACGTCCTCGTCGCAGGCGCGCGACACGAGCCTCTCGCGGGTCAGGTGCAGGCGCGCCATGGCCGGGACCTCACCAGTGCCAGGCATGTAGGTACTCACGCCTGTTGTCGAGCTGCGTGTTCTCCTGCACCTCGGCGACCTGCGACAGCAGCACGTCCTCGTCGCAGGCGCGCGACACGAGCCTCTCGCGGGTCAGGTGCAGGCGCGCCATGGCCGGGACCTCACCAGTGCCAGGCATGTAGGTACTCACGCCTGTTGTCGAGCTGCGTGTTCTCCTGCACCTCGGCGACCTGCGACAGCAGCACGTCCTCGTCGCAGGCGCGCGACACGAGCCTCTCGCGGGTCAGGTGCAGGCGCGCCATGGCCGGGACCTCACCAGTGCCAGGCATGTAGGTACTCACGCCTGTTGTCGAGCTGCGTGTTCTCCTGCACCTCGGCGACCTGCGACAGCAGCACGTCCCTCGTCGCAGGCGCGCGACACGAGCCTCTCGCGGGTCAGGTGCAGGCGCGCCATGGCCGGACCTCCGCAGTACCAGGCATGTAGGTACTCACGCCTGTTGTCGAGCTGCGTGTTCTCCTGCACCTCGGCGACCTGCGACAGCAGCACGTCCTCGTCGCAGGCGCGCGACACGAGCCTCTCGCGGGTCAGGTGCAGGCGCGCCATGGCCGGGACCTCACCAGTGCCAGGCATGTAGGTACTCACGCCTGTTGTCGAGCTGCGTGTTCTCCTGCACCTCGGCGACCTGCGACAGCAGCACGTCCTCGTCGCAGGCGCGCGACACGAGCCTCTCGCGGGTCAGGTGCAGGCGCGCCATGGCCGGGACCTCACCAGTGCCAGGCATGTAGGTACTCACGCCTGTTGTCGAACTGCGTGTTCTCCTGCACCTCGGCGACCTGCGACAGCAGCACGTCCTCGTCGCAGGCGCGCGACACGAGCCTCTCGCGGGTCAGGTGCAGGCGCGCCATGGCCGGGACCTCACCAGTGCCAGGCATGTAGGTACTCACGCCTGTTGTCGAGCTGCGTGTTCTCCTGCACCTCGGCGACCTGCGACAGCAGCACGTCCTCGTCGCAGGCGCGCGACACGAGCCTCTCGCGGGTCAGGTGCAGGCGCGCCATGGCCGGGACCTCACCAGTGCCAGGCATGTAGGTACTCACGCCTGTTGTCGAGCTGCGTGTTCTCCTGCACCTCGGCGACCCTGCGACAGCAGCACGTCCTCGTCGCAGGCGCGCGACACGAGCCTCTCGCGGGGTCAGGTGCAGGCGCGCCATGGCCGGGACCTCACCAGTGCCAGGCATGTAGGTACTCACGCCTGTTGTCGAGCTGCGTGTTCTCCTGCACCTCGGCGACCTGCGACAGCAGCACGTCCTCGTCGCAGGCGCGCGACACGAGCCTCTCGCGGGTCAGGTGCAGGCGCGCCATGGCCGGGACCTCACCAGTGCCAGGCATGTAGGTACTCACGCCTGTTGTCGAGCTGCGTGTTCTCCTGCACCTCGGCGACCTGCGACAGCAGCACGTCCTCGTCGCAGGCGCGCGACACGAGCCTCTCGCGGGTCAGGTGCAGGCGCGCCATGGCCGGGACCTCACCAGTGCCAGGCATGTAGGTACTCACGCCTGTTGTCGAGCTGCGTGTTCTCCTGCACCTCGGCGACCTGCGACAGCAGCACGTCCTCGTCGCAGGCGCGCGACACGAGCCTCTCGCGGGTCAGGTGCAGGCGCGCCATGGCCGGGACCTCACCAGTGCCAGGCATGTAGGTACTCACGCCTGTTGTCGAGCTGCGTGTTCTCCTGCACCTCGGCGACCTGCGACAGCAGCACACGTCCTCGTCGCAGGCGCGCGACACGAGCCTCTCGCGGGTCAGGTGCAGGCGCGCCATGGCCGGGACCTCACCAGTGCCAGGCATGTAGGTACTCACGCCTGTTGTCGAGCTGCGTGTTCTCCTGCACCTCGGCGACCTGCGACAGCAGCACGTCCTCGTCGCAGGCGCGCGACACGAGCCTCTCGCGGGTCAGGTGCAGGCGCGCCATGGCCGGGACCTCACCAGTGCCAGGCATGTAGGTACTCACGCCTGTTGTCGAGCTGCGTGTTCTCACTGCACCTCGGCGACCTGCGACAGCAGCACGTCCTCGTCGCAGGCGCGCGACACGAGCCTCTCGCGGGTCAGGTGCAGGCGCGCCATGGCCGGGACCTTCACCAGTGCCAGGCATGTAGGTACTCACGCCTGTTGTCGAGCTGCGTGTTCTCCTGCACCTCGTCGGCCTGCGACAGCAGCACGTCCTCGTCGCAGGCGCGCGACACGAGCCTCTCGCGGGTCAGGTGCAAGGCGCGCCATGGCCGGGACCTCACCAGTGCCAGGCATGTAGGTACTCACGCCTGTTGTCGAGCTGCGTGTTCTCCTGCACCTCGGCGACCTGCGACAGCAGCACGTCCTCGTCGCAGGCGCGCGACACGAGCCTCTCGCGGGTCAGGTGCAGGCGCGCCATGGCCGGGACCTCACCAGTGCCAGGCATGTAGGTACTCACGCCTGTTGTCGAGCTGCGTGTTCTCCTGCACCTCGGCGACCTGCGACAGCAGCACGTCCTCGTCGCAGGCGCGCGACACGAGCCTCTCGCGGGTCAGGTGCAGGCGCGCCATGGCCGGGACCTCACCAGTGCCAGGCATGTAGGTACTCACGCCTGTTGTCGAGCTGCGTGTTCTCCTGCACCTCGGCGACCTGCGACAGCAGCACGTCCTCGTCGCAGGCGCGCGACACGAGCCTCTCGCGGGTCAGGTGCAGGCGCGCCATGGCCGGGACCTCACCAGTGCCAGGCATGTAGGTACTCACGCCTGTTGTCGAGCTGCGTGTTCTCCTGCACCTCGGCGACCTGCGACAGCAGCACGTCCTCGTCGCAGGCGCGCGACACGAGCCTCTCGCGGGTCAGGTGCAGGCGCGCCATGGCCGGGACCTCACCAGTGCCAGGCATGTAGGTACTCACGCCTGTTGTCGAGCTGCGTGTTCTCCTGCACCTCGGCGACCTGCGACAGCAGCACGTCCTCGTCGCAGGCGCGCGACACGAGCCTCTCGCGGGTCAGGTGCAGGCGCGCCATGGCCGGGACCTCACCAGTGCCAGGCATGTAGGTACTCACGCCTGTTGTCGAGCTGCGTGTTCTCCTGCACCTCGGCGACCTGCGACAGCAGCACGTCCTCGTCGCAGGCGCGCGACACGAGCCTCTCGCGGGTCAGGTGCAGGCGCGCCATGGCCGGGACCTCACCAGTGCCAGGCATGTAGGTACTCACGCCTGTTGTCGAGCTGCGTGTTCTCCTGCACCTCGGCGACCTGCGACAGCAGCACGTCCTCGTCGCAGGCGCGCGACACGAGCCTCTCGCGGGTCAGGTGCAGGCGCGCCATGGCCGGGACCTCACCAGTGCCAGGCATGTAGGTACTCACGCCTGTTGTCGAGCTGCGTGTTCTCCTGCACCTCGTCGGCCTGCGACAGCAGCACGTCCTCGTCGCAGGCGCGCGACACGAGCCTCTCGCGGGTCAGGTGCAGGCGCGCCATGGCCGGGACCTCACCAGTGCCAGGCATGTAGGTACTCACGCCTGTTGTCGAGCTGCGTGTTCTCCTGCACCTCGGCGACCTGCGACAGCAGCACGTCCTCGTCGCAGGCGCGCGACACGAGCCTCTCGCGGGTCAGGTGCAGGCGCGCCATGGCCGGGACCTCACCAGTGCCAGGCATGTAGGTACTCACGCCTGTTGTCGAGCTGCGTGTTCTCCTGCACCTCGGCGACCTGCGACAGCAGCACGTCCTCGTCGCAGGCGCGCGACACGAGCCTCTCGCGGGTCAGGTGCAGGCGCGCCATGGCCGGGACCTCACCAGTGCCAGGCATGTAGGTACTCACGCCTGTTGTCGAGCTGCGTGTTCTCCTGCACCTCGGCGACCTGCGACAGCAGCACGTCCTCGTCGCAGGCGCGCGACACGAGCCTCTCGCGGGTCAGGTGCAGGCGCGCCATGGCCGGGACCTCACCAGTGCCAGGCATGTAGGTACTCACGCCTGTTGTCGAGCTGCGTGTTCTCCTGCACCTCGGCGACCTGCGACAGCAGCACGTCCTCGTCGCAGGCGCGCGACACGAGCCTCTCGCGGGTCAGGTGCAGGCGCGCCATGGCCGGGACCTCACCAGTGCCAGGCATGTAGGTACTCACGCCTGTTGTCGAGCTGCGTGTTCTCCTGCACCTCGGCGACCTGCGACAGCAGCACGTCCTCGTCGCAGGCGCGCGACACGAGCCTCTCGCGGGTCAGGTGCAGGCGCGCCATGGCCGGGACCTCACCAGTGCCAGGCATGTAGGTACTCACGCCTGTTGTCGAGCTGCGTGTTCTCCTGCACCTCGGCGACCTGCGACAGCAGCACGTCCTCGTCGCAGGCGCGCGACACGAGCCTCTCGCGGGTCAGGTGCAGGCGCGCCATGGCCGGGACCTCAGCAGACCCCGGCTTGTAGAACGGCGCGCGCGGGTCTTCCGGGTACATCGGCGTGATGCGGTACATCTTCTCGCGGGGATTCGTTTCGGAATTCGGAGACTGTAGACACAAAACCATTGTCCAAAAATTAACATCATACTTTTCGCGACATTCGCGACATTTTATTGGAAATGCTTATAATAGCATCTAAAGGCAGGATTATTTTAAGTTACACATATGTAGCAAACGCTAAGGTTAAGAACTCACGGAGCGATTCTTTACCGTGCCCGCATTTTATTTCCAAACTCACGAGACTGGTTCTTCGTTCTGGATTATCGCCCGGAAACCTGGCGGGCGATGATCGCAAGACGCAAGACCGGCCGCGGCACTGCGATCGCCCGCCAATCGACCGCAGAGCGCGCGGGCGCAAACCGCAGAGCTTGCGGGCGACCGCGGCCCGCGCGATTCTACAAGTTGCCCGCCGGTGCCGCGGGACCCGCAAACAATCGCGCAGTCTGCGGGTGTAAACCGCATCGTGAGTTGTGCTTAATTTTTACATGTGAATCTGCATTCTACAGAGGTTGCGGGTGCGGTTTAAATCGCTCCGTGAGTTCTTAGCCTAAAGCGCAAAACTATTCAATCCAAAGCTATTTTAAACTCTATTTTGAGTATCAAAATACAGGAACGGGACGAAACATGGCACACGAGGATATAAACTCTGAAAGTCGTCACAAAATTGTTCATCTGTTTAATGAGCAGTGTGTTACGCGTACCATGTAGGAGATGCCGTTGTCGGTGCCGGCGTCGTAGGGGAACAGGTCCACCACCTTGTGCTCCACCCACGAGCAGTCCTTCTGGCACAGGTCCAGCCCGCTCACACCCACCACCCAGTCCGGGGACGGACCTGAATCATACGTGTCCTTATAATTAGCAACATTTTTTGTCTGTTTGCTGATTTTAAATCAAATTTTTTTTTCTTACTTTCACACAACGCCCTCTAGTCTCAAACTAAGCAGAGCTTGTGTTATGAGTATTAGATAACTAATAAATAAGTATACCTTAATATTTCTAAATACATAGATGTCATAGATAAATTACATCCAGACACAGAACAAATTTTAATGATCGTGCTCATCACACAAACATTTGTCCTGAGTGAGAATCGAGGAGTCAGGGCCACTAACTACTAGACCAACAGGCCCGTCATCTTTTTAAAAGTGCATCTTGTACGTCGATACGAAACACCACTTTATTTGAGTATCTGTAAGGTTAGTAAGACTGGTTACCGAACATGGACGCGAGCGAGAGCAGATGCCGCTTCCTGTCGACAGTGAAGGCGGCGCTGGTGTTGTGGTTGAGGCGCGGGTGCCACAGCCCCGCCGCCTTCACGATGGAGCGCAGGCGCGCGCCCGCCTGCCGCAGCTCGCGCTCCAGCAGCCCCACCGAGCCCCACTCCGCCAGCGACCTGACCATACACCATACCACCATGTATCTTTCAAGCTAACTTGTCTCAGATCACATCTAGCTAAATTCGAAATTCCATAATCTATGTTACTGGCCTCAATATCCTTGGTATCCTAACAGATTAGCAAATGTCTGATATAGAAACGTGCAAACCACTGCCGGAAAGTTTCGAAAGTCTGTATTGTATTCATTTGGCTTCAATTTTAGACCTGATCAAGAGTACCTGACGTGTATTATTATGTACTTATACAATCACAAAGTATGCTTAATTCTCTATCATGTATAGTAGCTTAGTATCGCCGAGTCTACCTGAATCCATCGGTAGCGATCTCGCCCTCTCCCCAGAACTTGAAGTTCTTGGGGTGCGTGGCACCGATGACGTCAGAGAAGTGCGTCAGCCACATTGCTTGCACCGGGAAGTCTTTCGGATGCGTTTGTGGAGACCACAGACCTTCGAACACCATCTGGGAAATAATTAGAATACTTAGCGACCGTATTCTTTGATCATTGATTAAAGTTGTCGTTGTGGCGAGGCTGGCAGGTCACCTTGTACTTGGCGTCGTCGCAGGCGCAGCAGTCGCTGTTGAGCAGCGAGGTGTCCTCACATACGCGCTTCGTGAGCTGTCCGTCCTCCGCGAACCAGCGCGACGCGTTCTCGTACACAAGGGCCCTGCACAGAATGCCTTCTATAAGAGACAATTTAAGTCATTCTAAAATAATATTATATAACTAGCTTTCCGCTCGCGGCTTCGCCCACGTGTAATTTGGGATTGTGGCGTTTTTTAATGATCTCGACAGGACTTTCTCCTCCCCCCCCCCAGCCCGCTATCTAAGGGCTTGCTACTCCAAAAATCCCTTCTTAGTGGTCAATTATGTTACTAAAGGAAGCCTTGTTCAAAATATCAGACTCCTATACCGAGAGGTTTCGGCTGTGCGTTAATCAATCAGTCACCAAATCGCACCCGCGAGTTGGAGGGTAGTTTGGAAAAACTTACATTACCAAACGTATTTACTTGCCTATGTACGTGTTCGTGCCAATTTTTAAGTTTATAAACCTAAGGAATAACATTTTTCATAGAAACGTTTTTACCCCTTTTCGCCCCCTTGGGAGTACAATTTCCAAAAATTTTTTTTAATGCTCACTCCCGTCAGTAAAGGAAGCTTTGTTCAAAATATTAGATTCCTATACCGAGCGGTTATGGCTGCGCGAAAGTCAATCAGTCACCCAATGGCAACCCCCTAAATCACTATTGGAGGGTAGTTTGGAAAAAATTATAATGCCAAACTTATTTACTTGTCCATATACGTGTTTGTGCTAAGTTTCAAGTTTATAAACCCAAGGAATAAGATTTTTCATTGAAACGTTATGACCCCTTTTTACCTCCTTAGGGGTTGACTTTCCAAAAATCCTTTCTTAGTGCACCCCTACATATCTCAAGGAACCTACATGCCAAATTTCAGCTTTCTACGACCAGTAGTTTCGGCTGTGCGTTGTCTGTCAGTCAGTCAGTCAGTCAGTCAGTAACGGAAGAGTTTTATATATATAGATAAACTGACTCCTAATACATCGTGACAGACTAAGAATAAAAGAGAGGCGAAAACTTCTCTAAATTCTACAATTCCATTAAACTTATTAAAAAATATTTTTTTTTTAATGATTATGGTCAGCGTTCTATCTTACTTGAGTAGAACACATCCTGAGCCAGTCGGCGGCGCCTTCCACATGACCTGGATCTCAGTCTTGGGCAGGTCATCGGCCTCTATGACAGAGTTGGTGCACTCCTCGTCGAACTTGGTGAGCGTGTCGGCGAACAGCTGGAACTGTCCCTGCTTGCTGGGCAGGCGCGCAGCCGCCGGGTCCAGCGGGTCCAGCACCAGCTGGAAGCGCGTGAACTGCTGCACCACGTCGTGCGTGCGCGACCCCACCAGCGTCACTGCAACGTACACATTTATGCTTTGTTAGCTTTTGTATATGTAAAAAAACACTTGCGTAGATGAAAAATCAATTAATAATGTGTAAATTTGTATTAAAACAGAAATAAAACCTCAGCAAAAGTTAAATAATTGTGTCAAACATTCTGCCGCCACGCCAATCGGGTCATCGGAACAATATTGCAATATTCTCAGTATTTAGATATGAGGTTCAATCATCCGGGATAATTATCATTTCTAGTAAGAGAGAACACGAACAAAGCTCGTTATCAGGCGAGCGCATTTTGCAAGTGTCGCTAAATATAACGTAGTCCTCACAATTCACCGCGCTCCCGATCGGAACTGTGCTGCATGACTCAGTTTTGTATCTGCAATAACAATTAATAAGGAACCAACAAACTAGTCCAGCTTCATAATCCTTTAATAAAAGTATTATGCAGGTTTGAAACTAGCTTTCAAGAGACATAAACTTTGTTTAACAAACTAATTGAAATCGGACAAGTTTCTATGGTTAGGCCAGAAATACTTCCGCCGTCTTCATAAAATTATCATCGCAAATTTCCGAAAACCGCGGAAATTATTGTCATACAAGATAACGTTCTTATAAACTATTCGTTTGGGTATGACCACAAAAACTATAAATATAGCTTAAATTATCAAAAAAGGTCGTTGAAATCATTTGAACTGTGATAAGACCACGACATATGTAAGTAATAACTTTTTGCAGCTACAAAAAATATTAACACGAGCAAAATATCTAAATACAATTCCACCATGTTTTGAATGTAATAAGTCTAAGTTATTACATTAATTAGTGTGTCCATAAATGTGGGTAACATACTGACCGACATATCTCTCCCCGGGAGCGTAGCGCTCGACCTCGCCGTTGATGAGCAGCCTGTAGAAGTTGTCCCCGGGAGACTTGGCTCCCGCGCCCTCGCCTGGGAACAGGTCGCAGGCCAGCGCGCCCGCCGCCGCCGCCAGCAACACACACAGCTGCCACATCATCATACCCTGGACAATATCCACACACTTACCAAACATGCTTATTAAAGATTTTTCTGTGAGATTATAAACAGCACCTGAACTGCGTACTTAGATTAAAGCTTACAAATCCGAACACATTATTACACTATTAGATACACTAAGTAAAGATTCGTATAAAAAAATGCAAAATTCTCGCAATTTTCTCTGAATCAAAACTATGCACTTGTTAAACTAAAAAAAAAAAAAAAAACTTTTCTTATCACTACAGAATGTTGTGGAAATATTGTGCAAGCTAAGGATATGTGTGTCGCTCACCAGCGTAGCGCGCGTGAGCCGCCAGCAGAGTGCGGCGACTCGCGCGCCGCCGCGCCGCAGATAAAGGGTCACGTCTCCGACCCCCGCGCCCTAAATGTGCTCACTTCCACACTACACAAGAAAAATATCTCTTGTTTACGGACCATTCGTTTTGATATACATTGCAGAATCCAACTCGATCACACCGGCCTACTCGTGTTCCTTCCTTATTGAACTTTCTTAGTTACAGGAAGCTGCCTCATATCCTATTTACAGCGGCTTACAAATCGCAGCGAATTTGTGACGGTTGCCATTTCAAACACAGAGTAGTATATTTTGTGATTCAGTATAAATCTGCCTACGGGCTTATATGCACAAGTAGCTATTATTTAACATAATATGTATTTACTACAAACTACTTATATTATGTAATCTACTTTAATGCTATTTCTGGCAAAAAAGAAAAAAAACAGAAGGTTGTCACGGGCACAAACCTGATAAGAATTACATTTTTACGATAAGTCCTGTCCCAGTCTTAAACTCATTTACTGTTTAAATGTAACAAAAGCTTTCTCACGCATTTCCACAGCAGCGGTCAAGGTTGCGTGATAGCGGAACTATTGCAGTTGTGGCCTCTAGCCTCTGCAAACACGTGCGGCACTGCTTCCGTGAACCCGACGCATGTCACACCGTAACCACGGCTAGTAGCCCAATCCGAAAACCAAGGAGCTGATATCAAGTTTTGTTTGTTTACACGTTCAACATATATCACTTACCTTTACTCTATGCGAATTAAACACAATTTGTGCTGAGATGGAACCAGCTCCACTTCCGAATCTTATTACTTTTTGCCTAATACAGGTATCAATCATACACTTTAATCGCCAAAAATGTAAGTCCATTTCACATACCGGGAGTGCCCTGGAGTGGCCGTCACTCAGGCGGCGTGCAGGCGGCTGCACAGTGTCGCGCTGTGCCGCGTGCTGGCGGGCGGAGGTGGCGGCGCGGCGACAGCACAAAGTGCCGGCTTCCGGCGTCGCATACCGCGCGCCCACACCGCGCTGCACACTCTTACCGTCTTACATAATTAATTGGACGCTTCCTACACTACGACATTGTCCTTAAATTGGGCTGCCGCGATTAGGGACGGTATTAGTTAAGAAGTAAGCCTAGGGGAACAGCAAATCGTTGTCATTAGACATTTCCTTAAACCGTTACCTGTTTTATAACAGACCCAATTGTAATGTTGGATTAGAGTAACCGGATGGTAATGTCTTTACCACTACACTTGATGAGATTAACAGAAAACATGTCTGCGTCACGCTGAAACTCCGCGCAGTTAGCTTCACAACCAATTGATTTAAACAAATATATATATTTTTTGTTTTGTTTCAGGTAATACGCCGTTGATGTTGGACACGTTTCAGTAGAGAAATCCTACAGGTAGGTATATTATAGTATTTTATACAAATCTTGAGGTGTCGGAAAAAAGTTGCGCCCTTAAAATGAAAACACTACAGTCATCGCGTTTTATTCAAACCTAAATAGGTCTACAGATTCTAGAATAGGTCTAACGTTACATATTACAACTGAGCGAAAATCAAAGTTGATTTCTAGAAGCGACTACAAACAAACCGAAACTAGACTGCACTGGGTACGCAAGGCGGACATGCCGACCGCTGCAACTTAAGGAAGCTTAACCTGATCTAATCTAATAATCCAGTTCTGGACATCAGTCCAGCCGATATCAATCGGCTAAGTCATGATCATAATAGAAGGTGTAAAATACCGTTCCTTAAAAAGAATATTTGGGAAAGTAGCTACACAACATGAGAAAAATTAGATTAGTACTTGCCTGATGCACATAAATATGTTCATTAAACCACTAGGCCGCAAGGACCAGGCACTCGTGTAAGCCCCAATGTTGAGGACGCCGCACTGTGACAGTGTGTGTGGCAGTATATGCATCTGTAAAGGGCTCAGTCAAAACCAATAAAACAACGACATACCATTTGCAATTATTTAATTCAGTCATATAATACAAATATTAAACTATGCATGATAAAGTATGTTCTTGACTAGATTTGTTATTCATAAACATATGGGTCTGCAACATCGCACGTACGGCACTGGGCGGGCGAGCACACGATAAACAACATCTTATTGTGTTCAGCGCGAGTCTGACAGGAGAGCTCAAAAGATTGTGATGTTCAATCTTGTTGTTCTATATAAATAGCGTTGTTTACATCGTAATACTGCAAGTGCTGTGTGCTGTGTACCACACAGCCCGCCTCGCCTCGCACCGCGCTGCTGCAGTCGGAATGCTATCTCACTAGTAATGACTAACGACATAATATGTAATAGGAATTATAACTTTTAATACAAAAATATGATATTTGTCGGTGATCAACTGTGTAACATGTACGCAGGTCAATAGTTTATCGTCCGAGCTTGTCGGTTTATTCAAATCCAGTAATATGTATCACTCATAAAGATAACTCGTACAATTTTATTAAGAATATAATTCAATATGGGAGTCTCGAGTGCATATCAATTCTTTAATGCTTGTTACAAAAATATTTTTAACTATTTCGAGGCCAGCAGATGCATTTTGTTTTTACGAATTCAAAAGTAAAATATTCAATAATATGTATCATGACCATACTCTTTTGTCATTCAGTCTACATGTTAATTTTAATTTGCATCTAGGTTAACTGATAAAAAAGTAAATAATTGTTAATCATTTCATTTATTTATTATGAAAGGTATGTCCACAACCAGTCCAATGAAACCGTTTGTGCGACGTTCTTACTCTAAGTACGTGAATGTACATGAATATGTACCTACTTGTACTTAAAGTTGCGTGTGGAGCATCACTTGGATCACTTCGGTCGCGTGCTGTTATCTCAGCTGTTTCGTAAACCGAACATGCATCTGCCGGCCCCGGCACTAGTCCTGTACAATCTGTACTACAGTCAAATAAAACAACCATGCTAATGTCCCCGGGTGACCGAGCTGTGAGAGATTCAGCTTACTTACTATTTATGATCTTAGGCCTAAGCAGTGACTAGAGTATTCGCTTTGGCAATATAACATAACTAAAATACAATAAATAAGATTTCCCATTTACGTCGTAGCAGTATATAATAACATATGACTAGCTGTGAGATCAGTGCAACATGTAATAGTGAACATACTGCAATACATAGACGTTATCACTTAACCAGTCTCGACAAAGTATAGTTTCTAAATAAAGGAAGTAATATTTGTGTTAAATGGTACTTAGTATAATTCATAAATTATGTATACTTAAATAATGTCGATTACAAAGCTATAAGTCGGAATGTAAGCATGGAACACGTATTGTTCACACAAGTCAGTACGAAGGCGAGGACTGAGCGCTCGTAAAACTTAATCTTACTCTATTATCTATTTAGATCATTCTCACAAACAATATAACACACACATTGTGAAGGTATTCAGTATCGTGGCTTACAAGTTCATAGCAACGAGTTGTGATATGTATACAGCGCTCGCTACAGAGAGATCATGCTACATCGTTGTATACACTTGCATAATTTATATAAAACAAATATAGTTCCACGTGCAACAAATACATGGGTTAGATTAACTAACGATCAGTTAATGACTGTGCGGATAACGTCTCGGTCGCCCCCACACCACGCCAATGAGTACTGTGCGCGACGTGTTGCGGGTTCGAACCCCAGTTCAGACAAATATCTCTGTGATTCGTTAACACTTGTACCAGGTCCGCGTGTTCTTTGTGCATGCGATTTGAGTGTGTTCGAGCCCCCGCGCATACAAATACGTTCACTGGTGAGCTATTCTGTACACTGTACTTAAATCGGTTTAAAAGAAAATACCGCAGTTTTTAAGATTAATTACACACTTTATCCTTCATTTTAATTAAAATAATTTACATAAAATATGGCATACTTCGTCCAAGCACAAGTTTTTATTTTTGTCACATTTTCAAATTGGTCACTAGGTGACGTGCAATACCTTACATATTCGTTTTTGGGTTTTGGTTGAAATATTTTTCAATTGCTTTAGTAGATCGAAGTTAAAAAAAAAAACAAACAATATTTGATTAAATCATTGCTTGTTTTTGTTACTAAAATGTAAGCCGCGGTAGCACGCGCCGCCATTTTTCTGTCACTGATTCACTTGTCTTGCGGGACTTGTGATGCAATCCATGTTTTTTTTTTTGTTGCAAAGAAATTGTTTATAATCTTTAACTTTTTTAGTATCGTAAATAATACTTTTGAAAGTATGGTAAACAATGGCCTTTAACTGATTTGATTGAACTTTTAAAATTATTTGGTAAATGCATTCGATAACTTCTTTTTTTTCCTAGATCGCACATTTACATAAAGTAAAATTTACCGAAAACCGTAAGCGTATTTTTTGAATTAAATGACAAAGCTGTATGAAAAAATCTTAGAGTGGACAGAGTACAGTTTGGACAGATAACGTAGGGAAATGAATTAATCCTTTTCATATTTTATCCGAACAAGTGATGGCTGTTTGAGTACCTATCAAGTGATCACGAACACAGTCACAGATGATGGCAGGCTAGCAGCGCAAGCTCTATGAGGCGATGAACACGACACAACGACCAAGAGGTTCAGAGATTCCACGAATATAAGGCATGGGCATACCCCGCGACACCACATTACTTCAGTTTGTTTAGTAATTAGCGCGATTAAATATTTAACAACTGTGGCAGTAGTAATAATACGTCTTCCAATCCTACTCCATTCATAAATTATAATCACAATATTCCAAGGAACAACTTAAAAGCATCAAAAAGTTGAATTAAACAGACAAATGCGCCGTGTGTCCGCCTGTACCATCGTTTCCACAAAAACAACAGTCTTGGTTTGCGAGCCAAGTATAAACGGGTAAGTCGCTGACAAATAACAACTATTTGACGTTTAACATGGAACAGCACAGAATAAACGTAACAAGTTTTATCTAGGACTAAAGTATATTTATACCAATACGTGTTGGACAGGTCATGTAAAACTTACGGTGTAGTCTCGACGTATAGTGTTCGGGTCGTATTTAGGTATATTGCAGTGTGGAAGTGGGTAGGGTATGATCATTGTATGCGCACGTGGCGGGGGCTGCGGGAGGCCGGCGGGGGGCGCGGGGTCCGGAGGGGGGCGCGGGGGGCCTCAGAACGTCAGCACAGGCTCCTCGCGGTGGTCGAGGATGTCTGGGGAGGCAAACGTATTATTTTTTATTTTTTGCGGCTATAAAAGGTATAAATGTTTTTAAGCATAGTCCATAAATTGTTTTTATGGCATATAAAATTGCAAATATAAAAATCAATCTTATGCAAATAAATTCATACATGGAGCAGTTTAGACAACTGTAGTAATGGTGAGCATGTCAGACAGAGCATGTGTGCGTACCTTTGGCGATGGTCCACCAGGGCAGCGTGACGTAGGTGAGGTATGCGTTGAGCGGCGTGGACTGCGCGCGCTTGCCCTCCTTCCACAGGTGGAAGGTCTGCGTGAAGCCGCGCATCGCCCACAGCGGGTTGTACGCGCCGTCGTCCAGCTCTGCAACACCACACAGCTCGCGTCAACCATACACTTATCCTGGTTATGATTACTGTTTTATTTTTTTAAAGTTAGTTCTAATTTTTTAATGATTGTGAGTCTATTTAAAAGTCTATAGCTACACGGTAATGAGTGAAAACTGAAGACGTGTCGGAAATGAAAATCACGTCTGGTCAAAATGACGCGATTTGTCGTGGTGACTGTGCTGACGACATCAATTTGTAAAAGGTAACCCTAATTTGAAGTTAAGCCAGCGGGAAGCAAAGTGATGCGACGCAACAAAGTAAATTTGAGTATAGATTTTCCCTGAAGGAGGTATCGGTCGTGCCGGACGGGAGTCAGCCGGTGTATGAGTGGTGTGTGTGCGCGCGGCGTACCGGAGCGCGGCTTGCGCGGCACGTCGCACCAGTAGTAGATGTCCGTGCCGTCCGGCGTGCTGCGCCGCGGCGGCAGGCGCGCGCGCCGGAACAGCGCCGCCGCCACGCCGCGCCGCCGCGGCAGCGTCACGTAGGCGCGCGCGCCCCCGGAGGCCGCGCCCCCGTCCGCGCCCCCGCCCGCGCCCCCGGCCGCCTCGGCCGGCAGCTCCTCCGCGCCGCGCACCGCCTCGCCCGCGCCCGCCAGCCGCGCCGCCAGCGAGGCGCAGGACGCGGCGCGCGGCGGCGAGGCGGCGTCCAGCGCGGCGGCCTCCGCGCCCAGCTCGCAGGGCTCGCCGTCGGGGTCGGCCAGGTCGCGGGGCGCGGGCGCGCGCGCGGCGGCGGGCAGGCGGCGCAGCGGCGGCGGCGTGGGCGCGGCCACGGCGGAGCGGCGGCGCGGCGTGACGCGGCGCAGGCAGGCGGGGGACGACACGTCGCTGGGCGCGCGCCGGTACACGTCGCGCATGTCGGGCGCCAGGCGCGCGGCCCCGCAGCAGCGCCAGCGCCCGGAGGAAGCCTTTAGCGCGCGCCCCCGCGCCCCCCGCGCCCCGCGCCCCGCCCGCCGCGGCTCTACGGACAACACCCAGCATGAGTGCCAGCGTCCGCCGCGGGACAACACTACACAGTCTACGATACACGCTGAGAGCGACTACTGGCGACGCTCACGCGGCTAACTGACCGAACGTCAACATATCAGGGCATACTCCTAGCTGGCTTCCTCCGAGCGCTCTAACTACACGCGTGACGTGACTCAAGCTACAAGCGTGCACACTATGCGTCGCGGGTGAACAGCAAGTATGAATACTACGTACAACCGCCGAGGGATTTGTGACAAAAAATGCAAACTACATAAGCGACTACCCACTCTGAGTTACACAAACACGAGAAAACCAAAAGCATGTTTCAAATAACAGCAATAAAAACTTCCAATGGATTCATCGAAGACGCTCGAGTCATTGACCAAGAACATTCAATGTCACATTAATTTATCCAATCAGATCCATTAGACGTCTTCATTGAGTTCGAAAGAATTTCAATTTGCCATTATGAGTTTAGATTGATATTGACACTGGCATCAATTATGAGTAATCAGTAACCACGAACCACACAAGGGTTTAAATATACCACTACAAGTGGTTAGGAGCAGAGTGGTGCGGTGGTGACTGGCTACCCGAGGCTGGCACGCTCACCGTCGCGCAGGTCGCCGGCCTCCACCTCTGCCAGGCCGCTGCTGAGCGCGTCCAGGCCCTCGTTCTCGGAGCGGCTCTTGTCGCGCGTGTCGCGCGTGCGCCACCCGCCGCGCACGAAGTTGTGGATGTTGGCGCTGGGGTCGCTCAGCCGCCGCTGGACATACATACATGTCATCACTTATCAACACTGGAAAATGCTCATGTCACTCCCACGAATACTCAAAACACGTTGGTCAGGTAGAAAAATAATTGAATAAGACTTTTGGGCCAAAAGAGAACAAAATTAGTATATGAAACGAATAGTGAGGAATGTTGCGCGCTGCTGGATGTGTACCTGGTGCCTGTACATGAGCATGTCCTCGGGGTCGTCCTCCCAGTCGGAGTCCCACATGTCGGTGGCGGCCAGGCCGGGCTCGGAGCTGGGCGTGTCGAGGCCGGCCCCGTGCGGCCGCGACACAGCCATCTCGGCGTGGCCCTTGCCGCTCGGGCCCTTCATGCGCACGAACTCGCAGCGCGCCGCCGTCTTACCGCCCAGCAGGCCGAACGACATGCGCTGCGCCACCTTCGTCGACAGAGACGTTTGCTGTAACAGTACACAAACATCTCATTTGTAGGCTCAACGACAACATCGATTTCTATCTTGATTAGTGTTTCAACGTCGAACTGATAGATGTCAGCACTTGCATAGCCTCGTGAACAATTTGTTAATGTTGATATTTTCCACTTAAAGCGTTTGGATGCATTTGATTATGTGGAAATGTTAAATTCGCAGATGTATTATAATTACTAACATTACGAATTTCCAGCAATTCCTACGCGTACAATTTATTAGTCAGTAGGAAATGCATAAATAATTTCAATGACTGGCTATGTGAACACATAGTGCAGCCTAAGAAAGGAGCTTTGTGAGCAGTATCGCGCGGCGGGCGGGGCCGGGGGCGTCTGCACTGGCAACTTTATTGTTTATTTTTAACCGCGTAGTAAACAGGCCGCGACGTCACCGCGCAAACAGATGGCGGCACGCGACCGCTGCCAGGTGATAACAACTCCGCGCGCGCCGCGAACTGCTCTCGTTGTAACAATGTTATTGTTTAATGACACTTGTGAACAATAACACCCATTGCTTTGAATTTCAATTGCGGAAAAAGCTTATTCGAAAAACCGCACAAGTACCAATAAGTAAAATTATTTTTAATGCTTATCATCAAAACATGTCTAATAATACGATTTTGACTACCTACGATAGCAAAAAAAAATATCACGAGTAGTAAAACAAGTTGTCAATGTATTGTCCATCATAGCGTTCAGTATAGTCAAACCGGTTAAATACAGAATCCGCGACGTAGGCGGACCGCGGCCCGCGGCCGGCTGACGATTTCTATTTTGCTATGAAATCGCAAAGTAATCAGGTTATTGCGCAATATTCAATTAAAATTTACTTTTCGTTTTTAACAATCTTACTTGTTTCGAATAACTTTTTTTTTAAAACAAACCTTGTTCGAGTAATATTTGACAACAACACTGTCGTGTGACGAAATAAAATTAATCAGAGAAAAAGATAATTAAGACGATCTTAACAAAATAATTTATTTAAATAAAGAACATTTAGAGATTGTTCTCGAACGCTCGTGATCTGGGGTGGAATGATAAACAGCAAAGTGAGTCACGGCTTCATTTGAGTATTAAACGCAAGAGCTATATTCATTGACAAATCGAGCTCCAAATATCTAATATTCGAGTAATACAATAATAATGTATAACTAGGCCAAGAAACAGGGACTTTGCCCTCAAGTGATAATAAGTCTAGTAATATACAAAACGTAGTACATATATGATTCACTGTCGGCTTACAAGTGGCGAGCCCTTCGTCAAAGCCGCCGCTCGGTTGTCGACCCCACACACAGTTGCCAACTTGCTATTGTTCCCTCGTTCATTGCATGATTCATGATGTTAACATACACTCACTCAATTTAGAGAAAGTAGCTGCTGCTAATTAGCGAGTAACAATATAATTACAGGCTGTGAGTGCTAAATCCTGATTAGCGTCGGAGCAGACATGTTGTACTGTTAATCGTGAAGTAACAGTAACTCAAACTGGTTTGTCAACATCATATAAAATATATATGCGACAGTTGGCAAGTTGGTTATAAGTATATTCTGAATAACTAGTTATAAGACAGAAATTGTCTCTGTAAGTAATAATGTCAAAGTCGCAGGCCACGAGAGCACTCGAGCCCTCTTGATGGAGCTACTGTACACGAGCAGCGCCATGGAAACGACTCGAGTGCCATTAGTAATTCAAGATCATGATTACTATGCGTAGTGCGTACTCAACACTCGCTATCGGTCGATTGACTCTTTATATTTACATTTCAAAACAACAAGAGATGGTGCCCTAAATTGTATCACTTCAGCAAAATAAATTATAATTTTTTTTTGCATAATTTATTACAATTGCAGTAACTTGTAATGTGTACTTATTCCGTCACACCATTTACTTTATTTATTTTATCAAAAGCAAAGTGAGTTCAAATCGCGATTATTACCACTATAAATTACTATCTATCTCTGTGAGGGGAGTCTGGTTACAGATCCTAAGTAGGCCAGAGGTAACGCTCTCGCACGTACGCCCGGAGTCTAGGCGCCACATTCGTCTAATTAATATCGACGCCTTGTGCTACACTTCACGGGAAGTATGATAATAAATGGGACGTATCAGAATAGAATGATCTGCGTACTAATAGCTTCAATAAGAACGCAATAACGTGGAGTTCGGGATTGAAGTTAGGCTTATTAGGGATATTTGAAGCGGAAATCTGTAGGGGTAGTACGTAGGTGGTGATGTGCGGTGACGGCGTGCAGTGATGTCAGCCTCGCGCCCCACTAGCGCCCGCCGCCGCCCGCCGCCCGCCGGGTGACGCGCGACCCCCCACCAGACAGGCCTGAATTTACTACTCACTACTTTGTACCTACTATACTTTAGGGAACGTATTTTATCTATCACGGTCTTTAACATGCAAACCGTGTTACTGTAGTCGGTTATAATTATAGTTTCGTTAAAATTATAACAATGAATTATGAATCACAATCAGTCACAATGTTCGTAACATAAAGAAAACTGTACAATCACCGCTTGCACATTTTAGATTTAATAAAAAATCAATAATTTACGTTACCGTAATCAAATATATTCAATCAATTAAATTAAATTAAACAATAAAGGATAATTAGTGTTTATCCCCATGGAAAACTAGAACTAGTCAAATATTTGACATAGTTCGTATCTAGTCTGTGGTTTTCCTTATTTATATACGATCTATAGATAAATTAGGTTAGTACAACAGAATCAGCAATTATTAAATATTATGTGGTCAGTTAATAAAATAAATGGATATTACTAACAAAACGATACATACGCGTCGCCGTTATGATAATATTAAACTAGGACAAGCTCCAGGTGTTCGTTGTCCGGTGGGCAGTGACATAGTATGACCATGATTTTACCTTGATCATAATAGTCAAGGGAATTAAAACAAAGGTGGCATCTGTAGGTATTAACTACAAGTTCATTACAACCGCGGAGTACTGACTGACGCATGTTTAGTCTGTTGGAAACGATCGGCTTGTATATTGTAGCTCGCTAGATACTGTAGGTGCTGCTGAGTGAGTGCCGAGAGACCTGGCGAGGCCGGGCAGGCCTGGCCGAGCTCGCACTCACCAGCCACCAGTAACGGCAGTAACTCCCATTTAACGGGGCTGTGACGGTGCGTAGGCGGTGCGCCCGGTACATGTTGACGTCATACCTAAAGCCTGTTTGCACCACAAAATTAGACTGCCATTAATCGGACTCGTTAATATGTAAAGCACACCCCTACTTTCAGGAACAATTGACATTTCAATTAATATAGGGGTGTCAGCGAAATTTTCAGATTAACATTGTAATATGCTCTTATTCGCAATGTCTGATCTTAACTGAAAAGTCGCCCCGTAGTCAGTTACCTACATTTCTACATACACTATGGAAGGACGTTTCGTTTAGTTTAGTCACGTGACTTAGATCTGTAATTTTTTTTCAACGCTACGCTGTCGTTTTATATCAACGTTAACACATGTCGAAATGCCTCTTAGCTTTAGGGGGCAGTTAGTAGGGGCTATAGGATAAACGTCAGTGAATTACGTGAACGTGGTGACGTGGTCCGCGGGGCACGCGCAGTGACGTCTGCGCGCATCACCCGCCAAGCTATGCCAATGGACTTCCTTCCGGTGCTTAGTGCCCGCACGGCGCATTGTAACGGTCGATTGAAACAAATTGCAGCAATTTGTGAGCGACCTAATTCTAAAAAGCTAGGAGTAGTGCCTAGGTATCAATCCGAGGAATTTTGTCACTTGCTTAATTTAAATGTGATTTTATGATGACAGACATTTGACAAATGACAAAATGTATCAAGATTCCACCGTAATCAAAAAAAGAGCTAGCCATAAGTACTCGGTTCCACTGAAGCGTGCAGTGATAATGTGGGGTGTTCCGGAGATGTATATCCGAGGCCCAAGGCCGGCGCCGCGTGACGTCACGCCCGCCGCGACGCCATAAACCCATCCCGTCAACTGTCTGCGGCAACGAAGCCGAGAGCATCTCACGCGGCATCCATGCTGACTCTACGTACACCATCGAGCAGGTATACTCTCTAACATATGATAGTACATTTATCTTAAATGTCAAGTTAAGAATCACAAACATTTCACTTGGTAGGAACTACATATTCCTATCTAATAACCTACATGACTTAAATTTTTCGTTATTGGATTACAAAAAATATTTGAACAGTTACCTCCAATAAAGTTCGCAGTACTTGCAGTAAAATTAGAATTAGTGTAGTCGTGTAAGAGCATTGTTGAAGTTGAAGTGCAATACAATTAGTTTAATTAAATACACTACTTATTTATCATCCGATAAGATTAGACTTCACCGCAAGGGTTAAAGTATAGATAGATATTATGAGTGGTCGATAGTCTCATTACATCCATCCATTACTCTAGGGTATATTATGTATTATTAGCAAGCACGTTATTAAAATGCATTTATTCTGTTACGTTCAAAACACTGTTTGTTTATTATTCAACCTTCAACGGAGACAACAAAAAAGTAACGCAAAAAAGTCCTAATGATATTTGTCACTAATAAATTATAAATAAATATTTAATGAACGCTAGACATTTCCGCAATCAAAAGAGGCCCTGGAATAAAATGTAGTTTTCTTTTGTATTTCATCATAGTTATCAAGACAAACGTCACATCCTTCTCCATTGAAATAGATAAAAACCTTGTTTATATCAAAAACGTATGAATTGCAAAACAACAAGTTCGTCCAGGTTACATTTAAAGTGTTTGTTTTCGATATCTTTGTGACTATTGTTATCAAAATCGCGAGATAATAAAAGTACACGCGATTATGAAGCGCGCGGACATCCGAACGATCTTTGAATAACAAGTGTAGCACAAAGAAGCCGACCTTGTACATTACTCATTCGTACGCAAATTGCAATCAAATGATCTCCGAGCTTTCCGCGCCGGCGAGCGGAAGGGAGGAAGGCTGTTACTCAGGCTTGACGCAACACCTTATTTTGGATCGATTCGAGTCAACGAACATCAACGACACTATTCTGAATAATTATCCAATTCAGAGTGAATGACGCGTCCGCTACGACTGGTGGCCGGTGGCTGGACGTTCCCACACGCAGCCCCGCGCACGGCACACGCTTGTTTTGGAAGCAGTCAATATCGCGGAATGGACATAGCGCGGTTTATAAAACAATCGTTACGAGATACGGAACTTGCCGCTCTAATGTATCGAGGGCGCCTGAATTCATTACATATAGACAAGCGCAGTGTCCGGAACTTTTGAAACTAATTAGGTACTTGCTTAGGTTAATTGATTCTAGTTCAATACTTTGCGATCTAAGCAAGGGTTAACAGTATCAGTTTCCCCAAAACTGTTACTCGCTAAATTTCGCTTAAGTTATTTCTCTAAATTAATTTGGATGAAATTTGTTATGGACTTAGTTGAGACCCTGGACATAGCTTACTTTTGCCGACTGCTTAAAAAAGGTTAAGCTATAACCGACATACACGTGGGTGAAGCCGCAGGAAAAGCTAGTAATAATATGTTTCAGGCGGTATGTCTCAGTGTTCCTACTTATAAATCAATGAACTGATTGACTCGTGACACCTACACAAATTGTAAGTATTTTGAAGAAATCCAAAACAAGCCATAAAGCATGATTTTTCCATTACGCAGAGGACAGTCAAGGCCGGCAGCCGGCAGTCACCCGCGCGGCGCGCGTCCTATGGATTCCGCGAAGCTTGGCGCGGAGGCGAGTCATTCGCACAAAAACATGTTAATTGCTTAATAACTCAGATATTATATCAGATAACGTTAATGTTATTTGTACGTAATCAAAGAGTATTTCACGTCTTGATTAATTGAAATACGATCGTGCACATAAAGCACGTGACGGCTCTTGCCCTGTGCGGGATACATTTTTTCGTTGTATAGAAAAAGTAACGAATCGTAGTCGCCTTATAGACAAAAAATAATAACATTGTCCTTGCGCCAATCTAGGCTAAGAAATGGCACTAACTATGCAAGTCCGAGCCACAACGGAATGTCTCCGTCTATTGCCTAAATTGATGGAGCTAGTAATAGCTGCGCAAAAATCTATAAATTTTGCACACTTGTGACTACTTATGTGAAATTATGAGTCTGCATCTCATATCAACATTCTGAATAACCTTCAGATAAAGGTCGTAAATCATAACGGTTGGTCACGGGTATTCAAGACGGAGCTCGGAGGTGCGAGATTGACACGATATCTGGTAATAGTAACTTGATCTAAGCTGAAAACACAAGAAGCAACTCGAGTTGCTAATCTGCCAAGAGTGAGGCTCCGCTAAGCAACAGCGACATGATAAGGAGGACGTGAGCACGCAGCTCGCGCCGCGCGCCGCCGACACGAGGCTAATACCTTAAGTAAGATAACAATGAACATGTTCGCCATTTTTTCGAGAAGTTCTGCCGAAATCTCATGCCGAACTAAATAAACCCTGCTATCTCGATATCAAATAAGTAAATGAAATCTTCGATTTCTATCGCACTAAGTAATGCAAACAATGCGAACACAGCCGTTTGGGCCAGTGCTCTCTGCTCGAGCCGTCGCAGAATGTTGTTTAGAGAACTATTCGAAAAACTGAAACCGCGACTCATCGCAACAATCCGGACTGCCTGGGGGACTTGCGTGGTTTAAGCTGTTCTATGAGCCTTGTTATAGATATTTCAGCTAACCTACATTATGTTTAATCTATCGCTTCAATTTCATACTTCAAAGCAGCTGTTTGGAATACTTTCATTAATTCGGAGTAATTTAAAAATACTATAGTGGTGGCACGCGACGTGGTTGGTACATAAAAGCGTTTTTAATAATCCGTATCCGGCTATAGCGGGCGGCCGCCATGACACTTGTTGCTGGACATGCGCCCTTCGACGCAGGAAGCAAATCTTCTATCATACCAACACATACATGCGGGTCGTACACAGCTTCACGACCGAAATTAACAAGTTTTGGAGAAAGACAATCAAATCAAGGATAGGAATATAATATAAAATACACCAAGCATTACTGATACACAATCTGATGATCATAAATAATTATGATAAGGCCTAAAATTATATGACATGTAGTTTTAGCAGCGAATATGCAACGTCATATCTGCGGATTAAAAGAAGCCTAAACTTCTTGTAATTACTGATTATCGGTTGAAGCAGCCAGTCAGCGGGAAGTCAGTGATGCTTACCCTGGAGTCGTAGACCCTGGTGAGGATGTCGTAGCGGATGGAGCCGAGGAAGATGACGGCCTGCGCGGCGCAGCCCCGGCCGCGCGCCACCAGCTCCACGCACACCATCTCGCCGTCGCGCACCACGATGTCACAGAACACCTGCGCCACACACACGTCATACACCTAGGTTAGGCGCGCACTGCGGAATGCTGAATGCAAGACACACTGTCAGTTGTATATGATGCGATTTTATCCGCAATGCGCGGATATTGGTACCGCTTATTATATTACATTCCTCTTGTTTCCGCAGTGCGCGCCTTTTTACACATATATGACGTAATGACTAGTTAAAGAATCTAGTTTATCACCATAAAATATTATATTCAAAAATACTTTGATTTAATTTACAACCAAACCAAGGAACCGACGTGATATGATAGCCTAATTCATCACTCATGTTGAAGAGTTTGTGTATTCTGTTTGTTGTAAGTATGACGACCCGCCACAGCCACTGTGCGCGGCGAGTCGCGGGTTCGATCTTCGTGTAAGACAAGCATGTGTGTGATTCACGAAGATCTGTTCTGGGTCTAGGTGAAACCCGTGACAAGGATTAAACTCCTTAAAACGGAAATCGATTTCAAAAAAATAAATGCACAGATATTACTGAGTAGGTTCATGCGTGATTCAAGACATAATTAGTGAATTAAAGAATATTGTGAACCTAACCTACTAAATTCTTTCGCCTTGTTATCGGAGCGTGCGGTCAAGATATAAATCACCTCAAATGAATTTCAAGATAGGATAATTGATGTATGCGGCTTTATTTGACAGATTGTATCGTGTTTTAAGGATGTAAAGCACTAAGTTGTTTGATTAGACTATAAAGTTAGATTAATAATACGATTTAAAAGATATTATGTAGTATTAACAGCGGTTGACTCATCCCTATTGAAAAACAACAGTAAGTATTTATTCAGATTAGCTTCATGTTTCCATAAATAAGGATAATTACGGCTTGGCAATTAGAGCGCAGTGTGTACTTCACACTCGTGGGTTGCCGTGTGGTGATGATGGCAGGCAAACACATTTGTACGCAGCTCTTAGGAAAGGTACACGAGCCAATTAACACTCAGTCGACAATAATACGTGACTGTCACTCTCGTGAGACTTGTAAATCAGCGGGGAGGACACGCCTGGCTCATCTTACACACTAACTCACATACTGTCGATAAACTCTACCGATCAAGTGTAATCATTTCAATAGAGAACGGCATTCTTAACGTCTTTATCGAACGTCTCTACTCAGGCGTATTGATAAACCAGACTAGTTGGAAATGCGCGTGACTTACCGTTAAACGCTTAGATCTCCAAATGTATATTTTTGTATTCATAAACATTGATTCATGAAACATACCACATTCCTTTTTTTTTTAATAGTATACTTAATCCAGTAGAACCTATCTTACCTAGTACCTATAACCTTAATGCAACTCATACCTCGTAGTTTGGCGCCACTGCAAACTGCTCTAGCTAATGAGATATGGACAGCTAAGCTGTTTAACTTAATTAAAAGAATCGCTAATTCCTTAGCATCGTATGTAGTTAGACACACAGAGTGCGCTGACTCATACACGGAGGCAATTCATTCAATCCACAACTAAGTAACACGTAACTAACTTACTGTGGTTTTAGTGCGACAATGGCCGTGATGTCATTCTGATTCGATCATAACAGGTATATTAGGGTTAAAGCCATGAACTTGATCTATTTACTAATACATAATTATGAGGAAATCATTATTTTCTTTACCGGTCATTCTAATATATTGCGATATAATTAAACTCATAATCTAATTCTACACTTATGCAGGCTACAGCTATTTTTTTGCGTCATTTTTCTTTAATTGCGTCGTCTTCGCTCTATTTCAAGACAACCGAACAATGAAAACAGCACCATTTAATAGTTATTCTCGTTTACAAAAATGTTCAATCCTTATGAAGAAATCTCCACTGAGTGTCTTAAACAATGACCGCCTCTGACCTTCCCTTGGCGTGTGCCTTCAGTTTCACACAATTTTAATACAATGATGAGATGACAATAGAACGGCTTTTAGTAGCTGTGTTGTCGTGTTTTGTATTGTCATCCCAGCTTACCGATCGGCCAGTGGTGAGTACAGATTGCTCTCTTGACTGATACATCACACTGTAGCTGAAGTTGTAGAAAACAGCCGCCGCAACGTACTGACTTACTTTCATACTGATATAACACATGATTTCGCCATGAGACGCGAAATTTATTTGTGTGATGTATTGAGAGAATTGTCTTAGATAAGGCATTCAACTCAAAGATTACTTAAATTTAACAACAACTGGCTAAGCCATGTTGAAAATTTAATTGCCATAGCAAGCAAAACTGTCATCAATACTATATTATGTAATTCATTTGTTAAAGGTGTGCTGCAGTATCCCCATTTTCTAACTTGTCCCAAGTCCAACAACGATATTGCCAAGAACTTGGTCGTCATTTAACATCCACTTTTCTTTTATCTATAAAAATTAAAAAGGAAGTTAGTTTATCGCTTGCTTGTTTTCTATAATGGAATATTACTCGAAATATCGATCAGCGGACGGCCGCGAGGCCCAAAAAGCAGTGTCGATAACACTTCTGTTATCAAGCATAAGCATAAGCTGATAAAATCATCGTTACTGATAACGTCGCCGTCGTACACCTATACGCGTTAGTACTTAATAAATAGTACTATTTCAGTGCAGTGGTATTATACATTTATTCTATTCACACTTTTGCTTCATATGCTCGCAATGTTAAAGATAGACGGATAACAGCTCTTACTCTAAAATTTACTGAAAATGAGAGGATGTTGCCAACTATTCGTCGAATTCAGTCTAAAGTAAATATGTACTTTCAAATAAACACTCTTCCCTTATTTTTTTAAATGCAAAACAATAAATACTTCTTTATTTTATAACGGTGATATTATTTAAATGTTACGTAACATTCTACTGATCATGAAGCGATACGTCATGGGTGCATCAAAGTTCATTATAATTGTAGATTTGCATGATTATTCTTACAGGACACTATCATCACGCGCAGGTCGCCACGTCAGATAACTACCAGGTTAATTAGACTTCAGGTTACGACCATTATGATAATTCAATAGTTTTATGTGAGGTTTAGTCTAGAAAGATATGATAACTTCGTCTGCGTGGAATTTAACAAAAATGTTAATTTGTTATGCATTATAATTCACTTTTGTTCCGGGGTTATTCTTTTAATAAGTCCCCCTCCATTAGCAGCTAATACTCTCAATTTACCGACATACATACCAGGGTCGAATGTTTTATTAGGTACGTATATGTATAGATATTAAGTGAAGTCAAGGACAATTAAATACTTTTAATCAACAATACACTAACTTGGATTAGAATAGACATACTGACAGTAGCATTTCTTACATCATTTTAAAAGGAATAATTTATTTCGTAAGTTTTTTAGGATATCTTAAACTGATTACACAGCGCACGAAAGGGAAGACAAAATTTGTTGTTAACTGTTGCGTCGCTCCAATTGATCGCAACGAACGTAATCTTATACTTAACTCAATTAAATAGGTATAACATTGACTGTTGATCTGTTTCATCTATTAGCATATCATTATAATACAATCGCCGCCTTATGCGCAGCGCAGAAATTCTCAAATGTATGTATATTGGGAGTCAAAGGTTAATGCTGTCTACATCCAGTACCACTGGAGCCATGCGCTGTGCACAAAGATTTGTGATATCATCTCCGCTTGCTTACACAACAGCCTCATTGTCTCCGCGTGTAGCAAATTAAAATTGGATTCAAATCTCAACCATAAAAATAGTTACTTATTTTCTTTTCAACGTTAGTACAATATCTACGTTATTCCAAAATAAAACGTCGAAAGCCGATTTTAACTGAAATCTATAAATAAATCCGTCTTGAGTTTTCAGATTAAAAACTATTAAAGTAGCAACCAGTATGTTTAGAATTCTAGAAGTAACAAGAAGGTAAAGACCACCTCAGAAACAAAACTAATTATACAGTTTGCAACCCTTGAACACATTCAATACTAAATAATTGACAGGGGTTGACAAAAATATTTTTTGCAATAGCTATAGATGACGAACGATGCAGAGCTATACAAAATGCCAGATATCATGATGCAATGAAATAATCTGAGTCTTCAAGAGTGGGATTTGTCAGAGTAAGCTACTGCTCCAGCTACTACTGCCTGTTTAATTACAATGGATGTAACTAGGCCGGTATTGTGTGGCCCTCGCGCGTGTAACTCGACACCTGCAGTGCGAGTGCACCGAGAGTGGAGCGCCCGTCAAGGACTACGCTCACTCGGTGGCCGCTAAGATCTGTCGTGACCATCTGTGGACCAAGGGGTTAAGGAAGGCTCGTCAACGGCCTACGTAGGCTTGTCAATAAATGAGGGTGAACAATTCGTAAACAGTGGACTTTGCGGCGGAAGAATTTTGATTTTGATCGCTGGGCACCTCATTTTCCGATCACACAGGTTCTTGCCGGACGCGGCTGCTTCGGGACCTATCTGTGTTGGACCAGACGTGATTAGTTTAAGGTGCGCCATCACTATGCAAATCCAGAAGTGGAATAACATGGTTGCTGAGAAGAAAAGCAAGGGGTATGCATCTTGCACCTGTCCCTTTGGGGTCTTTCGAGAACTGAGACCCTCCAGAGCAATCCAATGTTAGTGCAAGCAATCTCGTGGCTCTGAGAAAGGCAAGGAAGAGCACGAGGTGTGTTTAGTCGGCGAAAGTCAGATAACCATGCTACTGTATGCCTTTGGCTTTGGTCAGGTCAATATCAATTATCTAGTAATCTCAATAGTTCCGATCCTTGGGGTCCCCTTTGTCAGATTAAAAAGACCGGAGCCAGATACATTTTGAAAATAGTTTATGGAAAAAGTAAGAAAATAGTGTTTGGGAACAGCTTTTATAGCTGACGGAGGGAACAGATGAAAGGTTTGTCAGAATCTTAACCTATAAAATCCCCTACGCAATGTTGTACCCACCAACGGGTTAAAAATCAATACGGTTTTTTTTTATCAGGCTAGTATGGAAAGAGTCGAAAGGCAGTCAGATCGATTTAACACAAGCTATAGTTGCAGAAATACAGTAAACCGTGAGTGCAGACCAGTGGTCATGTCGGTGGTTACGATGAAGTCGTGGGAAATCTATTTGTGTTATGATATTGGCACCTCACTAACCGCATATATGTAATCTATTTCGTCATCATTATTTTGTAAAGTTAGTAGTGCTTTATAGTAGTTGTTAATCGTTTATGATGCTTTATGACAAAGATAATACGGAACGTATAAGTATACATAGGTAGGCATTTTTATCAGATAGTATTTGATTTTTAAATCTCAATTGGTGTATCTCGAAGTTACTGTACTGGCTTGCAAAATGCTATCTAATTGATAAGAACATCTTTACGAGATACTCTTTTACGTTTCTATTCTATTACCTACGTTAAACCAGTGTTGGATACATTATTAACAATTACTCCTATGAAAAGGAGATTAAACATATTTTGAACGTGTGCTAAGTAGCAGTAGGTAATACCAAAGGCATAAAGAAAGTGAGTCATGTTGCAGCTAGCAATATCCGCGATACATAATCCACGCGCGAATGATAACGCCTGCGCGTTATATTGGGAACACCAGCACTAACAACACTGCGATGATATAATGGCGAACTAAGTGCTTCATTAATATGCTACTGGCGACATCAATATAACGCCTCAGTTGACATTAACGAGGTCAAAATGAAGTGTCTCGAGAGGAACTCCTCGAGGAGATGAAAAGCCACTTCAGGTGTATTAAGTAATTGCATTATTCACAAGACGTAGTGGACGAATATGAGAGTGATCGATAACTAGCAGCGCGATGCACCGCTGTATTTAATTACGGCTAGCTCGCTCGCTCTCTTCAGAGCATTACTGTGAGGTCGCCTTCGCAAACTGTTGCACACAGATTCCCTCCAGATCAATACAATACACGCCTAGCATTCACTGCATCAAGAATATTTTTTATACGTAACGTAGTTACGTTATATTGCAAGATGCAAATCACGAAGAAAATAATATAGAACATGGCCAAGAAACATCATATAATTATCTTGTCGTTAATAAAAATCTGTAATAGTAAGAGACAACTACTTCAATTTAAACATTATTATTGAGTACATTCGTTAGTTCCGACAGAAAGCAGGGCAATATTGAATGAAGTACAGTAAATGTCGTCAGTATCACACAGCCGCAGACGGAGCTAAAGCGCTGGCGGGCTGGCGCTGGCCGGCGCGGGCTGGCCGGGCGGCGCGCGGCGGCGGTGACGTCACGCTCGTGACTCACCGCGCCGTGTAAACACCGACCTTATTATGATCAATATTGGTATCTTTACTCATTAGTAGCACAATTCTGCGAACTAATGAATCAACGGTTTACTCGATTCAAAATACACCGCTCACGCGATTATCAAAATAGACATCAATTATTGACTTTAGACAAACAAACAACCATGTTAATTAGCTAGACATATTTTAAGTAGCATTTTTTTTGTAACTGGATGGGTAATAATTGTGATTTCATTAATAAATAAAAAGTTGCTCCATTAAACGTTAATGTTATCTTTAATTATTATTTTTAAACTGATAACGAGTTTTATCAGTTGATGCGATAGTGAGAACATTATTATCATAAGTAATGACTAATATTCCATTGGCCCTTGACATTACAATTCTTTAATAGGTACGTAAAACAAGCACGGATTCACTAGAAACTGAGATAGAAGCTAACAGGAAGTATATTATTTTGTCTCACAATATCACACAAATGCTGTCAATCTTCTTACGTTATCTTTAGGGTGTTATCTCATTAGTTATAAGTTTTGCTTATCCAAATTCTCTTTACAGTCAATTTGGTTTTTTGCAAGAAAATAACCATTTATCGTACGTTAAAGGCAGATAAGTTCATAAAAGCATAAGTAAGAGCTGTAGCCAATTTCTGATATGCAGACAATGCAATTGGGCCACCTGGGGGCTTTCCAACGATTCGCGTGCGGCGCAGAGCGGGAGCACCAGATACGCCAGATATGTTCTTTGCCAGAACACAGTACAGCTTCCTACCCACACACTTTCCCCTTTATGATATTAGTAAGTATAGTATGGATTGCCGCACGTAAAATTTGGAGTCTGGATACGTGACGCTCAATAGTTTTACATTCGTCTGATCAAAACAAGATTAGTGCGATCTGGTAGCGGTCTTTATGTATAATTTATTTGGTACTCGGTAGCAGGTTAGTAATCACTTTTAAAAACATATTTTAAGGACGATTAACCTATATACAAAACCAGTTTCTGGATGATCCTAAAGATCCAAAAGGAAACTAAGTGACATTTAGCGGAACTTTTCAATACACTTAGTAGTTAGGTGTGTTGTGAGATGTGGGCGTCGCGCGTCGCGTCGGGTGTTCGTGGTGTAAGTAGGCCACTGTGGCACGTCACTTTGCATCGGAGAGCCTGCCGAACGTTCCCGCTGACCTATTAACTCTTCGATCAGCTGCCGACTGCCGCTAACACTGGAAACTTTCCAGACGTTCAACTCATGGCATACACACCAATCATTTGGTGGATAGCACTCAGGTTGTGACTCAGGTCTTAAAAATAATCACGTACGTAACGTAACTAAGACAGATAACAACTTTGCAAGTACGAACAAGTAACAATAGGTATAGAGGTATGTGACTTGCAAAGTTTCACAAAAACCGTCATAAAATATATTTGATATGGCCTCTACCTCCGCATACCCGATATCATAAGCATGTACAAAATAATTATCATTATGATTTGATTACATACGTTATCGAATATGCCTCGAACTCGTTAAATAGCGTATAAAGCGAGGCAAAAGCAAGCATTTTATTAAAGGATCAAAGGTAACAGTTTTATTGTAATTATTGATTGATTGCGAATGCTAGGTACTTGAAGCATAATACACACATAAGGATAAAAAGTAAATTAGAGGAAATAACAGTTGCTTGTGGTGAGATGTGCGGCGACATCCTGCGACCAGTCGCGTGGCCAGCAGTGCCGGCGGTGGCGCCACGTGTCTCACCACGCGATACGCGAATACTACACTCACACGAACATACTTGTCAATTTGATACCGCACATTCCATTCATCTCCATCATACGAGGTATGTCTGTTAACAGTGTTAACCTATTCCAGCGACACTTGCCTACAACTGTGACTTTTAAAATAAGGTTGCTTAAACTTTATTTATTTTAAAGGAGTTTAGATTCGATTTAGAACATTACATTACCCCCCTAACTGACGAGCATTCGCGTATAATGTAACATTCTAGATTCGATTCATTCCATAATGTCAGATGCATTGGTGTTATATGAGTTGTATCAGGCATTACTAATAGGGATAATGACTAATAACTTTTTTTTAATGTCCGACTTGAAGATAATAAATAATATTGGATAGATACCTACGTATTTTTTCTTTTGCCCCGCAAACACAATTGATCAAAGTACAGTCAATGAAAGTTACACGTATCGTCACTTTTTCGTATAAATTTTGCGAATGTATCTGACGAACCCATTAGATTTCTACTTTTCGTACTCTGTCATCATAAAAGGTGCGCATTTTATTTTTTTTATGCGATACTACACAGGTCGAAGATGTCTTTTAAACCAGTACGGTTACTTATACATTTATAAGCGAAGCATTTAAAAAATCTACACATCACAAATGTAGCCTTCATTCGTTGAACGTAGTAGAAAGGATGAATGAAAACCTGTCTCGGCATTGGTGTGGGAGAGCTACAGAATGTGGTAGGCAACAGTGCTTCAGTGTGCAGTAGTAGCAGCACCCCGTGAACTGAGCCACAATAGTTCCATACCGGCCGACTCGTACGGTCTCGGTTAATTGAGTACTCGGACTCAATTAAAACCAGTACCAGACACAGTCTTCAGTACACCACTACCTAGTATAGGCACCTACTGCCAACAGGAGAGGATCATATATCATGTTTATTATATTCAGCTAATGTACTTGCTTAACCACATTGATAATTTTAATTAACGTATATTTAATAAGGTTGTATGAGGTCATAAATGCCCATAAACATACAATGTGGTTTATAGTTATTATATTAATAAGTTTACTAGGTACCTACTAGAATATATGTATTATAATGACGTATTATAATATAAATATAAATAGACAATAATACATAAACTTAACAAAACAATAAGGATTATCACCATAATAATGTTAAAGTAAAATCAGTATACCTATATTATGATGACACCTAAATGGCCGTTAGGTTGTTAGTTACCTAACACATATAGAAAACTATTCAGAATTGCCATCAGACATCTGTTTAGCCGAGCTACTCATTGCCTGCGGAATCCGTTTCTTTGCAGAAACAGAACAACATTCCTTCGCAGCAACACGTACTTCACGAATGAATTCGCTAAAAATATAACGATTATGTTTTGCATAGTCTACGCACTGTCAGAACATGAACACAGATATTTCGTAACAATTTGACGAGATATATTAGGTACCTGCAGTAGATACAAAACAGGTTCAATGTTTACAACTCTCAAGCCGTATTAGAGGTCACCGAGTAGTGAGCGAGGAACTAAAAATAAACCACCGACTCTGGTACTAATACGTGTGTAGTTTACGTTTCCACAACGTTCATTTAACATTAAAATTCTGTATCAAAACAGACATATGACAAGTTTGTTGGCATGGGCAGTGCTGCGAGTATAGGTATCGGTCATCGTGCGACGAACACAAACAAACAGGAGACAGTGCGCTGGCGCAAGGTCGCGGCCGATGTCACGGCGGCCCGCACGCCCCCCGTGCGCCCACGCGCTTCTATATTGGTTTACAACCAAACTAAAAATTTGTGAACAAGACAACAACAGCTTCAACTGCTCCCTATCATATATTTCACGCAGTACACATAACTCCCGCCTAGCCTGTCTCCAGGTATAATCAGGGCAAGTTAAGTGCATTAGTGCCAGGCGGCGAGTACGTCGACCTTACTGCTAATGATCTTTTCCGGTTTCTCATAGTAATGCAATAAAACAAGTGTGTTACGCAATAACACTTAATACTAACATATTCGAAACTTGGTGATGCAGTTCAGTGTTTACATAATCACTGCATTCATAAAATCAGTCAGTGTATCGCAATAAAATGGAATGCAATGATGATTAGACTGTCAAAGTAATTAAGATGGTACAAAGAAGTAAATTAAAGTGCTGATTTATTTCGTAATACCAACTAGTTTATGGCTGAGAATAATTTCATTGTACTGGTAAAATTATCAAGTAAGGCTCGCTAGAGCTCAGGTCGATATGTTCGTTATCAGCTAATGTTAAAATTACAACGATATTGACAAACCATGGCGATTTTAGTAAACACATATTACCACTAACTTTCTCGCAGATATCAACGATGATATTATTTTGTCGTCGTAGAGCTAGCGTCTATCTTCCTCTTCGCAATGAAACCTAAACAACGTAAGAAATCACATGACATGATTAAACTTTCAATCTCCAAACAATTTCAATACTATTAATCTAGCGCTATCGTTTATGGTAAAATAGCACATAACAGTAATTTGATATACATGATTGTTTCAAATAACTATCTCAGATGTAAACAGGTTGTATGTTGCCTATAAATAACATGAGTTGACACGGTGCAAAGGTGCTACTACGTTATCGAAGAGGTGTTGCGCTCCTAAATGTGTACTTGCTATGCTAGTATCACTGTTGTCGCGTTAATACTACTGATGACAGATACACGATCATCATGAGAGACGGCGCAGATAAACGGCGGGCATTTACCGAATCTCTCTCTATGAATATAGCGCCAACTCTAAATTTATCGACAGACAGAACAAACGTTCAGCCACGCAACGCGACGCCAAGTATAGCAGAGCACAAGTACTACATACTTTTGCTCTTTTATACTCGGCTATGCAATTATGTGGTAGTAGGCGCCAACACGAGTAGGGCTGATTACTCAATACGAGTGTGAGATATACATACATGCTTATATTATGTAGATTCCTTGGTTCTTATTATATAGAATTGCTGATGAGAGCTTGAGCTAATACACTATGACCAGGCAGTATAATATGATGTTTCCGTAATAATTCTTCCTTTTAATGTTAGAATGCTACGCTTTATGTATTTTTGGCAAAGCGTCAATTTCAGAATCTCGGTCATGGACCATTTTGGGTACTGGTTATGCTGGGTTTAACACGTTTCCAAGAGTTCGGTTTGTATAAACGCTTTTTGAGCTAGGTTTTGTTTTACTAAATCTCGGACAAGCAAACAGTATGCAAACCAAAAGATATATGATCGTAAAATAATAATGATTCTTATGAGAGAATCTCCTCGCTGTTCAAACAGTATCCACTGTTACAATGCCAGCAGACAATTTTGTAACATACTTAACGACACTTATTATGAGTTACGCTTACGACTTACATGACGTCCATTACTTAACTTTTATTGACTGAATGACCTTCTGAAATATACCCTCATGTTAATTCGGCTGCTGTAAACTTTAAAAGTAGGAAGCAAATGTTTTTAGTCATGAGGCGAACGTAAGATAAACTTCTAGCGCCATTCTCCAAAGAAGAATGTTGTGTGGAGTGTTTTTGGTATTGTTGCAAATACCTATATTACTGACAAACCGATCGTTTATGATGCAGACTAGATTTTTTTCACAATAAGTACGTAGTTAAATTTCATGTAACAATATTGGCTCCCACTTGGGTGTCTCGAAGTGACGCGTTCAGAGCTGACAATCGCTCTAGGCCGACCTCCACGATACTGTACATGAACAACGTTGACGTACCCGCCTCACGTCATCTTCTCATCAGGTACATATATTTGATTAGTTAGTCGCCATCAAACTTAAAAGGCATTAGGAGAAATGAATGTGTCCTACATTGTTTGTACGTTATGTACTCTAATATCTAAGTAAAACCGTTTATTGCGCATAAGTTGTTAGGCAGTAAGTAACTGTTACACTTGTGAATCTACTCAGAAAGGAAGAATTTATGTGTAAAGGAATGTTACTTATCAGACTATGCTTATACGCCACACTGCAGGGCAAAAGCCTCTTCACATAATATGGGCATATGGACACCAATGGCCGATCATGGCCAACAAAGATTTAGGTATTTAGAAAGATCGTACTGACTGACCTCGTCGAAGTTGTCCACCATGAAGCAGATGTGGGGATAAGTCATCTCCTCGCCCTCCCCCTTAGTGTCCATCTTGCGGCGACTCGGCGACGCGTACACCTGCACACGATACAAACATTTCCCTATCATCAACACAATCGTAGTTTTAACGAAAATCAAATGCTACTGAGAGACACAAATCAGCTTGCAAGGTGTAAGACATCCTTGTTGAACTGTGATGAAACAATCATACTTACAGAAGCGAATTCTGGAATCTTTACTTAAGTTAAACCTTCTCCATGTATGAAGAATATAATAAGCAGACCCACCTTGAGCGACAGTCTTTATTATTGCAGCCAATTACCCCCGACCTCATGTGTTTAGAATAGCGAGGGTGGAGTGGAGAAGGAAAAATCTTTTTTACCTGGCACGACTTGGTGATTTATGACAACTATAAACACCAAGTTTAAACCCAATCAGTTCATAAACCTTCAAGATATTGCTGGACAAACGAGCGAATCAGGAAGAGAACTTTCAAAACTATCACCAAACGCTGCAAAAACCGGTTTCGCGATTATTAAAACAGTGTTTTTTAGCGATTAAAGAGATAAAGAAGTCAATATCACGGAAAGATACCACGCTAGATGCTATACGAAAAGTAAAATAATCTGTTAAAGGGAGGTTAGAAGAAAATGTTCTTGTGTGCTCGTTTTGCAAGACAATGTACACATTCGCAAGGGTCCAGTTGCAGGGGCTGTCTAGTGTCCTATCTAAGCGCGACTTCCAAACTTCAAATCATCACCTAGTCTAGATTTTGCCCTGCCTGATAATAATTTGAAACTGCCTAATAAAATTAAAAAAGGCTTTGTAGTAGAAATTCTTCCATGTTTAAATAGTAAACTGGATTATTTATGCCGATTTTTAAGGCCTTTCTATCATTTTTGCTAAATAAAAACTATGCTAATTACCTATGTGTGGTTGAAACTGCTACAACAATCTAATTCCAATCATTATAATCGATACTGGCCGCTGGAGATTACTTGGCATATTCACATACATGACGTATTTAATAGAGTCTTTACGCAAAGCTTGCGTTGATAAACCGGCCTGATATAAATGATAAAAAGGAAAAAAATACAATGGAGAAAAAATATCGTTTAAATAGATTCAGATAATTTTCAACGCCATTCAAATTATTGTATTAAATCGAAGTCAAGAAACCATTAAGTGTATTAGGTTGCACCTAGATTAAAGCCCCAGTGTAGTGGGGAGTCAATAAGCTGCTTCCCCAAAGAACACTACGTTTGATTAACGTTAATCACCAATTACTATGACTACGTAACTAATAAGAACAATGCACTATTCTTAGAAATTTAAGTATTCTTTAAAATAAAAACTGGTGAAAATGATGTCAATATTTTAAAATGTAAACGAAGGTAATGATTACAATGACTCTCAAAATGCTTCGAGCATTATTTATTCATGTAGCTATCGCTGAATATATTACGGTATGGACACAAAAATAGTGGGCTTAGTAATCTGTTAGGGTGTCCAGTCTGCTTCGCCATTCGTCAGAGGCAAGCACGTGAAACTAAGGGAGTCGTACGCTGGAACGTGGGTAGTGTCCTGAGGTTTGGATCCTGGACAAAGAATTTTGCGTATCGTCGCTCATTGGTTATGACCACATTGATAGCTGGCTAGCTATTTTGAATTTAAAAGTTATACCGTTTATACCGCTTTAAATATATTGAATTGTACTAAATGAAACCTACTCAAGTAATACCATTACTCCACGTTTACATGTGTGACAATAACTAGAAGAAACCCGCATATTATAACACCGAATCAAGAACTAAACGAATCCCCCGCGTCTTGACTGATACTGCATGTACCAGACAATTATTATAAGACGATTGAGAGCGGTTTTAGTAAAACTTAGTTTATAGGATGGAAAACCCACAACTGCGGAATTATGACAACGTGTCTAATCTTATCTGTGCCTTAAATGGATAATTTACTTAAGTATAAATAGTTAACACATCTCAATTTAAAGAAAACCATGTAGATGAGTATCTAAATAAAAATCACATAACTAAAAGGCGTTTATGAAATCAACAATACAATTTGTTATGTATAAGGTATTAGTAAATATATATTAAAATATAGTCAGAGCATTTTTATCTACCTAACTTTTATTGAATTGGTGCCAAAAAGGTGCGATCGAAATGTTAACCCAATATCTTTTTTCAGAAATAGGTATACATAGTTTGATATGGGTAACCTCTTTTACTTAACGATTCGATTCCCTTAATAATGTATAGCATCCAGTTGAATTCGTTAAGCACCCTTCACAAGGTGTTGAAATTTTCATTGACGACAAAATTCCGGGCCGCGGCGGGTGCTCGCCGACTGAGCCGAGGCACATCGCGCCGAGTGCAGCCGCACCGAGCGGGGAACTGGAACGTCTCGCTGTGACGTCATCGGCGCGCGTAATTATTTCCATTGAGCCGAGCGTGCGCGAACATAGCCGACGATACCCGAACGCCATCGGACCGAAGCCAACCAGTGCTACATCTTTTCTAGTACGCGATCGCCCCTGTACACGCTCGCTCGCAGTTACATAGTCGACGATTTATTAAATATTATTTATGTTAACGCTACTAAGTCCTTCGTAAAGTGTAGTGAACAACGATGTGAATGCAAGATCGTATCCAGAGTCTATAACACGAACGTCCTTCTGTGAGTGTTATCCGTGCAGTGAAGTGTGTATGCATATCGTTTTTCTTTTCGACCTCGTTTACGTACCTATGATTTTGCTGGATGCAAAGGTGGCTTTCCGGCTTTCTATATGGCGCATATCAGGACCGGGATTTCGAATTGATCAGTCTTCTCCCTACAGTTGAATGACGGCTCGCATTTATCGGGTAAGTCGGAATACATGGAAAGACGATCTTAAGAGTTGAACTTTCTATACTACATTGCTAACCGAAAACAACTTGCGGCCAAGTAGCTAAAGAGAAATCTGTCGCGAGAGACTATCTCTAATTGTATCGTGCATAATAGCAAATTATAATCTGGTCGGATAGATTGTTCTCGTGTGGCCGAGAGGTTGTAACGACTACTTAGACGACCAGGGCTCCGCCTCGGGCGCGCGGACCACAACAAACTGCGGTGTCTAATTATTATCATCTGACAATAAGGAAAGGAGGGGCGCCGGTGCCGGCTCGCCGCGCGCCGCTCCGCGCCTCCTTGTCGCGCAATCATAACCCTCGGTCTTTGAACCGTACCTACGCAGCCATTGTTATTTTGTTTATAAACGATCAATCTTTCTAGAAAACATACTATTATGTAAACAATATGCATGCAAATAATAAAGTGTATTTGCGTAAAAATATTATGGTATCAATTAATTAAGTATCAGTTACAATTGTTAAGTAAATTACGCTTAAATAGGTATACGTATGCGGGAGAAATTAGACACACAAAAAACTGGATATCTTATCGAATTGTAGAGTGGCGAAGATATAAATCTCGTCATTAAATATTGCCCTTATTGTGCAACACGGATCCTGAACATTTATACGTGTTAAAATATTTAGTAACTAATTATTTTACTAATCCGAACATTAATGATTCACATAGACAAGAATTAACATAATATTTTTCTACATTTCAGGCACAATCCAGCCGAATGGTGATTGGATGACGATTTCATCACGATCGCCAGACAAGGAGCCGTCACCACCGAAACAGATAAACTTTGCGGAGCCACTGGTGGAGTCAGTGCGCGTGTACCTCGCCAATGAGCTGCCATCCAAGCAGCTAGCGCTGGTGCCGCGCGAGCCGTCGCCGACGCCGTCGTCCTCCCCGCCGGCCACGCCGCCACTCTGCGATGTTGACATAGCCGCACACACCGCTCACGACGAAATTAAGGGAATCAACTTTGAAGCACGCCTCAAGCGGAATGACCTAAATAACAACGCATCGCGGCAACAAACAGACAGAAGACAAAACGAAAACATGCCCAGCCAAGCCGAGCTCATGCAGCGTCAGCCGCTGCTGGCGCGCACGGTGAAGACGGATGCGCCGCAGCCCACCACCGACGAGTCCGACCCCGACCAGGAGCACTCGCCGCAGCGCACGCACGCCGGCGACTTCATCGTCGAGATACCGCCCGGCGCCGTTAGAGAGGAGAGATATCCCAAAGAAATATGGAAAACCATTATATCATTCTTCTTCCTATTTTTATGTGTCTGTGTAAACATGATGTCACTGTCACTAGTTCATGAAAGACTGCCAGACAGAAACACGACACCACCGCTCAACGACATAGTCCTAGACAATGTGGGCGCCCGTGACTGGGGTCTCGCCGTCTCCGAGTACCTCATTATGATATCGACCACCGTCGCCATGCTGGTGGTAGTCTTCCACAAGCACCGGTTCATTGTGGCTCGGCGGCTATTCTTCATCATCGGCCTACTTTACTTGTACCGGTCGGTCACCATGTTCGTGACTGTGCTTCCGGTATCGAGCACCACATACTACTGTAGCCCCAAGAGTAACAACACTACGCCGCTACTAGTCATAAAAAGAATGTTCTACTTAATATCCGGGTTCGGATTGTCCATTAATGGCAAACACACGTACTGTGGCGACTACATATACTCGGGCCACACCATGGTCCTTGTTCTGAGTTACCTCATCGTGGCCGAATACTCGCCGAAGAAGCTGTGGCCGATGCACTGGGCCATGTGGGGCTCGGCGTTGCTGGGAGTGTCGTTCGTGCTACTAGCGCACGGCCACTACACCGTGGACGTGGTGATCGCGTACTACGTAACCACGCGCCTCTTCTGGACGTTCCACTCGCTGCTTGTGACGCCGCACCGGAGCGGGAACGGCTACAATCACTACATGATCCAGCGCGAGTGGTGGTACTGGCTGTTTACGTACCTGGAGCGCAACGTGCGCGGGCCGGTGCCTCGTCGCTACGACTGGCCGCTGCCGTGGCCGCGCACCAAGCTGTTCAGCCGGCTCAGCTAGTGACGCGCGCGCGCGACGCTGCCGCCGCCGGAACGCGTGTGACGCTCACCTTTTGCGAGTGCCGCTTGAGGACCTGCAGCTCCTTGGGGCTGGTCCGCGTGCAGATTGCCAGCGTTAGCGTGTAGTCAAACTGATGCACTATCAGATTGAGGTACACCGTCTCTTCCCAGTCGATCTCCGGGTCTCCGATGGGCAGCTTCTTGGAGTCCTTTCGGAAGACCTCGACGTCGGTCTGCGAACAGGCGCGGCAGGCCGGGCGGTGAGAGCGGTGAGAGCGGCAGGAGCCGGGCGTCGCGGCTTCGAGCGCAACTTAGTTTGGCTGTGCCTACGTACGATCGCGTACACCGAGTGGACATTACGCGACTGCTGCGTTCAATTGTGATACTTCGCAAAGTGAGCATAATATTTATTTTCTCACAACTATCGCAAACTGTTCTGTAGATAGTGACCTCGTCTGCTTTTATTGTTGAATATAAATATAAGATTTTATTTGACAAAGAACAATAATATAATCGATCAATTATGTACTGTCAACTGTTGATAGAATGTTTGTTTTTGTAAATTTGATAGTTTTAAGTGGTTATATTGAACATCTCGAATCAAAGTTGAAACAAACTATTTATTAGAAAAAATACACTGTGATTAACGTAGACTCGCGTGTGACAGCGTGCGTCGTGAACTAGTACTGCGTAGAACTTGTAGTTGATGTATCAGCAGCCTACTATAAGAAATAATATTTTTATATTGTTTAAAATAAAGTACATACTTAACTGTTGTTAATACATACTTTTTGTATTCCATGAATATCTACCATATAAAATTTTATAACATTCATCAAATTGGTGCTAAATTAGAAATAATAAAAACAAAAAGAAACTTTGAGCGAGCACCGACATCATCTCAGCTTAAGAAACATTCCACCGCCACTCAAACATTTAGAGAGTACACACTGGGAGCTCGAACGATACTCTACGTTCTGTTTACTTCGATACTATTTTTCTTTCTTTACTACTTAATCTTTGTCATTTACACTAAAGCTAAAGCAGTACAAAATATTAAGTTGCGCATTAGTGTATTATACATGTAACTAGAGCAATCCTCAATCGTTATGCCATAGTAACCGCGGAGCCTGTGACAATGTAACTATTTAATTATGATGGTCGCGACAGCAAGCCGCTTCTACCCAGTGTGAGAGCCGATTTACGGTAGCGTGCATATATTAGCAAACTTATCGGAAACTAAATATTTCATGTACACTACCACGCAGCAGCTAAAGTATAATTTTATAAGACGGTATCACAAAGAAATAATGATAACAACATCATCGCTCCGATAAGTAATGCCTACAGACTCGAACCGTAAGGTCAGATAAAAGAACATTTTAAATTATTTAAAATGATGTGTCGGTATTACTACTTGCCAATGTCAAACGGCGGCTGCGCTACATTCACGGTAGTAAGTGGTTCGTTATGATTATATTCGTACACTTACCTCGTACTTGGGCAGGTAGCGAGAGGAGCCCTTCACGTGGCGTTTTCTTACGAAAAACAGAAGGTCGTCGCAATCGATTGATTGTTCTTCTTGAAACAAAAAGTGCCGCACAAACAGGTCTGTCCAATAGGTTGTCCCTTGCAAGACGACGAAACCAGACTCTGGAATATGAAAACCATACTTATTATTAATGTTATGATGCACAAAGAATTATATTAATGCTGTGTTTTTTTTTAGCATGTTAGACTTTTCCAGTAGGTACTCTCGTGTAAATTGCAAAGTGCCTTCAAATATTACTCAAATACTGTTTAAAGATTTTTTTTACGTTTGTCTTGGTGAAAAACGTTTGTTAAACTTAAATACATGTCTTATCATCAAATCCCAGAACTAAAAATCATACGTTTTTAAACATCAATTAAGATCTTTAAATATCTCATTGTATTGATTACAACAGCTCTAATTAAAAACAAATAAGCTCTACTTAAATACATTCCGCGGCAACAATACTAACACATCCATGACGCTAACTAATTCGGTTCCTTAACTAGATGTTTACCATAACAATAAATTATATGCAACCAATTAAGTAGTATATACCTACTATGTTACAATAGACAACAGATCAATGGCAATGTTTGGAGCCGCCAGACTCACATGCGTGCATGTCACTTCGCTGCATACCTGTGCATCCAAAGTACATGCTCATTATAATGTGTAGTGCATTCGACTTGTGTATGCCTTGCCTTATTGTGAACTATTATTTATAATTAACTACCTGAACAATGCATTTCCCATAAATGCATATTTTTTTAAGATGTATAGGACATAATGTAATTTAAATATACATTTTGTATGTTCTTGTTCTATATTGTGTAAATATTTATTGTAAATACCACATTTAAACTTAGATGGGAAACTGCGTATATTATGTATTGATCTAGTTCAATTTCGTTACCTGCAATTGTTTTAGATAAAATGTTGTTCAATATTATTGTGTAATAACTGCGAGAGACTTCATTTAAGTAAAATTATTATTGTAAGAGAGCAGATTGTCAGTTGTGAACCCTTTAAGTACCACGAAGACGAAATCACCGCGTTTGCTGAGCAACTCGGAGATAAAGCTGTTTTGCAATGCCGTCCTATCCCACGTGTGTGTAATCTCTAAGTTGCCACGTCACCACGGCCGTCTGGCCGGGCAGCCAGGACTTGTTATAGTGTAGTCATTTCCATGTTTGTTACTGAGGCTATTCCAAAGAACAAATACATTGTTTGATGCCACATTCCGATGTTTATCGTGTTCCATATTTATAAATGAATGTGAGATAAATAATAAACGGAACATGTGACTATTTATACCAACACTGTTGTAAAGATAATTAAATGTTTTTTCTTAATGCTATATGTTTCTTAACACCTACCTTACAAACGAGTACTTCTTGGAACATAGAACAGACGTCATCCAAACTAATATCGTGCATATGTCATGTTGCCGACTACTTAAAACAGACCCAAGAAAGAACTATACTTTTATTCTGGATCAAATTCTCTTAATTCTTAACTAGGGGTAGTAAGTTTGTTTAAGCTGACTAAGGAACAAGGCACCTCTACTGTTTGTAAAAATAAATAACGTGCATAGTCTTACTGTGCAAAAACACTCCGAGATGACTTATTTATAATTGATTGTTCTGCGTATATTTTGTGTGTTTTGTCACCAAATTGTTGCACAGTAAAATTATGCACGATTCTTATTTTTACAAACAATAGAAATACCTAGTTCCTTCGTCAGCTTAAACATAATTCTTCTTCTCGATGAAGAAGCTTTATAGGCAATAGTAGATATATTGATAACTTAAGGACAACATGACACTAGGTGGAGTTTTAAAAATTCTCTCGGGTAGCACTAGCAGTTAGATTGTTAGTAAGATACCATCTATGAGCAAAGCAGACTAGCTATGGCAGGCGACTTCATCTGCGTGGATATCAGGTAGGTAGGAAGTTCTTCCTGCGATTACTAACTTACAACCAATAGAAATGGTGTTGTATAGCTGTGAAAACGTTATAGGCAGATTTACTTTCGCTGTTATAATAATAGCATCAATTAACTAGATTGTAGTATTTGTAGTATCAATACAAACAACATTAAACAAAACAGTATCTGCAATATCTAAATATATGTAATTACTCTTTAGGCCACTATACTCCATTTGTTTATCTTGGCGTTACTTTTTAACCAAAAAATTAATTTTTAATTTGGATATTACTACTTACAAATCAAATAACTATAGTTTTAGAAAATCTGAATGTATTTCAAGTTACAAAACGTAAGTATTTTACATTTTTCAAGATCACATTTTGTTTAAAAGACATACCAAAATTGTTTTACATTTAGTTAATTACCTAAACAAATGGAGTATAAGTACTAATACAACCGAAAACATGTACAAAATTATTAAATTACGCTCAAAATGCGTCGCAATTTACTTGGTATTATTGAGATGAGAAAAAGGCATAAGAAAGAGCAGGGCACAGCTATACTTTGATTTTTTTAATGTACGGATAACAATGACATTTGGTGGGTTGCCGTGTAATCGTAAAAACAAAATGGTGATGTGACCAAGTGAATCGACATGGATTTTTTATTGATTTATAAATTACAGCAATGCATGAAATGCTTTAATTTGTTTTATTTCACTATTGATAATATAAATGTACTAAATGTATTATGCAACACTAGTTATGGTTTAGAAGAGGTATATTTAACTAACCTATTGTATTTGGCTAGTGAAACTGAATGCTAAACCAGAGGTAGTGGGTTCAATTCCCACCCAGTCCAAAATTTATGTGGTAAACATAGGTCTCAGTTCTGTCTAGGCGTTATTTAATTTATAAATAAATATGAATATTTATTAGTTACCATAGTTTATGTACATGGTCTAACTGGTATTTAAAGATTTACTTTGACATAATGTCACTAACCATATTTGCATTTTGACACAACAACGCAATAAGTACAACATGATTTGATTTTCATTATTTGTTCCAGCAATAATATAATAGACAGACAATAAATACATTGTCACAATTTGTTCAATTTGAAAATCAGTCAAAAGGTTTAATATTTATTGGAAGAACTATAGGACAATAATACTAGACATCACATTACTGTCTTAAAAAATATTGATTTTTTCATAAATTTATACTTTATCTACAAGGTAAATGCTTTGTAGATTAACTATTACAGCAGCATTCATGAGGATTTATCTGTGTAAGTAATTAGATGAGAGGCTCAAGATACTTTAGTAACTGAATTGGAATCACAACTAAAAAATATATGATTATACAACATTTAAATGGTACACAAAATTTATTGCCTTTAAAAATCCAGAAGAGCACAAATTTAGTTTTAAATTTAAGTTAGAAGTAAATTAAATAAAGAAATAGGTCATAACTTGAAAATACATTTGTTAATAATTATTGTACACATCATACCCAATTTTATTGAGGGCAGGAAAAATGAATGACACACTAATTTATTAATTTAGTCACCCCTACCATGAGTCACCCTGTATAGGGAATAAAGTGGTACCATTTTGGTTAGTGGCTTATTGTAGGTATACTAACTTTTAGTCTGTTAATCTACCTGTTTAATAAGATCAAGTATAAAGTAGTAAGTATTGCTTAAAAATTAAGTTTGTGGTATGTGGACCCCCTTAATATTTTTTTTATTTTTAGTAGGTATTTGTTGTTATTGCGACAACAGAAACACTTCATTTGTAAAAATTTTAGCTTTCTAGCTATCACAATTTATAAGATACAGCCGTTATACCCGTTGGGTATGGAACCCTAAAAAGAAGAAAAGCGGATTTTAAGTAATTATGGTTTTATAAATATATTTAAACTTTAAGCCACAAATTATAATAGAAAAGAGGAATGACATCAGAAAAATGTATTTAGTCAATAAGGGATAAGTGGTTTTGGAGCAAATATATGAAGTTACTTAATGAAATACTTCCAACCCCTGTTTTAGTTTTAAAGGAAGGTTGATTGCTAAGCATACATTGAAAATTTCAAGTTTCTTTAAAATCATAGGACTTTCATAGAGTTTTGGAACCACCATTTTATCCCCTTACAGGTTAAAGTTTTGTACAATCCTAAACTAATTCCTAGTGAAAGTCTATCCCCTACAAAGCTAAATTTGTAGATGTTTGTTGCTGAGATTATGTGATTAATCAGTGAGTGATATTTTGCTTTCTGTGTATAGATTGTTTGCCAGCTTAACATTATACATTTTTTGAGAGGAGACAACTGGGAAAAAAATTATGGTGACACATTTTGCTAGAATATTCCTTCCATAACATTCCTAGAATATAATAAAATATAAACTAATAATGTAGATAATTCTTGTTTAGTATTGTTTCGGTTCAAAAAAAACTTACAAAATATAAACTTAAGTTTTTAACCCTTGATACAGACTCCATTCTCTTAGTTAATAATGAAACAAGCTTTATTTGGTTATACATTATTGATAATCTTCTACATATATAAAAATCAATTGCTGTCCGTTAGTCTCGCTAAAACTCGAGAACGGCTGAACGAATTTATCTCATCTTGGTCTTGAATTGTTCGTGGAGGCCTAGGGAAGGTTTAAAAGGTGACAAAAAATCGAATAATTACCGGGCAAACCCTAAAAACAGCCCTTTCCTTTTTCCTTTTATTTATCGTTGGGGCAGTACGAAGTTTGCCAGGTCAGCTAGTATAGTATACATACATGGTGACTGAAAGTCGCTAACCAATGTCATGTTGATACAGGTAAGACAAGAGAGTCATTGCAACTCAATTTGATAATTGTGTATCCACTAATATTTTAAAACATAAATACAACTGGTTTCACCCTATATAAAATATATTTTTATATATCAGTATATATATTAATAAAATATACTTCCCAACAGTGAAGTACATGTATATTGTTACATTTGGCCTGAATGTTTATGAGCTTTACTTGTCCTTTTAATTAAATATCCAACAATCTCATTCATCACTTATCAAAGGGATAGTTATGTTGACTAGACTTTCATTTTTATGACTAGAAAGTTTATAAAAAAATCAAGAATAAAATAAATAATCTGAAAGATAATGGAATTTATATTGTATTGACAAGCAACGTTAATTCGGTAACTCGATGTGATTATATATATATATTATTTACAATTATAAACATACCATCTTTCATCAGCTGGCGCATCTCCTTCGTCCTCTGAAAATTGATCTCCTCCAACAATTGTTCCAACATAGTAGCACTCTTAAGATACGTTGATCCGCCCAGAGCCATGGCTTTGCCGGCAAACAATTATTATTCTATGAGCTTTTCCAAACAAACACTGAGTGTCAACACATTTCAATAACTTATTAAAAAAATATGATCAATTTGTTCAACTCAGACTTACGACACAGTCACGAAATTAAATAAAAAGTTTATTCAACTAAATACATGCTCATGACCACTACTATGCCAATAAATAAAATTTTAATTGAAATCCAGGCATTGAATATACACCTATTTTAGGGGCATGAAATTCAGTCTGTCAGACTCCTGTCAGTTTGTCAGTGAAGAGAAGCGCATTTATTGTACAATAGAATTGCCAGGACAGGACTGCTACTATTATAATCATTCATGTCAACACGATGCAATGTCACTTGAGTCAGTAGTCGAGTAGCTTTTGTAGTACAAACTTTGTACGCGATTACTGGCTGTACTCGAGTGATGAGTGATCCCTTATGAGTTCTCGAGAATCTGAGTCCATGCAAGTACTCGAGTCGACCTGACTCGGCACATCTCTACGCCATCGCGCCATTGTGTACACATGATGGCGGACAATTGTCTATCATGGCGCACAATCGGGGAGTTGTCGGTTTTTGGATACACTTCAAAGGAATCGTGGCGTAGCGTGGCCTGTGGTGTTTAGTTCGTCACCGGCTGCTGACCGGAATAGTACACTTCTGTGTTGCGTGCGCTATTGGCGTGGCGTGCGATCGTCCAAAATGTCAATAGCGTGGAGCAATGAAGAAACTTTCAAGTTTATTGATTTATATCAATCTAAGCCCGCAATTTGGGACCCAAATAATGCACTGCACAAGGATAAGAACGAGGTATGTTTATACTATTTTTATTTTGATAGAAGTTATGTATGTACTCTCCTTCATTTTTATTATAATATCATTAAAACTTCTAATACTAATATTAGGAACGACTAAATTGTTTGTTGGAAATTTGAAATTGAATAAGCACCGAAACTAATGCACCGATTTGAAAAAATCTTATAGTATACTTAGAATCCTACATTATCCCTGATGAAAATAGGCGAAAAAAGAGTCTCGCCTGAAAATAATAAATGTAGTATTGTGGGTACGCTGATTTCAGGTGAATGATGCATGGAATCGCATTGCAGACTCCCTGCAAATTCCTGTTTCGGACCTAAAAAAAAAGAAAGAGACATTGATGTCAGCATTTCGGATGCATTTCAAGAAAAAACAAGATTCGATCCGATCTGGTATGGGAGAAGAAGAAATTTATGAGCCAATTTGGATTTTTTATGATGCTATGGAGGCATTTTTGAAAAGCAAATACACAGTAAAAAGTATAATTTCGTCTGATGAGCAAAGGGTAAGTAAAACAATTCGTTTCCATTTTTTTCATTAATAAGTAACTAAGTATTATACCTTGTAAAATATAGCTTGATACTTGTGACATTACCGAGTGTGTTTTGAAGACAGCTTCACTACATGTTTTTTTTTAAAGTTCAAATTTTTTAAACATTAATACGACGTTTGTGTATAAAAATAAAACGCATTTTTTAAAACAATCATGTAATTATAAAGACACCAGCAAAAAAAAGAGTAATTTAAATAATATTATATTTTCTTAAATATTTTTTGGTTGTTAGCTTACTCTCTAAATGCAATTTTAAAGAGCTATAGTGACGTGCAACTAACTGACAGTCGAATATAGATAAAATTATAGTATGCAAATTATAATTATAATAATAAAAAATGGCAAAATAAAACGATAGTGGGGAATTATATTAAAGAAAAAATTTATTTTCACCTTATTATGACTTAATCTTCCATCTTTAATTCTTTCTTCATTCTTTATTTCAATGTCGTAACGACGTACTTTTTTAATAAAACTCATTACGACATAGATATCGATAAAATACAAAAGACGCCCCCATCCCAGTCCCCCCCCCATGTGATGTCATTCTGACAAACGTCACAGGTATCAAGCTATATTATTTTTACAAGGTATAACTGATGATGTCCAGGAAAGGGCATAATATGAGTACTAAGAGGAAAAGCGCCATCACCCAGAAAAACATTAGGTATATTAGTATTACTACCAGGAAGTGGGCAACTAGGTGGTAAATTAAGGGTCTCATCACATATTTTTTCCACAAATGGCTTTGATTTAAAACACCTCCATCACTAATTCTCCCTTGGCTTCCTATGTCAGCAAACAAAAAACAGTAATCACTATCTACTAGGGCTAATAAAACGGTGCTGAAACTTCCTTTGTAATTAAAGTATTCAGATCCAGTATGAGCTGGTGCTAATAAGCTTCCCATGTATCGCATGGATTCAGCTTTCCCCATTGTCTTGCAATGGGGAAAGCTGAATCCTTCCATTTTGGTCAGCCTATCTTCAGGACTTGTGGGATTCTGAAAAAAATAAATATATTTTTTCAGGCAGACATTGGAGAACAGACAGAAGAAGAAACGGAAACTCCAAGTGATGCTAGAAGCAACACAGAACCAAAGAATATGAATAGAAAGAGGAGGAGGAGATATTCAGTTGAGCCACCAGAGCTAAAAAAAGTAGATAACGTAATGTCAAAGGCTTTTAATATGTTAAACCAGGCTATTCTCAATAAAGACCAACGAAATAAAAAAGAGGATGACTGCGACTTATATGGAAGGCTTCTTGCTTACAAACTCAGAAAATATTCAGATACTGCGAGACAAGAAATTATGTACGAAATTGATGGTTTGCTATTAAAACGGTTAATGGATTACTATTAAAACGGTGTCGCAATTGTATTCCTCAGTACGTGTCTTCACCTTCTCAAATCACTATAGGTAGCTAAACGTCAGTTTTCTTCAGCTACGCTCCATATGCCTGAGGGATCCATGCAAATAATGTAATTTCTAACGAATTGTATTCTCAGATACAGAGTCAGTCTCAAAATATTTTGGCTGCTGCTTATGCAGAAGCTTTGAATGACGATTGTTAAAATAACCAATAAAAAATTGTAATGGGGCAATAATTATTGATTAAAAAATTTAAAGTATGTACAAATGTTTTACTAACTCACCTTAATCATGTCTTTCAGCACTTGGTTAGCCTAGAATACTTTAAGATATGAGATATGAGTGTAATTGGTATTTTAAAATGGTACAGGCTCCTATAACTGTCTCCAGTCGCAAGAAATCGCAATGTCAATGCCAATTTTATTTTTGGGGGTATTGCTTCTCGCCAATATGTATCCTTTTTTGCAATAATTGGCGATATTTTTTGCAATATATACTCGTAATCACTTGATGATATAACTAGGAACAAAGTTATCGAATTTCCCTGATGGTTCTGCAACAAGGTTGCTTAACAGATTGTTCATGAATTGCCTGAAAACGTTAAAAAAATCTTAGTCATATGTTAACATTCTAAATAGTATTATCACAGTCTAAATATACTATTGTCATATTATCATATCCTAAGTACCACATTATAAAACCTACGTACTTAACTTGTCCAGTTTCGATGAATGGTCAGTACCCACAATCGCCTTTTTCACCATTTCGTTTTAATAACCTAACACATATATACACAGAAGTGTGTATACTGTTTACAAGTATTACACACTTCTGTAATACTTGTAAACAGTATACAAATAAATAGCCGCAGCCGTTATTACTTCGACGTCCATCGCAAGTGGTTTGCCAGGCAGCAATGAGTCATGCGCTATTGTGTGAACACCAAGTGGTCGTGGCCTACAATTGTGCATTGCAAAGCGTGGCCCATCACAGGCCATTGTGTACAGGGGGCTTTACGGTTTGAATACGTAACCCTAAAAACCGTGGCCACGGAAAACAATAGACATACATAGAAAGATATCAAGTGCTCCCAATGAGGGTGGTAAGAGTGCGCTTATAAATAATGTATACGCTGCTGTTTTAGCAAGTCTCAAATCCACAGACCTACTATTACACTTACGGTAAAATCATCAATTCTCTGAATAAATGGGTTCCACACCTACTCTATAACGGTTAATAAACTACTCCGTACATTGACTATGTTCAGAGTATATTAACCGTAGTCCGTAGACAGAGAATAGTATTCTCTGTCTGACCCCTTTAAAAAGAAAATGGAAAAACATTCTTTCAGATCTTGACAGTGACGGTTGACGTAACACAGGCTGAAGAATGTCAGCTTACAAGAAAACCAAAATGACAGCTTTAACAAGCTCAAAAAATAATATAAAAATAAATCTTTAATAATGCGGATGCGGCGCATCTTAACTCATATTCCGTACCTTGCACAAAAAACAATTAGAATCAGAAGTAAAGTTTGACAGTTGTTTAGCAGATAGGAGATCCAGTGTAAAAAACAATGTCAACATTGCGTCCTGCTAGATGCTTGTACAGGCATAGTTCGCTCTTGATAAAACAGACAGTGCGGCTAGCAGGCGTAGTGGTGAGACATGCGCATTCTGCAGGCGAGGATGGCGAACCTGGTCGGGATCGCAGAGCGCGCACCCGGTACATTTGCGGCGCTGGCTCACTGGGACTCGCCTTGTTGGCAGCTGATCATGTCTTTAATGGTGCTAAAACATTTTATATCACTAAAGCTGTAGTTCCTTGCTCTCGTCTGTTCGGCTCTCTGAGAGTTGTGAGACCTTTTAGTGCATTTGTTAATTAGAGATAAATAGTAGTTTAGTCTGGTATCACCCGCACTATCCTTGAGTTGACCTTTTGTTCTAAGTACTTAATGAAATTTTACATAAGTTAACTAAGACAATATGTTATTTATATGAATTAAATTGACAGCTATTATTCCATTTATGTTGGTATGATGCATCAATATGTTACATCATGCTGTCAGACCGTAATTAAAAAAAAAATACCCTAATAATATTGTCTAGGATTGCAAGTTAAATGTAAACTCAATTCTAAATGTATAATATACTGCGATGTTGATTGACAACTTCAAAATGTGCTTGAAACTTGACAAATGTACTCGGCACTGTCCTTTTCCTATATATGGAAGGTTTAGGCATTAATCACCACGCTAGCTTATTGCATGTTGGTGATTTTAGATTTTAATATTGGAAATCCAGGTCTCCTCATAATGTTTTCCAACACTATTTGTCAGTGATTTTTTTAAATTATTAAGGAAGTGCATATAACTTTGAATGTCACATTGGTATTTTGCCTGGGCTGGGGATTAAACCTGCACCTTGTGTAAACAATTCCATGTGGACAACTGTGAAGCCACTACTAACGAGATCATCCAGTAAATGAATTTCTATTGACATGTCTATAATTTGGACTAGTTAATTCCTGAAACTAGTTGATTGTGAACATACCTGGAGCTGGAAGTTGCAAAGTTTGCGGTGATCTGTGTCTTATAATAGATTGTATTTACAGAAAAACGATTCTTTAAAGCAGCACAACTAGGAAATGTGCAAGAAATACGGAAGTAAGTAACTGTAAATATACTGTAAACTATTTAGTTATCAGGGTTGTCCATTAATCACAGTCATCATCTTGTTTTGGCATTTGTAAACCCTCATTCCCCTTGGTGATACATGGTGAGGTTTAAAACTAACACCCTTCCTCCCCTCAGTCAGCATCACATGTATTTGTGGGTACAAATATTTTTTTCTCCTGGATATGTTTATACATATAATAAAAACTTCCAGGTATTCCAGGTATGACTAGGTATTCTAATTCATTGTCCGTGTGGTGTCCGGATATAAAGAATAGCACCACCCCATATCCTCCACTGGGTGTCGTAAAAGGCGACTAATGGAACTTAAGACCCAGTGCACTGTACCAAGCACCTTGGGTCACCCGAATGGTGGCGGATAAACCACCAACAATCGCATTCCCAAAGAGGGTTAGTGTCAGGCAGGCGGCCGACTATAAAACCATAGCCAAAACTTTAAGCAACACGTCTAGAAGACGTGTTGCGCCGACCCCAAATAATAATAATTGGGATAAGGGTAGGGGAATGATGAATGACTAGGTATTCTAAAATTTAGGACTATGACAAACTCACGTCCCTATCCCCGTGTCATATTTCGTGAGTTTTTCCCCTTTTAAGCCCCACTTGATTGGATGGCTCATCACAAATAAAAACCAAAACTGAATATTTTAAGCTTTCCCAGCGACCATGTAGTTCATCTTAAATGTCAATTCTGATAGTTTCTTTTAATTCTTAATAATTTCATGTTTTAATTCTTTTGATACAAGATATCTTATTTTAGTAACATTTCATCTGTATATATATTTTGTAACTATAGTAATACAATAGTATTATGATGCTACTTCAGACAGGTAGAGGCAGTCATAGCAACTAATGGCAAGAGTGGCCGAGGAGAAAATGAGCCAGCAGAAGGCCCAGCCGACCGACGGCACATGCTCGGCTGGACGGCACTGATGGTGGCCGCGGCCAACGACCAGCCCGGCGTGGTGCGCGAGCTGCTGGCGCTGGGCGCGCGCGCAGACCTGCAGGAGCGCTACTCGGGCGCGTCGCTGTCGGCCGCGGCCGCCGGCATGCACCCGCTGGAGGTGCTGCAGCGCCGCGAGGACGAGTTCTGCAGCACCATGAACGCGCGCGCCTCGTTCCTGGGCTGGACCGCGCTGCACTACGCCGCGCTGGCGGACTCGGCGGGCGCGGCGCGCGCGCTGCTGGAGGCGGGCGCAGACCCCACGGCGCGCGACCACGCCGGCCGCCGCGCGCTGCACTACGCGCGCGACCCCTCGCCCACCCGCGACCTCATCCTCACGCACACGCGCACGTGGGAGGAGGCCGCGGCCGCCGCCGCCGCCGAGGAACGCCGGCGGTTCCCGCTCGAGCAGCGCCTCAAGCAGTTCATCGTCGGCCAGCAGGCCGCCGTCGAGACGGTCGCGGCCGCCGTGCGCCGCAAGGAGAACGGCTGGGCGGACGACGAGCACCCGCTCGTGTTCCTCTTCCTCGGCAGCTCCGGTATCGGCAAGACGGAGCTGGCGAAGCAGCTCGCGCGCTACATGCACCGCGACGACCCGGCCGCGTTCATCCGGCTCGACATGTCCGAGTACCAGGAGAAGCACGAAGTGGCCAAGCTGATCGGCGCTCCGCCGGGCTACGTGGGCCACGAGGAGGGGGGCCAGCTGACGCGTGCGCTGGCTCGCCGCGCCGACGCCGTCGTGCTCTTCGACGAGGTGGACAAGGCTCACCCCGATGTTCTCACAGTACTTCTACAGCTCTTCGACGAGGTATTAACCTCATCTCCAATCACGATCCTTTCACAACTTGTTTTCGCCAGAGTCGTGACCTCCGGCGCTTGTCACAGGGTCGGCTGACGGATGGCAAGGGCAAGTTAATTGAGTGCAAGAACGCCATCTTCGTGATGACATCCAACCTGGCCGCTGACGAAATTGCGCAATACGGGCTGCAGCTGAGGCGTGAAGCAGAAGCCCGCACGGCCCAGCGCGGCCGCATGCCCACAATACCCGTTGAACAGAGAGGTACCTCTATTTGTTGTCAAGTAAGGTAGACGAAATATGTTCTTGAAAATTATCATTTATGTTTTAGCCCCTCCGGAAGGCGAAGACCATAAGGAAGCCGAGACGGAAGAGTCGCTGGAAGTGTCTCGTCACTTCAAGGACAGCGTGGTGCGGCCCATCTTGAAGCGCCACTTCGGCAGGGACGAGTTCTTAGGGCGCATAAACGAGATCGTATACTTCCTGCCGTTCTCGCGGCAGGAGCTGCTGACGCTCGTCAACCTGGAGCTGAAGCACTGGGCGGAGAAGGCGAGCGCGCGCCACGCCGTGGAGCTGCGCTGGGAGGGCGGCGTGCTGGGCGCGCTCGCCGACGGGTATGTGCCCACCTCGTCACACTACAGAGCCTTGCTAAACAAATACCGGCTTATACTTAAATCATTGTACCATCGACTTTTACACTAACTTTACCACAGTGGTACCACAGATTCAAATGTATTTACACATAAAAACTTGCTCCAAATAATATTTTTATGCTACTCCTCCTCGCGTCGTTATCCTCATTACTGAGGGTCGTGATTGCCTAGTTGAAGGATGATCTTGCTTCGAACAGTTCCACCCCACTTATTTCTCTCCTTGGCCTAATGGAGGGCAACGTGTAAGTTGGTCTCCAAGGTTGTTCGGATCTGGTCAGTCCACCTAGTTGGGCTACGTCCTCTTGGTTTCCTGTCGTCAACCTTTCCGGTGACCATTTATAGTTGCTCTAGGTTGTTCCCTTCTTTCCTGGCGATGTGACCAAAGAACTCAAGTACTCTTCGATGGCAAATAGATGAGAGTCGGGTCTTTACTTTGAGTTCCTTTAGGATAGACACATTTGTGCGGAAGGCCGTCCATGGGATCTGAAGCATTCGCCTCCAACACCACATTTCAAAGGCATCCATGCGGTTGCGGTCAGCTTTCTTCAGTGTCCATATTTCTGCTCCATAACTGAATATGGAGAATATCAAGGTGTTCACAAGTCGCATTTTTGTTTTGCGCGAAATGTTGCGATCTCTCCATATTCCCTACAGCTGGGACATCCCGATTTAAGCCATAGCTATGCGTCTTCGGATTTCCTTTTCACAGGAACCAGTGTTGCTTATGTTAGCTCCAAGGTAGATGAAATCTACCACTGTTTCTAGTTTAAGGGCACCCGAAAAATGCAGCTAATTACCCCGGTCAACCATCATGAGTTTGGTTTTGCTATGGTTGATTCTGAGCCCCATTTCAATAATGATTCGCTCCATTCTGTCCAGAATGTCGAAGTCGCATATCGTAGATTGGAGATCTTAGTGCCACCTATGGTAACTCCTCCATTCCAATCCTCACAAGCTCGTCTGATGATGTACTCCCCATATGCATTAAATAGAATGGGAGAGAGAATGCAGCCCTGCCTGACACCCTTGCCGAAGCTGAAAGGTTCCGATGTTGTTTTATCGATCCTTACCATTCCCTAGTTTTTCAGATACAGTGTTTCAATAAGAGCCACCAAGTGCACAGGTACACCCATCTCCTTCAACACTCTCCAGAGGTCTGACCAAACAACGCAGTCGAAAGCCTTGCTATAGTCGATGAAGTACAGTATAAGAGGCGTATTGTATTCATATGATTTCTCTATCAGCTGGCGAATGTTGAGAATCTGTTCTCGAGTTCCTTTGCCCTTGACGAAACCGGCTTGCTTCTGCGATATCTATCAAGGAAGTGACGGATCCTATTGTTAATAATGTGTAGCAATACTTTGCTGGCATGAGATATTAAGGCCAGCGATCTGTAATTGTCACATTTTGCAGTGGAGCCTTTTTATGTAGCGGGAGAATTACAGATTTCGTCCGGTCAGAAGGCCATTCCCCGGTGCGTCGTCGCATATCCTGTGCAGAGCATCAATTCCAGCTGGGCCTATTGCCTTCAAAATCTCTCCAGTAGGCTGGTCTGGACCAGGAGCGTTTTTGGTTTTAATAGCATTAATTGCAGCCGTTATCTCGGATCTTAGTATTGGGGGCTCAGTACACAGGTTATCCCATAAAGTCTTGTTGTAAGTGGACTTTATCCCGTCAGGGCTTCTATAAAGCTATATTTTTATAATAACTTTCGTGAGGATGATTCATACTTAAACGTTATATCGGTTTACTCACGCGTATTTATCGGGATACCCCGACTAGTTTCGGACCCAACTCAACCGATCATCCTTAATCATGAGCTGACGCGGCGGCGGGGTCGCGAGTCGAACTACTACAGTTCTGTAAAGCTGTACGCAGTAATTTCGCCAGCGGTTTGCTATTGCGTCAAGGTCTTGGAGTGGCGTACCGTCCTCGTCTTCAATCATCCAGGTTTTAGGCTTGGATTGCTTGGACAGGAGTTTAACTTTTTTGAAAAGGTCTGCAGTCTGGGTTTTTAGAGCATGATATTCAATTTCTTGACAAATGTGCTCAATGAAGTTGTTTTTATCATGGCGACACAGTTGTTGGATAAGCTATGACATCTCGCTATATTTGTCACGGTCCTCTTTCCTTGCCAGTCCGCTGGCCTTCAGTGCTTTCCTATCCTCAATAATTCTCCATGTATCAGTGGAGAGCCATGTTTGACGAATGGTCGGTGGTCTGCGGTTAGTGGTGGCTTTTTCTAACGCCCTCCAGATATTATCTTTGAAGATTTCCCTCTAGCAACCCACGAACATTCCACGTGCCAACCCGTTGTTGTTTTTGGATTGTGATTTTGCCAACGTTGAGTATTATGCTACTCACGATATAATATTATGCACCTTTTAATAAATTGGGCAAAAATTACTACTTCCTTACGCACGAGTCGATACGAGTGAAACAACAAACTATCTGGTACCCTGGTACATTTGCCATGTAGTCAAATATGGAGAGGCCTTGTGGAGAACTTTAATCTTAAATGTGATGGGGGATATACCATTGTTGTTATGATGAGTGACAAGAATGGATAAAGTAAGGAATGAGTTTATAAGGGGCAGTTTGAAAGTAGCACCTATTACAGAAAAAATGAAAGGATATCGGCTGTCTAAGTATGGGCATGTGATAAAGAGAGATGAGACCCACGTGACTAAAAGAGTGATGAGTATGAATGTTGATGGATGGAGAGGAAGTGGAAGGCCAAAGAAAAGATGGATGGATTGGGGAATGAACGATATGAATACGAATGAAAAAGGAGTAAATGATAGTGTGACGTCTGATAGAGGAAAATACGTGTTGCGCCGACCCCAAGTAAAATGGGATAAGGGCAGGAAGATGATGATGATGATGATATGATTAATGTCGTAAGCCAAAGGCAAAAAGGAATCGAGCTCGTCCCCCCATCTTCTCCTGGGTCTATTGCGGAGTCTGCTTCTGTTATTTAGCACGTGTGCTGGATGCCGAATGATTTCTGGGTAAAGGCACCCACCCGCCCTTGCCTAGACTCATTCGTGATTCAACAGATATGACATGATTAATTTATTTAAAAATATTTGGTTTAATTTTATTTTATACAATTTATGTATTGACTTAAAACTGTATTACGGCGAAACGAGAATCCGACTAATTGATAACTGGTACAATTTTCTGTCTAGTTAGTAAACTTTTGGCCTTGTTGGGCGAGTTTCTTTCTGTTTAGGTATAGAGTAGCCAGGTGTTAAATAATTACGTGCACCTTTTTTTAACAGAATCGCTAAAGTAATATTTTGCTACTATTCTTTTTGTAGTTCCTACTTTACTTTTCGTTGACTCGATAGAACAGACGGCATTCTGGGCATAGGTACCTCGAATAGAATTTGTATATTAATAAATAGTATTTCATTTATAGCTTTAGTCTGCCTGGAGTTAACTAAAATTAAAATGTTAATTAGTTTATTTTGTCTGAAATTTTTTTTTTTTTGAAAATAAAAGTAGCCGAACTTATTCCTTATTACATCGGCTGTCTATAAAAAAACTCCCATCAAAATTGGTCTAACCATTTCAGAGATTAGCAGGAACAAACAGACAGGCAAAAAATATTTTGGTGACTGTACCGTACATAAATTCATATGCATGTAGTAAAAACGGTTAATTTAATTTTAGAATCGGAGCATCCAATTTTATTGATATTGGTTTTTATTTGTTGGTTCGAAAAGGAAAGCACATTCCTTCTCGTATCACTGGTGGCACAAGTTCGTGATACGCCGAGAATTAGGCCCGATTTTAAACTACACCTATAAGTTCAGACAATGAGTCGTGGTTGTGAATGATCACCGAAATTTGTATGTGATCTCGGTGGGCAAGTCACTTTTCACATTTTCTTGAAGTAAGACTGAGCAATTTTGGCTGGCTGATCACGTTTACGACGAGATGAATTAATTAGGTACTTACACTTTAATAAAAATCTCGAGAGTAATCAAGGTTACTTAAATGAGTGTCAAATCACATTTAAAAGTCAATAAATTCAGCTACACATATTAGTGGTGTCGAGCGGTGGAGGCGCTCATACGGGTGTTGCTCATGCAGGTACGACGTGCACTACGGCGCGCGCTCCATCAAGCACGAGGTGGAGCGGCGCGTGGTGAACCAGATCGCGCTGGCGGCGGAGCGCGGCGCGCTGGGCCGCGGCTGCAGCGTGCTGCTCACCGAGCGCGCCGGCCGCGTGGCGCTGGCCGTGCGCCGCCCGCCCGCCACCGACTACACGCCGCTAGACCTGGCCGCCGTCTGAACACCACATCTTACCTCTAATAAACTACATACTCTACTACTCACACTACTTGTTTTATTCCTTGAGTTTGATTTACCATCCTTGTTTAAGATCAGGTACCGATAATTGATACCAGGAGTTAGTATGGGACCTTGATAATATGGGTATAAGGATGAACTTTTATTTCTTTTTGTTAAGGTAGAAGAATGTGTCACGGGTTCGTGGGCGGGATACACAAAACAACTTACTGAATAGTGCTTATTTTATTAAACTTCGCACCGTTATATACAAATATAATGTATAAATAAATAACAATTCTTTACAAAATATAATCGATTATGTGCCGGTGCGGCCGTGTGGCCGATACGCGGCGAACTAAACACGTGTGAAGGCCTCTGTTTGTGCCGGATACCCGGCACTTGATGAATATTAGATAAACAATGATACACGTAGCAGACGTAATACATGGGGACGATATGTGAGCGACGACACCGCGGCGCGGGCGCAGCTCGTGCCGCGGTGCCTGGACACCTGGCGCTCCGGCTCGCTGCCAGGACACGGCATGTCCGTGACAAGCATTCAACCATTTCGTTACGTAATGTCATATACTTACGTGTAAACAAAATACATTTACTCACTTAAATAGATCAGTTTCAGGACTATAATGCAGCATAGCACATCGGACTACAAACATTCATTTATGTTCAAGGTTGGAACAAGTGATACAAAATTCTTGCAATTGTTAATTTATGTTTATAGCGGATTGCGAGTTCACCATACCACTCCTACAGCTGATTATAACAAAAGTACCTCATTTTATTCCAAACACAAAAAGTTGTAGGTGATGTGAATTTACGCTAAAAGGTGTAGGTATTTTGGCCCCAAAACATGTAATTAAATTGTGCGCTCCTTGTGTCCGTAGCATGTGTAATACAAAATAAATGTTAAAATGTAAAGTTTTGTATAAATTGTGATGTGCGGGTCGTTTGCGTGCCATTAACACGTGATGGCTAGCAGGCGCGCATGCTATATGAAGCCCTGTCTCCTGGCTGCAGACTGCAGTGGACGCGTGAAGTTCCCGGGCCGGGTAGCTCGTCATGATCTACCTGCTTTTAATAATTGTATGACTTGTGCAACACTGCGACACCCGTTCATTACATCTACTGCCTACTCTCTACTTAACCTAACGTCTTATAAAATGTCAGGGGTATTTCATACCGGCATCGGATATTTAGGTAAGTAAGTAGGTATAACATGTTTCATTTAAAAATCCCTGTTTCATATTGTTCAACCTTACTTAGTATAATAGTACTAAATACTATTTCAGTGTGCGCCGACTGAGTAACTAATAATTGGAAAACTTTCTGGAACACATCATGATTATATTTAGTAACTTATTGACTATTAGTAGATACCTTACGTGCTAACTTAACATTACACAGCAAGGCGACTGGAGTCGCGGCCTCGAGGGGTCTTCATGGCTGGTCTGCTTCTAGTATGTGGGACGTTACTATATTACGTTTTCTAATTCGTTTCTCTTAGACTGTACAGTTTGGACTTGTTCATAAATAACAATTACCTCAAGCCGACCCACAACGGTAGCTCAGATTATGTCATCTTATATTGTTTATAAAATAATTTCCTATTTATATAACACATGAAATACTTATGATTACTTTTTAAATATTTTGTAGCTACTTAACTAGTTGGTGTTTGATATAATATGTCTTCGTTATTTTTTTTAGGAAGATAATCTACTAAATATTGATATTGATCTTGCGCGTATTGGTACACCATGTTAGTAGGCCCTACTGTACCAGTAAGTATAGTGTCGAGTGCATGCTACTATTTAGTTTGTTGTCTTAAACATCGAACATACCATAATGAAACAGCGACTTATTTTACATAGGTACACCTAACGTAGCTACAGCTTAACGCGCTCAGAGTGAGGAATCCGTGTAGACCAGGCTGGAGCGGTGCGGTGCGTGCGGGGCCCGCGGCCTGCAGCCAGCAGGAGTGGTGCGGCCTACAGCCAGCCGGCGGAGTGGTGCGGCGCGTGGCCGTGCAGCGGCGTAACGCCAGCCAGCCGGGCCAGAGCCGCGCAGCGCCCGCACGGCGCGCCGTCCTCGCCCGCTTCGGTTGCACCCTCTGACGCCACACCCGTCTCGCTCGCCTCGTAGCCGCAACGCCCGCACGCCTCCTGGGAACCCAGCACAAGGCATTGAGCGGCGCAGGTGGACGCGCGCCCCCGCGGCTGTGTCGGCTCGGCCGCGCGTCTCACCTTGTGCGCGTCGTCGTCCAGGCTGGCCAGCAGCGGCTCCCGGCTGCCGCCGCGCGCCGCCACGCTCTCGGCCGTGGTGGAGGGCGACACGGACGCGGGCGCGGGCGGGGGCGCGCGCGCGACCGGTGCGGGGGCGGGGGGCGCGCGCGCGGGCACCGAGCTGGCGCGCTGCAACGCCTCGGGCCCGCCCGCTGCGCGCTGCTCGGCGGCCGCGCGTCGGGAGTCCGAGAACTTCTTTCGTTTACGTTTAAGTGCCGCCAGCGCGGATAGCGGATGCAGGGGTCCGCTGCGAGAGCTGCTGCGCTCCGGACTTCGCTGAGAGTCACTGCCGGAGTCCGAACGGTCGCTACCGCTGCAAATCAATTAACTAATTGTGTGTACATATAATACAAAAATATTAGCTGGCGCGATGGTTTGTTGACGTGAGCCACATTTTACTATTATAGCCACTCAGCTGTAATAGTGATAGCAGTGTGTTTGATCTGCGACAAGAGTGCCGTGAGGTTACCTGGGCGACTGGCGCGCATGGTCGCAGACGGAGTCCTCGGAGCGCGAGCGGCCGATGAGGCGCGAGACGCGGGCGGCGCGCGCGGCCTCGATGATGGTGCCCCAGCGGCGCTTGTGCGAGGCGGGCTTGCGGCGCGCGGCCAGCCCCGCGCCCGCCGCGCCGTCGGACAGGCTGGACTGCGACGTGCGCAGGCGCCCGCCCAGCAGCGCCGACAGCGACGCGTGGTGCGCGCCGCCGTGCGCCCCGCCGTGCTCGTGGTGCAGCGACGCCAGGAACTCGTCCACCGGCGCCAGCGACCCGCCCGGCGCGATGTTGAATCCTTTCATGAGGCGCCGCTCCTTCTGACGATTTTTCTTACCGCCACCGCCGCCTGCGAGTTAAGAAATTCGCAATTTGAAAAATTTCATGTATAGCTAACATGGGGCAAGAGTACATAGGTAAGTGTATGCACATGCACGCTCAATATTTCGACAACCGTCTATATTAAGTGACTGCGTCCCCCTCTTCAGTGCCCGTTACCATGTTTATAGAAAGGCTTTCTTTTCACAGTTACCAGTCTTACGCCGTTTCATGTTTATTTTAACAGGCAAGTCTACTATTATTCTTTGTATAAATTATGTTATTTATTATACACACTAGATATAGGTAACACCATTACGGTTACATTACACAATATGTTAATTTTTGTAAATGAGTTTACTTATATATAATCATGGTGTTGTCATTGATATTTGCATATTTCAATGTTTGAATTGCTTGGAATGATACCTTAAATTAAGGCCTTTCCCTTTTCTCCATATTTATGCAGACTTTTAGTTTTAAAAAATTTAAAGCTCAATAATTGCTCTAAAGATTGTCCTACGACATAATTATACCTAAATATGCTCGAAATAGCATTAAAATGTTGAGCCGTTAAACTGTGATGTTAAGTAAGGTCCCATGCTCACCGGGCGCGCCGGCGTTGACGGTGGAGGTGTTCATGCCGGAGTTGCGCAGGATCTCGACCAGCTCGCAGCGGAAGGCGCTGACGTCCTGCTTGATCTCGTTGACGTCGTCCTCCGTGACGCCGCCGCACTCGGCGCGCCGCTGCTGCACCGTCACGTAGCGCCGCACCAGGTTGCGCATGATAGCCTGCCGGACACGCTCGTCATACGCATACTCACTCAATAACAGACTTACAGCAAACCTATTATATAATAGCAAACCTGATATCGAAAATCCCGCTCGTTTGCCTGTTTGGCTTTTCTCTGTAACCAATAAAGAGAGTTATTAAACAAAGTATATTTTTACGAAAGCGTTGTTGTGTGATAAGATCGGCTCGTACTCGTATGGTCCGCATGTGCTCCCGCTTGGCGCGCGCGTGGCCGCACAGCCGCCGCTGCAGCCAGCGCCACGCGTACAGCGCGGACTTGGGCGACGGCACCACGTTGAAGGGCGGCGGCGCCGTGCCGCCCTCCTCGAAGTAGCTGATCCACAGCTTGCTGCGGGCGAACTTCCACTCCACATCGGCGCGCTCCTGCAGGCAAAACCCAACTCCTATGTGAACATGTATCTCTGTCACAGGTTAACTGCAAGGTCAAGGCATCGAGGGTCAAGTCATTGTGTAAAATGTTCAATTAGAATTAGCCGTAAGGAGACTAATTGCATGGCTCCACAAACAAATATTTGGTGATTTGAGGCCTGTGCCTAAAAGGCGTTACTCACAGATATCAGCTGGTAGGAGTGGTTCATCATGGCGATGAGCAGGTTGAGCAGCACGATCACGTTGATGACTGCGTACGTGCCGAACATCAGCATGCCCCAGAACCGCGTGAAGATCTTAATGCCGTCCAGTTCGAACGAGTCCAGGTCCACCAGGCCAAATGCCGCCCAGAACAACGTTTGCATAGTTTCAAATAAACTGAAACCGATTTTTAAATAGCTTTTAATTTTTTTACGGCCAGGTAACTCTGCAGATGCCCTCGTTATATTGCAGCCCAGCACAGATGGTATAGTTTTTTCTATAAGATAATTATAGAAGGGGTAGAGGGGGCGAGGCGTGTAAAAAGAAAAAAATCCGTTCATTGCTAGTGCAGAACAAGTTTTTTGTCTAGTAAAACATAAAGGGAGATAGTGATACGGGAATAATGCAGAGCTGGTCCGGCTCAGAAATTTTCTATTGTTTATCCGTTACTAGCGACCTGCCCCAGCTTCACACGGGTGCAATAATGATGTATTTTGGTATTTTATTTTATGTATATAATACAGTATATACTGGGAGAGGCCTATGTCCAGCATTGGATTATAGTAGGCTAATTGATTGACTGGGGGGTACCTAATGTTTTTACAGCGATAACCGATATTTGCGCGGACGAAGTCGAGGGCTTCGGCAACTACGAAACACTTTTGATTCATCAACAAATTCATGTGTGGCCAAGTTTCCGAGCGGGTGAGGTACCTACATATTTTGTATTGATTGGTAAATTGAAAAATTCTTTAGTATGTTCAATAATTTCAACAAGTAGTGTTCGAATCGCGATTATGAATTTGTAGGATAAAGACACCATACAAATCTGATAAAATAGTAAATAGCTCCACTCTGTAAGTTCAGATGTCAAAGACATAATGAAGCTATAATGTGGAGACGATGAGAGTAACAACATGGCCGGGAGCCAAACGGCTGTGTTATGGCAACAGGCGCCATTAGGGAAATGTGTTGTGAGCTGCGCGACGCGCCGCTGCCAGGGAGGCGTCGGCCGCGTTCATATCATTTACGAGAAACATAAACATCTTCGGTGATGTGCTTAGATACGTGTAGTAACACTTGTACCACGATCGAGTTATGTTTGTTCTCATAATTCTTTCATTGTTCTTTTGTAAGGTAACACGATGATAACAAAGTATAAAATAGATATTAAAATATGTAGGAACAGAACAGAAAAGGCTTGTTGGCGTTTGCTTTTTTGAATTCCAAAGAAAAATGAAAGTTAAAAATACATAATTTGTGCTTATAATAGATATAAATTTATAAATAAGATATTTGATGGTCTTACATAATATTTCCTCGCAAAAGTAAACCGACTGTAGTTACCATTAGTGGCTACTCTATACTCATTAGAATATATCGGACGTACCCGGCACTAGGGTTATACTGTGCTTTGGTGTATAGTGGGATAATACGTAAACAAGGTATAATAAATAGTTTTTGTAACTGTCCGGATAAAAACACCGTCAAGTGCGAGTCGGACTTCCTAATGAAGCCTGAAGGGTTATGTAGTTGCGGCTTACGATTTATGACGTGTTAAAACAAACTGGAAGTTTGCAGGGTAATAGTACCTACATCATATATTTTTTTAGATTTCATTCATGTTTTCTTTAGGAAAACAGACAAAAACAAAAACGGTCAGTCACATGACAAATCTATAGGGCTTCCGTTTTTGCCATTTGGCTATTTAAGTCTAAAAAACATCATCATTCCCCTGCCCTTATCCTAATTTTTACTTGGGGTCGGCGCAACACGACTTTTAGACATGTTGCTTAAAGTTTTGGCTATGGTTTTATAGTCGGCCGCCTGCCTGACACTAACCCTCTTTGGGAATGCGATTGTTGGTTGTTTACCCGCCACCATTCGGGAGACCCAAGGTGCTTGGTACAGTGCACTGGGTCTTAAGGTCCATTAGTCGCCTTTTACGACACCCAGTGGAGGATATGGGGTGGTGCTATTCTTTATATCCGGACACCACACGGAATAAGTCTAAAAAACGATGTATCATTAAAAAAATTGGTTTAGTTTAATATTCGGAGGCGGGTAGTTACTTGGCAAAACGGCGCCACACGATGCAGGCGTCGGGGTCGGGGAAGGTGCCGTTGGCCGTGAGCGAGGTGCCTGTCGTGCAGCGCTTCTTCTCCATGTCCGCATAGTACCACAGCAGCTGGTTCAGACCTACCAGGCATGGTCACACATCTTAGGTAAGAACACATTGCCAATAACAATTAGTATTTGAATAAATGAATGTATGTTTCACATGCTTATCGAAGTAGTAAAAGGCAATACCTACTCACCACACGAAAATGCAAAAATAACTAGTATATCCAGAACGAAGAACTTTAAAATGTCTAGAACCATTCTGCTGAGAGAGACTTGCAGAGGGCCGAGGTGAGGGTTGACGCTGAAGATGTACACCAGCTTGAGACTGCTGAAGATGTTTGCGGCAGAAAACAGCCCCTCCGACAGCAGCATCGGGTCCCACGCGTCCCACTTCTCTCGAGGCTGGTTCCATTGCAGACCTGCAGCCATTTCTCTACGTACCTAATTTACAAGTGCCAAGTTATTACTCACAATCATTTATCTCGTGACAATACAACTTATAAGATTATAATTAGTTATAAGTTTTATAACCTGAAAATGTGAGACGATGCGCAGCGCGACGGTGGCGACGTACAGCGAGTTGGTGACGAAGTCTATCACGTTCCACATGTCGTGTACGTACTCTCGCAGTCCCATGTCCCATAGCTGCTTCACCTCGCTCCAGATGAGACCTGCACGTGACACAAAGTATGTAGTGGTGGGTGCAGCGGGAACAGCTGGCGGCTCGGAGTGCGGCGGGGGTACCGACCGCTGACCCAGGCGAGGATGAGCCACTCCACCAGCGAGGGCGGGGCGCCGCGCCGCGACAGCGGCTCCCCGTGCGGCGCCGCGCCCCACAGCAGCCCGCCCGCCGCCGTCTCGATGCGCTGCGACGCCAGGATCAATAGAACTACGGACACAAAACAATTCTCACTTCTTAAACTACTATACATTTTTTTAATTTGTGAATCACGACGAAATATTAGGCAACGTTTATTGTATGTTGTGTAGGATGACCTTTTTAAATAACTTACATAGGAACATAAAGTAACTCGCCGAATGACACAAGAACTTGATGAAGGGCTTCCGTAGCGTGCGGCCGGCGGCGGAGTGCGGCGCCACGATGTACGCCAGCGAGTACAGCGGGAACATGGCGCCGATGCGCACCATCTCCGCCGCCTGCAGCAGCATGTTCTTGCGCCGGAAGCCCGGCACGCTCTCGTACCAGATCGACGCTAACAGCTGCTGCACGTTGGGGTGCGCCACGAACTGATACACCACACGTTTATTACTTATTCTCGAATATGTGTAAACATTTTCGAGAGAGAGTTAGTTCGAATATTTTGTTTTGATAGATATTAGATAACTTAATTAAAACAAACGAACCTTTTTCTGACGCAGCTTAATGGCAAGCTTGAGTCGAGATAAGCGCATTCTCTCCGGCGCGCCGGGCTCCGGCAACGGCACCTGCGGGGATCCTGTCTCGTGGTTGAGCAACACCTGCAGCTCATGCGAGGTCCGCGTGTGGTCCAAGAGGGCCGTCGCAAATTCCTGGCATTGCGCGCGGAGCTCCTGGTACTCAGTCTTAAATTCATGTTCGAGCGCCGACAGTCGCCGCAGCTCCCAGGACAATTCGAACGCTGTCAGTATCGGGTCCTTGGAGGAGAGCGCGATGAGCGAGGGCGAGGCGAGCGCGCGGTACGCGTTGATGCGCGAGCGCGAGTGGCGCAGCGAGTCCTCGCGGCGCGAGCGCACGCACTCGTCGCAGCCGCAGCGCACGTCGTGCGGCACCGGCAGCGCCGCGCCGCGGTCCAGCAGCAGCTTGATGATCTCGTAGCTGTCGCGGTGCGCCGCCAGGATAAGCGGCGTGATGTCCGCTGTGAACGTCGCCGTCTCCGGCGGCAGCGCCTCCCAGCTCTGCAACATACCAGAACGTTCATTCAACGCATGCAGGGCTTGGTGGTCGCACAGATCGTATAGTAAGTGGCTCACGTTAGGTTCGCCGGGCTTGCGCGTGCGCTCCTCGTGGTCGAGCAGCGCCTCCACGGCCTCCACAAACTCCTCAGAGATGGCGTGCAGCAGCGCGTCGCGTGTCTCCACGCCGAACTCGAGCAGCAGCTCCACCATCTCGAGGTTCTCATTGTCGATGGCCATGAGCAGCGCGCTGCGGCCGAGCGGGTCCACGCAGTCCACGTTGATGTGGCCGGTGTCCCGCGCGCGCTGCAGCACGCGCCGCGTGCCGGCCACGTCGCCGCGCTCCACGCCCAGCAGGTACTTCTTCTCCTCCAGAGACAGCACCGCCATCTCCTGGTGCGGCCGCACCACATTCTCCTCCTCCGTCATGCCATGTATGCTGTGGCGCTATGATCACACCAAATGTCATCAAATATAATACTTCTTGAGAATAGTAATACGCAAACAGCCCTGTCTAACGCAGTGGTGTGTGTTACCTGGCCGCAGTGTACACGCCCGCTCACTTGCGTATTTTTATGGTTCTCTATAATAAGCTGACAAACTGAGGCTGATACCCAAGTAGGGAGCAATAAATAGTTCAAGTTGTATGGCGTACCGCACCTTGTATATTCGTGATCGTAATACCCAAAGCGAAATAAATAATTGCATCGATCCGCCGCCGGGGCAGTTCCTCGCGCAGATAAAGCTAATGAAATGAGTCGAGTTTCGCTCGTAAAGCATATTATTACTCTATAAGTGATAAAATCCACATTCCCATCTTCTAGAATAGCATTCGGCTAGAGCTTAGTTCCATTGTATTAAGCCACTGTACTGTTATGTTTGACGCCTGAAATTATACACATAGCTCTATTCGTAAGTAGCTTAATTTTATTAAATTTTACTGTCCTACTATTACCTTTTTCATTTGTCCGTTTGTCACCAGGATATAAATCACTAACCCATGAAAATGAATAAAGTAAATAGTTAGTCAGGGCACAGTCTAAATATACTATTGTCATACTTAGACTGTGGTCAGGGTAAGTAAGAGTTTCCCATAAAAAAAAACAAGTTGATTTTGCCGTTTTGTAGATAATGGTAAAGTTATACCTTGTAAAATATAGCTTGATACCTGTGACATTAGCGAGTCCGTTTTAAAGATAGCTTTGCTATTATAAGATTTTTTCAAAAGTTCAAATTTTTAAACATGAATACGACGTTTGTGTATAAAAATAGAACGCATTTTTTTAAAACAATCATGTTATTATGAAGATACGACTAAAAACAAGAGTAATTTAAATAATTTCTAATTTTTCATAAATATTTTTTGTTTGTTAGCTTACTCTATAAACGCATTTTGAAGAGCTATAGGGACGTGTAACTGACTGACAGTCGAATATCGATAAAATAGACGCCCCCATCCCAGTCCCCCCCCCCCCCCATGTAATGTCATTCTGACAAACGTCACAGGTATCAAGCTATATTTTACAAGGTATAGCAACAAAAGTCGTTTAAAATATCCAAAATCGAACTGTTGCCATGTTGTAACATTTTTTACAACAAGCATGTGTATGCGGGGATCGAACCTGAGGTAATGAGGTAGGGGAAAAAGTCTTTTCGCATTAACGTATACATGTATGAACTTGTAATAAAATCTTTCTCTCTCAAATAAAAAAAGAATTTGGAATTATGTTCTTTAAAATTTTAACTTTCAATTATACCAAAACCAGCCAGATACAAATACTAAAGCCAAAAAGATTTTATTACAAGTTCATACATACTATATTGCGAAAAAACTTTTCCCCGACCTAATATTTCGCGCAGAATAGTATTTTTTAACCTAAACCACTCTGGTGACTGGTATCACATGCTGTCGCTATTCTCCGCATGAGTTAGCGCATATTAAGCCATAATTTATAATAGAATCATATTACTGAAGCAGAGTTAGTTGTACCCGCGCTGCAGTAGACTATGACAAAATGATGTAAGGTCAGTAGCACGCGGAGCACTTCCGAACCGATAGCCGAGGGTGCAGCACGTAAGTATTATGCAAATGGGTCGCGGGGGCTCGAGGCCGGCCGGGGGCGGGGGACAAGCCTCGCAACCTCTTCCTAGTCACACTATTGTAAGTTCTACCAAACGTCATAACATAATAAAAAAAAAACTGTAAAATTTAGATAAAATGTTAGTAAGTAGATCATGAATGTTTTCAGGTAACCTCGTACTTCAAGCTGGAAGGGAGGGCGCGGCTCGCAGCCACGCGGCGACGCGACGACGCGGTCGTAACATGATCTCGTGACTATTGTAAAGCTATTAAACAACAAGAGAGCCGGCCGGCAGACGTGTCCACTGGATGATAACCCCTGGCGTAATTGTTTACGTATTATAAGCCCAGATCCGCAGCCAGCGAGAACTTTACTCCATCACATACTTAAATAAATCGTTTTTATTGTTGCATAGCTAAGCATTAAGGTTCTCGTTCGCCATTTCCGAGTGAACCGGCGGGCCAGACTGTGAAGCGCACGGAAGACAACAAAAATCAATACCTACATCGTTTGTGTGGTGTGTGTTTGTACAGTCGGGGTCAAACGGTCTTATAATAGCATCGCGAACCTTATTGCTCAAGTTCCTGACGCGATAATATGCCACATGTTACAATCTACAACCGCATGTCCTAGACGAAGCTAGTACCATATTAAACATCACCAAATACGAAGTAAGTGGCTCCACGAAGGGCTCGGCTTAGCCACTACTTCAGGGACCCATTCTTGCGTGTAAAGAGGGCCGAGGGGCGTACCACCACAGAGGACCCGACGAAAAGTTATTAGAGGAAACTTAGTTTACGCTTATGTTAATTGACGGAAATGTTGTCAAGAACAACATACGTCTGTTGCGTTCATATCGTCAGCGTCAGATAATTACATAATTCCTTGTACAAAGAGAACGGCAGATAAAATAAAACAAACTGGATTTTGGCTTAACTATCTTGAAAATATCTACACGAGCTTATACATACATACATACATACATACATACTTTTATTATGATATAGTACCTACAGAGAGTTTACTACTATAGTTTGGCCACAACAGCTGTACCGCGCCTTAGGTATGCGCGGTGAGGTGGGGGCCGGGAAAAAAAGTGCACGAGTTCACATGAGATTCATTTTGTCGGATAGATCTTACGATATCAGTTTACTGTTTTTATTCTATTATGTCTATTATTTAATTGAGGTTAATTATTTAATTTGAAATCAATTAAATAAGAATACCTAAATATTTCACTTCGTTTAACTATATATTATGTATTTTACTTATTTAATTAAATATTAATGAAATATAGTCAGATTTAACTGAGTTTATTTCAAATTAGGACTTGGTTTACTAAAAAATTTAATTTATTGAATGCCGTAAACAATTTTTTCAATATGTCTTAACATTACGAGATATCGCAAGAACCATTTTTGAATATGAATCTCATGTGTTTCTGACTTAGACAGTTCGATCTGAATTTGAATTTGAATTCGAATTTGACACTAGCGAACAGACAAATCGCATTGGCCGATGCTTCCCCCGTCTCGCCCCGCGCCTTCCTAAGGCGCGGTACAGCGGTAATGGTCAAACTATAGTTTATTACTAGTGTTGGTACGTATTTTGTAACAAATTATAATTTCCAGTTTTGAGAGAAGGACTGATACAGATCGTAACATTTCGAATACGACTCATTTGCATATCAAAAGGCGTTTCATATTTCACTCCCAAACACCGAACGGGGAGCTCGTAACATCGGTTTTAACATTTGCCTTTGTCAGTTTAGTGCGAGGAACGCCTGGTGCCTTTACAGTACAGTCACTGGAATGGATTAATTCATTTATATTTTTCTAGTAGTGGAGACGTTTTCGTGTTTGCATTAAAAAAAAAAACATTTAAAATTCAAATATTCATATGGATCTAACTAAAAAAGTTTTATACGATATAGAAAAAGGTTAGGTTAAATTTCGTCACGGTCAAGTCAAGTCACGGGTTTGTATCTTATGTAGGCAAAGCAGTACTAGGTGAACTGTTATTACTTAGTACAGCTTCGCCTTGGCACAGTCGGCATATCACGATTTTCTGACTCGTTTTATTGGGACTTACACTTAGTTGTTTAATCGAGTATAAGTACATGTTTTTGCTCGTGACTGTACTGTAGGTACTCTATAAACGTATGTGCAATACTAGCTACCCGCCCCGTTATAATGTTGTTGGGTGAAAATTATTTTAAAATATATCCAATTAAAAAAACAGCACCGCTTTCAATTGGGTGGTTTTAAAAAATTACGCGGACAAAGGGACAGTCGCGGGAAGTGACTTTTGTATAGTATGTATTGATATAAAAGGGAGGATCCTCGGAAGTCGTGATAGGTCTACGTTCTTTTTAAGTCTTTTCATTTTATTTTAAGGGCCCCTTATTCCGAAAGTTTAGGCATTTAACGCACCGAAACGGCTTGCGCCCGCGTTGCCCACGAGCCGTCGCGATTTGAACTCCGGTGACCTATGGCGGCGGGCGGGCACGCCACAGTATAAATAAATAAATCAGTAGTTCATATATTATATATTGTGCTAGTAATAAGTAGTAGTTTGCAACAAAAACATAATAATATACTTAGCTTGATGTGTTATCCACTAAACTATGGATTGTCAACACTAATATGTTATGAATGTGTGACTAAGGAAAGCGATGATCATTCTATAGAATTTAAAGTAAAAAAATCAGCATCCTAGTTAAAATTCAGGAGCCTATAATAAAATTATATTATGTACTTGGTAAATAAAAAGGGTAAACTTGGTAAAAAAAAATTCCCAAAGAGGGTTAGTGTCAGGCAGGCGGCCGACTATAAAACCATAGCCGAAACCATTAGCAACATGTTTAGAAAAAAAACATGTTGTGCCGACCCCAAGTAAAATGGGATAAGGGCAGGAAGATGATGACTTGGTAAATAAAAAGATTCTATTTTAAAATGTTTTCATAGTATTTCATAATAATACGAAAGTAACTTATAAACAAAACGACCTATCGCGCGACATGTCGCTGTATGCCAAAGGATCGAGCCGAACATGAGACATTTTATGCCTACAAGTCGCGACGCGATGCCAGCTGGCGCGCCAAGCTGTTGTACCTACGCGCGGCGTGCGACGTTGCCGCACCGAGTAAACGTAAGCCCGCTAGTCGTAGGTAAGTTATTTGATGAATGAACTTTCGCACAGAGTGATCACAATTTGAGATAGATTTTTATTATTTAGTTTGTTTGAAAAAAAAGTCTTTCAGTTTACGTAATATCAAAACGTGTCATGGCTTAAATGATTCATGGCTACTAGTTCTAACCGTGTGTTAAATTATTGTCGCATTGTCCTCGCCACCCTGTATAGTGGAAATGAAAATGTTTTATTTATTGGGCATGTATAAATTAAAAAAAGTGTTTGGTATTAATAAAATATAATAAAGAACTCAATGATCGCATAATGTATGTCAATGTAGTACTATTATTTTTAAATATATTTTTTTTTAAATAAGAAATAATAATAAACTTTAAAACTACCACGACAAAATACCACGTGCACTCACTGACACCTTGTGCGTTAAATATCATATAATTCGAAGTTAAACATAATATAATACGAAGAAACATTTAAAAAAGTTGAAATTTTAAATTACCAATAAAAATACAAACAATTAAATTGCACAGAAGTGTACTAGTGTCGAGAAGTGTGTGCTGCAACAACGAGCCAATCAGGACTCGCCTCTGTGACGCGTCGCTCTGCGTCATGCCAAGGGCCAATCACAGGCGATAAACCGTTCCCTGCGCCCGCATGCACCGGTGCATTGACCCGATGAGACCCAAAAAACGACTTCTGCGCATGTCAAGGCCAGCGCTCAAGATCCGTGCCGATAATTATAAGCTATCGGTTTCATACATTTTTTTCATTTAATAAAAATAAATACATTTAGTTTCGACATACCCCGCGCCGAGTGTCGAAACTAAATGTATGAAACCGATAGCTAACCCAGACGTGGCACACGCGGCACGGCGCGCGGGGCGCGCGGGGGCGCGCTGCTTTAGTGTCGACGGTCTGTGCGACGCGCCGCCGCGCCGCGCGGCCGGCTTATTTCTACCTACTAAACACATCGCGACCATAAACCGTGATATTGTACCTACCTGAGAGTGGTATCGGTGAGTTGTGATCGATAGCCATGTTCAATTTCTTACAAATCTTATACGTAATAAAATAATGTAATAATAAAATCAAAACACAATATTAGTAAGTACATCTCCTTGAATTTGACCAGGATGGAAATCTGCACCTTATTAAGGTGAATATTCCCATTATAGATTTTAAATTCTATACAATATACTGACTTCTCGTTGCTCTGTGTATAGAAGTAATCATATTGTAACGTATTTATAGAATAAGTACTTACGCAATACACTTTCGGATTATCTTCACTTCAGACACCCTTCTTTTCTTAATTTTGTTTTTTTTATTTACCATTTCAATCACTTACGTAAATTTGTGGTCGCGAGCAAAAGTTGCATAGGTCCTACCTCGATGGCGTCCGGCCGGACACTGGCACCGAGCGCGCGGTGCGCGCGAGCACTTTTCACGTATTTATTTTATTTAAAAAAAAAATAAGCGCCATATTAAAATTGTATCCAATAATATCCCTGGCAAATCCGATTAGTAAATGAAATGTTAAATTTATATAAAATTACGTTCAGTCCAAGTCTTATAAAACTAAAAATACTTTTAAAATCGACCTTACTTCTGAATTTTTTTTTATCGAGCAAAATGTTAAATTATTCGTTTCTATCCAAAAAAGTCACTAGATAAAGCATGTATCTGTACTATATATATTTTTTAAGAATTTAAATATGGTGATTTCTTTGAAAAAAACTCGATCTAGAAACGTAAATTTCGAATAAGGGGCCCTTAAGTTATTGTACAACTGCGAGCAGCGGCGCGTCGCTTGTCTCCTCCCCTTTCACTTCGCCGTACCTATGTCTGTGGCTTCTGCTCGACCCTAATTATAATAATGTCCTTCCCAGACCTGTAGGGGAGTCCGAAGTTCTACTAACGACTCAATTTAGTTTGACTAACGAGTAGCGATTCACGTCTTCAATAATTTACCATGAAACCGTAAAATAGGTTTCATGGTAAATTATTGGTCTATCGCTATGGAAGATACCCCCGCTTATAATATAGGTGTAATATTTGACGGTTACTGACAGTTTGTTATGCTAGGTGTCGGGAAATTATAGACGAGAGGCTGTCTAGTCACACAAGATACTTATCGTAATTTTTTGTAGTTGTCGATTTACAAGTGAACCAAACTCTGACCTGAATAACATTTGTACTCATACTTCCATGGTTAGTCAAAAGGTTATCTTTGTGCCAGTTACAGCTTGTATCTAATAAATCTATTGACGCCCGTACGGCCTTAAACACCCTGTATACACACCCCTGTATTATTCACTTAATTCTATAATATAATAAGCAGTAGATACTACTAATTTTCTAGTTGATACCATAGTCATCTAGTAAAGTGGTTGCTTTCTAAGTAATGATGTCCTTCACGTGAGGCGCAAGTCGGACACGCGCGAGCCGCACGCGCGCCGAGCGCCGCCGCGCCGCAAGCCACAACACAACACCCTACATCTACCACACCCACACGTAATGCAGTCATGTCAGAGTACGGACAAGTTGCTACTGCAGCTCCGCCGCCTTCAACTGTATCTATAGCCGACTGTAAAGGTAAACAAATAAAGCAGATTATGAAAATATCTATGGACGAACAAGGCTACTATCGAGACCGAAATAAAAAATGTACGCATCTGTGGAACACATGAAAATTACTTGTAGCGGTACTGTTTTATGAATAACTTCCATTACGATCGGGAAATTATTGTAACACACAAGCATTTTATGCTACATGGGTACGGTATACAACAGGTACTGGCATCGCAAAAGCTAATAATACTCCATGCCATACGTAAGTCCAGGTGCACCTGCACACCTTGTATGCGAACAGCCGCGAGCCCTGGCACTTCTGGAAGGGAAAGCACACTAACAATACCTAATGCCTAGGAATGGGTACAAGTGAACATCAGGAAGCAGTGGTGGAGAGTTGTGCGAGGAGCCAGTGAGAGGATGCGGGTGGCCTACCTTGACCTTGTTGTCTAGCGGGCGCGGCTCCGGCGCCAGCAGCGCGCCCAGCTCGACGCGGCAGGTGGAGGGGCGGCGCGCGTCGCCGCCGCCTCCGCCGCTGCCGGCCGACATCTCCGAGCCGCCACTCTCTGCGCACACACACAACCGTCAGCGGCGGCCGCGCCCCGCCGCAGCGGAGCCGCCGCCAGCCGAGCGAGCCAGCGACCGAGGCGAGCCGGCTGGAGGCGCGAGAGCGGCCTGCACGACGATTCACCGCGTTGCAATGCGGACGGAGATATATTTAGCGAGGGCGGGCGGCGAACTGCGAGGCGCACTCGCAGGGCGCCGCGCCGCCGCAGCCCGCGGGCAACACTCACCGGCGCCGTCGCCGCCGCGCGCGCCATCCCGCGCCCGCTCCGTGAACTGGAACAGAGCAGAGCGTGAGTGCGGGAGCCCGGGCCGCAGCCAGAGGGCGCTGGCGGCTGGCACTCACCTGCACGCGGCGCTCGCGGCGCGCGGCGATCTGCCGCGAGTGGCGGCGCAGCGCCTCCAGCGTGCCGCGTGCTGCGCGCGCCCGCGGCGAGCGACCGCCCCGCCTCACTCTGCAAGCACGGACGTGAGTTCAAAGCTCCTTATTTATTGTTATTGCATCGTAAAATGTTTTTATATACAGTCGGGTACACGTTGCCGTGTCGTAAAATTACGCGTTAATTTTGCACCCCGAACCGCCGTACCTTGCTACTCTCTACTATCCGGTATTCTGATGTTATCATTAAAAAAAAAGTCGCAAACCGTAATGGTTAAGATTCTGTATCTATTAGAAAAAAACCGACGAGTGTGAGTTTGACTTGCAACACACGGTTCCGTACAAACAAGCTAAAAAAAAATGGATTTTCGTAAAATTTCCTTTATCTGTGCTATAAGGCTGTTGCTTTGTTCCAAATTTCAAGATTCTGAGCTCACGGGAAACACTCAGTAGGTTTTGATTCCCTTGAGCGGAAATTTGAGGTATACATGACTGAATTTGTTGATTATCTTGACCTAAAAGTTTGATTTTTTCACAGCTTTCACAGGGATAATCTATTATAGTAAATATTTTAAGTTAATATTTGGGTCTACCCAAATATTAACTATACGTAATTATGTAAATTCCAGCTGGATACCTCCACGCGTTCCTGAAAAAAAGAGTCTTGACAGTTAGTCGGACAGACTACAATGTGATTGTATAAGGTAACGTGTTTCCTTTCGAGGCATGGAACCCTAATAAGATTATTTCGTTGTCTCTCTGTCTGTCCGTTAACACCTTTTTCTCAGGAACGTGTCGAGGTATATAAATTCTTTGGTCTGCGGGCTTTTCCAGCTGTGATAGGATAAAAGAAAAGATATTGATAAAATGTCATAGGTATATAGTAATTTTTAGGTGTTGTAATACAATAAACCTAATACAGTATACTTTATTGACTTGATCGATATGTATATTGTCCTTATACAACATCCTAATCCTAAGTATATTTTATATAGAAAAATTAAAAGTTTGTATTTTTTATCACTTATTACAAACAAATGTTACATAGTAAGTACTTCAATGTAGTTTGTAGATGTCACGATGGACGTTCCATTAAATTGAAAATAATATACATATCTAGTAGTTGTATACATTTCAAGTACAGGATATTTGTCGATCCCTAATTCCCTTCGTGTGTGATCTTGAGCAACATGTGCTTGCTCCGGCATTGTTTGAGTGTGGAGGGTCACATACCTGCTCAGCTTTGAAGGAATTACACGAAATAACTTGGAATATACTATGTATTAGTTTTGATAATTTATTTGCAGTGAACAGGCGTGCTTAGTGATAATATTTTTAATTTTACATTGTATTGTTATTTAATTTTGACAAAATGTCAGAATTTTGTTTTATTTGTGGATCGCGAAATGAAGTCTTTGATTGATGCAAACATTGAAAGAAATGATGAGTTCTTTGAATACTCGAGGGACAAGCAATCTGTGACATTTCGCGCACAGTGTCGGAAACTGTACCTCTCTTTAGGGCTCTTTCAATTTAGCCGTATCGTGTCGGACCGCAGCAGTGCCGAAACGGTGCGTTTGTCGTACGGTGCACGGACGGTCATTTGTTTTCATACAAATGGCACGGTGCGGCAACAGTGCGGTGTCGGTACCGAGAACGCACGACGACGGCAACGTCGCAAGCTCCACGTGTTCATTTCGCTGTTGAATAGTGCGGTGACTAAACGTGACAGCTAATTTCATTGAATTTTCATGTTTATTATTTGCTTAAAATGGATGATATAGACGTGGAAGAATTTATAAATGAAATTGAATTACGTCCTGCTATATAGAACTCCAAAAGCGACAAACACAGTAATCGCACGGAAACAAAAAATGCTTGGGAAGGTATATGTGAAAAATTTATAAAGGATTTTAAAAATAAAAATACTGGTGAAAAAAACGCAGCAGGTAACTATTTATTTCAATCAAATTTTATTAACAGTAATGTTAATAAATGTTAACAGTAATGTTTCTTCGTCAGAGTCCATGGCTACACTGCTGTCACAAGAATTTAAAACAACACTAACATACAAACGCACGGCAGTCAGATACGCTTTCAATTTAGGCGTTTGGTGTCGGACGGCTAACGTACCGCAGCGGTACGGCAGCGGTACGGCAGCGGGCTATAACCAGCGGCACGGTTAACGTGCGGCAGCCGTACGACACGAAACGTCTAAATTGAAAGAGCCCTTACTGCCATTTTTCAGCTCTATGCGATTTTTTCCAAACTCGACAGTCTATTTTGACTGGATAATTTGTACTCTGGAGTGGTCTGGAACTTGGATTTCGATTCTTCAAAAGATTCGTAATAAATTTACCTAACCACTGTGTTTGACATAATTAGTCATAACTTTCTCCGCCAACGCGCACAATTATAATATAATGAGATGGAGTACGGCCTCTTAATTTAATCCATCATTGATTACTGCGAATAATACAGGAGAGCTATTGCAATTATATTAAGTACTGTCTATTAAATATGGCTGGTTTCATCTCCTAAAGTGTTTCTAGGAATTCTTGGAGTACCGAATATGTAGATAACAATTTCATGACTGAGGATTGATGAATGATGGTTCAGGCAACTGCATACATTTTTAATTCAAAAATTCAAAATTCGTTTATTCAAATTAGACTACAATGTAGCACTTTCGAATGTCAAAAATTACAATAGACAGCACCCCATCGCCCACCCCAATGTTACAACTAATAATTATAATCGGTTTTCGGAATTACGAATTTTAACTAGTGCTATAATTTGTTACTTTTTCCGAATCACTCGTTGCTTAGTCAAGTGGAGGTGCCCTGTTGTAGGTTTTGGTTCCCTGGCGAGTAAGTGTCACGGTGACACACGGTACAAACGGTCGTACCATTTTATAACCAAGTCTTAAAAAATTGTTTTGTTACAGCTTCTTGGTGTCGTCGTGGTGGTCTTGCTATGTATGGATTTGTATGCACGAGTTGTAGGTTCGATGCGAGTGTGAATTTTTCAAAGTAATGTATATTCTTAGGTACTGACAAACGGTGAAGGAGGAACATCGTGAGGAAATTTGGATTTCAGACATTTAAATCTAATCTAATAAGATCACTTCGTTACACGACCGTCTGTCCGGCGAGGAAACGTCTCTATCAGTATGCAGGTGTGAAGTGCCGTGACGACGAAAAGTTACATTCTGTGTGTAGAGCTGTCGGCAGTGGTCACTTTTCAACAGATGGGTTTTTTCATTTTTCCCTCATTTGTATGTATATTAAAAGGTAAAGATTATTAAGCTTTTTTCTAATTTTTGCCTAATATTGGTTTCAATATGGAGCCATAGGTAAGTGTGTTTTATTTTCATCTCTTGTAAAATTATCTTATTAGTAAGTAATGATTCGAAGCCGGTAATATGCTTCCATCAGTCAAAGTGACCAAATAATCCGCGGCCCAGAGCCAACATGATGGATGGCAGCTCTACGCCGTACCTCCGGCCGAGCCCGCCGCGCGCCGCCGCCCGCTGGCCGAGGCCCCTCGACCGCAAGCCTCTTGTGAACTCCTATCATATCAAATACTCTGTCAAATTAGGAATGTCTTCAATCGACAAAAAATGTATTTAGAAAGTTGATGAAATCTGTTCGCAATAAAGGAAGACAATTTTATAAATGAATAATCTTTTCACCAAAGATATTTCCGGTCCTACGAACTCAGAAGATACTTAGATTCGTATTTTCCATATATACCAACTTACGGATGGCCGTTTTTGTGCAGTTGTGGTTGTATTGACGACACTTATCATCACAATTATCTACATGTTACAAATACACGCGTTAAAGAACTGTTGTTGTAGTAAATGTTAAGTTATAATAGGACAGTTTCCAGGCCAATTTAGATATTCGTAGACATATCATGATAACACTTATGAAGTGGTTGGTAACGCCACGCGCCATGCTGCCACCGACCGCCGTGTTCGAGAGGGGGGCAGTGAGCGGGGTGGGGGGGGGGGCGTTGTTACGTAACGTATCGCGTTACAGCGCGCCGCCAAATTAAATCCTTGTACAAAATATTAATCTTGAAGCCGAAAGTGGCACGAAAATAATAAAATTGATTAAGTAGATGGCCGAAAAATATTAGTGACATCGGAGACGCCAAAAGAATCGTCTTTTTATGTTGTACAAAAAAGGAAAGAAATCTTTCAATGTACAACGAATTCGTATTCAGATTCTGAGTTAAGACTATTTACCTATACTTTCATATAAATTTAATACTTTCGCTTATTAAAATAAACATTTTCGAAGTATGAACATGTTTACATGCAGACCATTGATCAAACACGTGATACTGAAAATATGAATCTCGGCGAAACTCCCGCCTACTGAATCTCAAATTGGATCACAAATATGTAAGCATAAATAAATTAAGTAGCACTTCATCAGACGTGTTATTGTATGAAACACACACGGAAATATTACTCGCTCTAACGTTTAGTCTGATATCATAATAAAATAATGCAACATGTTCTATTTTAGCCGACTGTTTGATACTAGATATATTTATTACTGTGCACAATATTAGGGCAGAGCAGCTAATGTAAGGACAGCGAGGCGAGCAGATGCGGAGAGTCCGCCGTAGCGGGTCCCGGGCCGCGGTAATTAAGTATTTCGGTAAGACGAATACTAGGTAATAACTCCCGGGAGGTTCCGGCGCAGCCTAGCGGTAATATTACAATAAGCCTGGTACATTACAAGTTTGGAATTAGTTAATAAGCAACAATACACATACAAATAGTAACCTCAGTTAATTAACTTCGGTTCTTAATTTGTAACACATGTTAAATCAATACTATACCTTGTAAAATATAGCTTGATACCTGTGACGTTTGTCAGAATGACATTACATGGGGGGGGGACTGGGATGGGGGCGTTTTTTGTATTTTATCGATATCTATGTCGTAATGAGTTTCATAAAAAAATACGTCGTTACTACATTGAAATTAAGAAGGAATAAAGAATTAAATATAGAAGTTTAAGTCATAATAAGGGGAAAAAAAATCTTATATAGCAAAGCTATCTTTAAAACGGACTCACTAATGTCACAGGTATAAAGCTATATTTTACAGACTATAATTATCGCTAAGCTTGTCATGTCAAATTTAAACTTTTCGCTTTGAACTTATCATAATACTATGAAAGTGTTCAGGGCTTGTCCGTGAAGCATTTCCATTTTGTTCTATTCAAGGCTTCTTTGAGGTCATTAAACTTGAATTGGAAAGACTTGTCTGAAGTGAGTTACGTTCAGCAAGTTACTCGCGGTGAACTCCGTCGGCTCGTCCGTTACCATTTCATTGTTCGTACATTTGCTAACGTATAACGTAGCGCAACACTTGCACGTCCATTTGGGTACTTAGAATACTTCGCTTTGCCCATCTCTGATCTTGTAGCCTAGAAATGCCTATAGCCACGAACAAATGGTTTGTAAATGTAAGGTTCGCCAACTTCGAATTTAATAAAACATCCTATTTCTTCGGTCAGTGTATATAGCTTTACTTCCGTAGTTATTAAATAAATGCTTGTTTGAAGTTGCCAGAAGGTCGATATATAATATAACGCATGTATTATGTTATCACGTAGGTTTCCCTCGCATTACGTCCACTCTCGCAGGCTCTCAGCGAATAAATCACCGCCGTACTATGACAGGAGCGAGCTCATTTTTCAATTTCGAGATAAACCAAAAGCTTGGAGACCGTCCGAAGACCGTTTTGACTGCCTTCGCACAACCAGTACCTTTGCCTCTACTGATTTAATTTATAACAAAATTGATTTATGATTTCAACTTCTTTAGATATAGGTAGTAGGTACGTATGTCGTGTCGTGGCCAAAATTATATGTATAGTAGTCTATTAATGGTCAATTTAATGGTCTGGTCAAATTGAGTTTCCCTGTTGCCCACATCATGAAATGCAACCATTTCATAAATTACACAAGTATTTAATGAAGTGATCAAATTTACGATAAGGGCACGACATTTAAACGAGTATCGAGAATGCGGACGTCGACGTAGGTCGTAGAAGCCTCTGAACATTCCACAGGGAGGGCTTGTTAAAGTGATTGAACTCGTTGAAGCACTTCACTTAAATAGGTAATTTCAGAGAAAGATCCATATTTTTTCATCATTGTAGGATTTTACTATCATTTGTTTTAGAAGTAAAGCTTTCAAGTCCCTTACTTGATTACGAAGTTTAACAAAACCAGAACGGACAGAAAAGTGCGACAGTTACAAGCGTCGATAAATATCACAGTTACCGACAGAAAACTTAGCGCCACAAACAAACAAGTAAAGTCAGCAGAAGTAGTGGCATCGCACCGTATTAACGAGCGCTGGCGCTGAGTCGACGCCACCAAGAGAACTTTCTCGGCTTTTACAAGTCGTCGCGGCAGTTTTACGACTTAACATCTCTGTAGGCACGTTTATAAGCTTCGATCCGGGCTTCTCCAGACCAAATTAAATGTCTACGTCACATAGTTGTGACGGTGCGTTATTGTCTGTGCCAATCGTTAAACAACACCTGAACCATGAATGTACCTCACTGTTTAGTAATAAGCCAATTGTAATAAACCAGTTTAGTTAGTAACACCTATCAACTCCAGTTAGTGCTATCAGCGTTTAATCAACCCCTGTATCTGGCGTGTCAATTAATACTATCACATTAATCACACAAAGCGTATCGTTTATCATAAGCCGCCCTGTTACAAGGTTCTATGAGCCGCATACAACGTATAAATGCGAGGTTTTCATCGTTCACAATTCCATATCCTTACCTATTATAATTTTGGTTGGTATTCAAGTGGCTGTCTTGTACAGCATTTTAATTAATCTAATCATTACAAGAAACTCGCAAATAGTGTTACGTGTAGGTGTATTTTCCGTGTGGTGTCCGGATATAAAGAATAGCACCACCCCATATCCTCCACTGGGTGTCGTAAAAGGCGACTAATGGACCTTAAGACCCAGTGCACTGTACCAAGCACCTTGGGTCTCCCGAATGGTGGCGGGTAAACAACCAACAATCGCATTCCCAAAGAGGGTTAGTGTCAGGCAGGCGGCCGACTATAAAACCATAGCCAAAACTTTAAGCAACATGTCTAAAAGACGTGTTGCGCCGACCCCAAGTAAAAATTGGGATAAGGGCAGGGGAATGATGAGTGTTACGTGTAGGTATGTATGTATCATCCCTCACACGAGGTCAGTCTACGAACCAAATGTGCGGACGAGTGTTACTTTATTGAGTTTCTAATCGTATCCAATGTCACACTTTCTTCTAATATTGCCCACGTTATTTATATAGAAACCATATTGTAATTGATATACATATAAAGAAGGAAAACCGCTCCAAACTGGCTTTAATTTTGCTTATCCTTGTACTTGCTTAAGTTTTGTCTGTTCTAAGTAAGAATAAGAAATGTAAAACCTACAAGTTGGCGGAAAAACATGACAACATGGCGTCGCTCTACGATACCTGCGAGCCGTGGTCGCTAGTAGTAGGCCCTCTGATTGAAGTCGACCCACTCATCACAATCTCACCGAACATTACTGAATACATGATACAATACATAAACTGCCAGACACTTGTCAACCTAGGAACAAAAAAGTGCTAATACTTTTAATTAACCCTGAGTTCGCTTCGAGACCAGAACCAGAACCAGATTACCCCCCCCCCTCTTCTCCTCCTACATATTTAGTACGCAGTAGATAATAACCAATAATAGCGGTCCGGACCGATTTCGGCCACGGCGGCCAGTGTTACTATGACACCAGCCAGCTACGCAGGACATATTATAGTGCACAAGCGTGTGCGCAAACACAGGTGCACTCTCTATTCCTTTTACTCTCATAGCCCGATGGGACGGTAATCCGACACGACCGGAGAGAGATCAGGCGCAGGACCCACATTTTTACGTGCCTTCCGAAACACGGAAGCTGTGATATTTATTTCTTAAATGCACACAAACATTCGAAAAGTCGGTGCGCGCCGTGGGGATCGAACTCAAGACCTCTGACATAGCAGTCCTACGGTCTTGCCACTAAGCTATCACAGCTTCAAATAATAACCAATATCTTAGCATGTTAGGCCTAGCAAAGATGAGCCATTAACATCACTGGGGTTAATATGACTGTATCTATTTAATGACAAAAGGGAATTATCTTTTTTTGCTTAGCTGTCGTGAAAAGAATAAATAAAGGGCTATAAATAAAATGGATTTATGGCTTAGTTACATCCAGGGGACGGCGTAAGGACTCGCCCTGACCTCGTTGATGATGTCATATAAAAAGGACCGAAGCGTAGGGCTTACAACTCGCGCATATGAATGCGGGCAAGATAGGCAAACGACGAAGCCTCTATCTACCTTGTTATTTCGTAGTATGTATTAACACTATGGATGATTTTAAATTATACTATAAAAACACAAAGGTGGTGGTACACGTTTCCCGAAAATAAATCAATTGCTGTTACAGAGTTGGGGTGCGGGCGGTGCGGCCCACGAGCGCGGATGATCGCTACAGCCATTGCGATAAACCGATTAATTTCTCTGAAACAAGGCTTACAGCTTAACAGGTAAAAATTAAATTTTATGTGCCAAACAGGGATTTCATTATTTGCAATATAATGAGAAATACATGTCGCAGATTCAAACGGATTAGAATCCACGTGTTGATAATTTCCGTCCGCCATCTAAATATTTCTCAGTCAGTGCGCACACCCGGCGCCGGTGAAGTCTCCGGAGCAAGAGGGCCAGCTCCATCGACATTCACACTACTGACAGATTGAACTGACATACAAATAAACTTCTTTTTAAACTGTCACCGTCAAAACATCAACATGAAGGTCAGGAAGCTAACGATATTCAGCCTCTTTGCCACTCGAAAAATAAATAATTATTCATTCTCCGACACGGCCATTCTGCGAATCAACGCGCTCTCGCGTTGCCCGTTGATATCATAGATACAACAGGTCTGTCTCGGATACTCAAGTTATTCTGATTACCCCGCAAAGCGAGGAAGCTTTCAACATTAGGACCTTAATAGCACCTTAGCTTAGCAAACTTACGAAGCGTAGAAGCTTCCAGCAGTCACACTGGATCAAGTAGCAAGCTTTCAATCTATGTCGTAGACAAAGCGTACTAATTTTCAGGCTAAGCATAGCAACTTTAAACCAAAGCGTAAAAGCTTTCATCTTGTTTCGGACAAAGCATATCAGCTTTTTTCCAAATTATCGAACAAAGCGTAAAAGCTTTCAGTCATACCTTCAGCCAAAGCGTAAGAGCTTTCAGACAAAGCGTAGGAGCTTTCAGTCAAATTCTCAGACAAAGCGTAGGAGCTTTCAGTCAAATTCTCAGTCAAAGCGTAGGAGCTTTCAGTCACAGTGTAATATCAAGTTTCCATACATTACAAGCCATTTGTTGGTTACGGTTGTATACACAATCATTTTAAAAACAAAAATGATCTTCCTATTACCTACAATAGTAAAATAATTCGTAATTCTTATAACACTTCAATCGATGCTAATTTGCACGCACCAATAAAAACAACTTCGACTACATTACAATATTAAACTCAAGCATTATTCTTTATACCATCTAAACATTCAGACAGGCGTAGCAAACTATCTAGTCTATCATCTGTCATGAAAGACTTCGTAAACATCCAACTGGATATTTACGAAGTCCCTTACGACTAAAATTCGCGTCAAGATCAGAAGTTAGGAAATTAAATCTTGGAGAACTTTTATTGTAGCCGATCAACAACTAAAGTGGCGTTTTACCGATCCTCTTTAACCTTACCAATAATAATTGACTTCCAAGATTTGCTCTCGTGATTTTCAGCAATGGTAAAACAATTGGTCAGCACTGACATCATTCGCTCTACCTGGCCATTGGCCCGCAATACACCACTGGCAACCTCATGAAATCCATTGAGCATTCACTACACAAGCTCTGAAACTCCCGTCCGGTAAAAGAGGCACCTTGTTCAGATTCGATTCGTTAGGCTGCAACAAAAATGTGAAAGAAACCTCCAAAGGCCTCATAGGCTGAAGTCAACTGCACCCAAATGACAAAATTTCGCAGAAGCGTCCATAATAACCATGATACACTTCTGTGTCATCCCCCCGCCGGTAATCTTGCCACCAGTGTCAACATGAATAGTGTTTTACCAGAAAGGCCTTTATTTACTTTGCATGGTAAACAATGGTCTACGCAGGCTCTAACAGATGAGCTCATATCAGGAAACCAGAAATGGTCCCCCTGCTTTTGACAAGGTCTTATCCCAGCCCAAGCGTTTCAGTTCGACATGAAATCCTTGAATTATCTGTAATTACCGGGAACTATTGTTCCACTAAAAGCCCCACCATTCATCTGTAAGTTTTTAAAAAAGTGAATTATCTTTACAAGTATACGGCGCTCCAACTCCAGCATCAATCAATTCGCTTTCAATGGTCAGTAATGCGCTTTATTTCGAGATATAACCTCTGCTCGGCCTGCAACAAATAATTGTTTAAATGAGAAACATTTACCAGTATACTATTGACTAGGTTCTTTCTAAAATAATATAGTGTGGAATCCATTCACCCTTTCGATATTTTATTTCGAAATCAAAAGATTGCATATACGCCCACCATCGGTGAACGCAGGGTAACAATTCACGTTTATGACGCGATGCCTTCAAGGCATCACAGTCTGTGATGACTTTAAAATGACGATAATACTTCAGGGCTTAAAAAACGGCTAGAGTCTATAGCTCGTAGCTGTGATATCGGCTTTCCGCATCGGTTGGTCGCTGACTGAAATAATTTTCAGTTGTACATCATCCTTTTGAAATAACACCGCACTATATCCAATCGAACTCACGTCGGTGTGGAGTTCGATTGGTTTACTAAAGTCAAAGATAGTCAACACGGGTGCAGAAGTCACATATCCAACCACAGCAGAATGAGCCAATGTATGCTCGGCGGTCCATACCCATTATCATCATTTTTAGTAAGTGCGTACAAGGGTGCCATGATAGATGAGAAGTTAGGTACAAATTTTCTGAAATACCCAGCAAGACCATTAAATTGCCGTAGTTCTTTTACGCATGTAGGCAAAGGAGAGTTAGCCAAAGCTTTTATTTTGTTAGGATTTGGTTTTATAGAATTGACACTAATGACATAGCCCATATATTCAACTGAAGATTTAAGGAAAGTGCACTTTTTCCAATAAAATGTAAAACCTGCCATTGACAGAGCCGATAACACGCGCTCCAAATTCTAAAAGGTTTATTTTGAAATAACCAAAACATCATCAGCAATTTTGTCTTTTAGCCCTTTGAGAGCATTATTTATTGCTCTTTAGTTAACAGAAGGTGCATTTGAGAGACCAAAAGGCATTTTCAAAAATTTACAAACGTCATCTTGGGTATTTTAAGCAACTCTGACCATACCTGAGTATCCGTAATACCAGAAAGGACAACTTAAATCTGGTTGGGCTCGTTCCAGCCAGTTTCCTGTCGATCTACCAGCGCCAACTTGTTCGTAAAATACTCGACGTAGGTACGTTGCTGCTAGATCGCTCTTGTACTCCGCCATGTCACAGAAAGGTCGTGAAACCTTTTTGTTGCTATAAACTGCCGTGAAAGCCGCTCCTGTAATTCTTTGCAACTTTTACATAAAGGATACGTACGCACCGCAGTAGGTAAACTGACACTCGTCTGGATCAAATGGTGGTAGGAATATTTCACTCGCTTTCAGTATTCTACGTAAACCAGTACTCGTGGAAGGTTGTAGGTCAGAATTCTGAAAACCCGCTAACATATTTTGGAAGAATGTCGCCCATGCTTCCGGTGTGGAGGCACATGGTTGACTTTCTTCGGTTACCCAAGCTAAATCCGCCACATTTTTTTACGCTGAAGATTAGGACGTAAAATATCCTTCTGTAGCTGGCATCGCAGTAGGCTCGTAGGATGCCCCTTGGGGTAATCCCACCGCTGCTGTCGCAGATTCAAACGGATTAGAATCCACGTGTTGATAATTTCCGTCCGCCATCTAAATATTTCTCAGTCAGTGCGCACACCCGGCGCCGGTGAAGTCTCCGGAGCAAGAGGGCCAGCTCCATCGACATTCACACTACTGACAGATTGAACTGACATACAAATAAACTTCTTTTTAAACTGTCACCGTCAAAACATCAACATGAAGGTCAGGAAGCTAACGATATTCAGCCTCTTTGCCACTCGAAAAATAAATAATTATTCATTCTCCGACATACATATATGTACATTTGAATTGACTAGATAAATACAAAAAGTTTATACAGGGTGTAAGAAAACTACTATAACGATCCTGAACAGGCGTATACTACTATCAATCTAAATACCAGAAAACGTATTTTTGGAGGTCAATGTCAAAAACTGTTAAAGTTATTAATTTTTGTTCCATCCATCTAATGCAAAATTCTCCCCGAAACTCGGCAAAATTTCATAGCACTGACAACACTCCACACCACCGCGGCATCTATCTGATCTATTGTACTATTGCTTTAAAGGAGCCGACAGGTCCAAAATAAAATAAAATGTCAAAAAAATAATGTTATTTATTTTATGTCAAAGGAACCGCCAGCCTTTCGGCGCGTACACAACTACCGTGGTTTCCTTTGATGATGCCGCCGACCGACCGAGCGACGCTCAGTCAGTCTCAGTCTCGTGTAGAAAGCGCTTCTGACAAGACTTCCGTGTTCTTATTAGATTTTCGCTAATTGTTAAGATGTCGTACTCTAACGAAACTTATTTCGATATGTTAATGTGCCTCGGTTATTGTAACCGCAATTATGCGGCTGCTCGTAGAGAGTTTGAGGTGTGTTTTGGTGCGCGAGGTATACCAGCGTCTCCACGTCAGAACGTTCCAAACTGGCAATGTTCACAGTACGGAGGTGCAACGTGCTGATACCGGGAGGCCACGAACACATGACGACCTCGAAGAAAGTGTTCTTGGTATGTTTGCCGTGGATCCTACGCAAAGCACGCGTGTAGCTGCGGCGGAGTTAAAATGTAGTTCAATGTCTCTTATGGATGTCTAACAGCAGATACCTACACACGCATAAGGTACATCAAATAATAAACTTAATTTTCATCATAAATTTCACACGAATAACTTACAATCACTAAAAACATTCTAAGACTCGGTAGGTATTTATTCATTTAAAAGAAGGCCAACCTAAAACATAAGAAAATAGTTCCTACGTAACAGATACCTACTTCACTACTTTACAACATCTAAAATACTTAATACCTTAGCTTACAAAAAACGGTTCCTTAAAAAACGCAATAGGAAAAGTACTAAACCGCCAATACATTAAAAGGTAATTTTTAATTCACCATCATTGAAGTTACGTTTATCATATTTTAATGACGAAAATATTTACAATCGTTAGAATAATTTTATTAAATATTATTTAGAGAAACATGATTAATTCTTTTTAGCAAGCTCATTACGGCCAATCTAATTTATAAACACATTTTTCATTTGTCTCTTGACTACGATATCCAACAATTTCAAAACAATTGTAAATTCGTATCGTTAGTCGTACGTAGGTACAATAATAATACTATCGTCTCGCATGCGACAGCGACAACCGTAAATAAACCACTTAAGAGTGCTTACTTTACACAGAACATAAATATTATCTTTCTCTAAACTAAATTAAAATACATTATCAAAACAGGTACCAAGATTTTAGTTATTACAATAGAAATCTGTATTATCAGTTATCACTAAATTCAACTACTAACAATAAATGGTTGGGTTGGTTGGTAAAGGACCAGAATGCTAAGATTTGAAGGAATATAGAATGACAGTAAGCAGGGCGCGGGGTTGCGGAGCGGGGCGCCGGGCGATGTCGCCGCGACAGATGTGTATGACACACGATATATTCCTAACATTCGCACAGTTACGGACTTGTCTGTACAGGTCTCGCCGCGCGCGCAGCACCTGCGCCCAGCCGCGCCGGCCCTAGCTTCACGCTGTGCCACTCATTCCCCCTTTTTGTTTTCAAATCCCACCAGTTTATTGAAAATGTAAAATTTCATAATAACTTTATTCGAAACAAATTACTTTGTTTTTTTTTTCATGTTTAATTCATCATGAGGAAAGAACAATATCTATACGGTCAAGATTTGTAATTTATGCGAAACACAATGTAAACAAAACGAACCAGAGCGGTAAATTACTGAGCATTCTACAGACCATAAACCGATACCTCACTTTATTTCACGACTTATACAGAAAAGAAATATTATCTCTTTGTATCGCCCGCTTATCGTCCCACGCCAGATGCCAGTGACGGCGCGCAGAGGAACGAGTTGCGTATCTTACACGTAATCACTCGTCGTATTATAATACATGACATGTGCATTAATAAATACGCATACCTACATAGGTACTTCTTAACTGAGGACTTTTCTACAATTACATTAGTTTTTCGGAAAGTATTTAAGTATGCATATAGACAGCTAGGTACTGTCATACACCGGTACTCAGAGACCAGGTAAGCACGAGAATGTGATGAAAGTGGATCTGCTTCGCTGTTAGGAGACACATTTAGAATGTTTCATGATTGCGAATGATCAAAATTGACTACACCTAATTACATACACAATTGGGTTGCAAAGGAAGTACATACATTTGATTCCCAGACACGTGCACACTATGGTTTTGTGTCGAGGCTTTACAATCGCTGATCATTCTAGCAAAAAGCAAGTAAGTTATCTCTAGGGAGCTGTGAGTATCGGCACGCAACAAGCGAATAGTCGGCCGCACTACGACGGTATTACACGGGACTTCACGAGAGCCCGGGCGGAATGTAATGCTAACTTAGTTCAAACGAAGGACAATTCCAAGTAGCTTTTAAATTACAATAAGACGTAGCAGGATCTATACCACCGGGAAATTCACCGCACGAATATGACACGAATCCCTATGCGCAAGCAAAACTTGTGAGAAGTGGCTCGTATAATGCTATAGGAAGTCATAAGGAGTTATAACCGACTAGTTTTATTTGAGAATCCTTCGAAAAACATTGGTTTGTTTGAAAGGCAAATTAATTGGAGGCTTTTTAGGTTACATGTTTTATGAATATCGGTCCAAGATGGCGGTGGAGCTTCACATCGCCCTTAATATGGGTATTAAAATAATGTAAGGACTTGACTAGTACAATACTATAAACGAAGACAAATTTAACCTGAAGCAACAAAACATCAAAACACCAAGATATACACCACCGCAGATAGACTCACACAGTGATAAAACTTGTAACTCATAACCATTAGAGGAATCCCTTGACCTCATGCAATGTGTCGCCAGTCACACTCACAGACCCGATGACTTTACTTTAGTTCCCAGAATAAGTCTAAACTTTGTACAACAACTGCTAGTGTCTGGTAGTGGTTAGTAAGTATTACCTAACTATTTTGACAGGTCATGAAATAGAGACCTAATTTAAAATTCCTACTTTACATCATAATTATGATAATTTGTTAGTAAATCGAACATGTAACGTTGCAATAGATATTGATAGCGCGGCGCGAGCAGGCTCTACTGATGCGCGCAAATAAACTGAAACAACAAAGCGACAACATCCATAAAACTTATTTTTATTACTGAAAAGAGTATGTTTATATTCAGTGTACGTACGCCGTCTGTGTATGCGAGCAGTACTCGTCCGATACACAGTGTGTTGCCTCACCCGCGGTGCTGACGACAAAACGCTGCCAATTTGCTGAATAACTTTTCTCCGTATGGTTTCTGCGCTAGAATCGACTCCCCGTTGTGTTTCATGGGCATCGATGGAGTTGTGTTGTCAGACAGTAAGCCTACGTAACTTAGTATAGGTTGAATAATGACCATAGAACACAGGAACAGTCAAACAATAGTCATAAGTACTAATGTGGCAATTCGAGTGTTGCTCACAGATACACAGTAAGCTCGACGATGCGGAATGTCGCTTGTTCCGGATCAAGCACTACGCTAAGCTACGGCACACTGGAGAGTCTATGCATAGCGGGGCTACGATCTCTACGGTGACTACGCCGCGCGCCGTGCGGAGCGAATGACGATGCCAATCACTTAAATAATAATAATATACTAAGCGTCTTAACTTTTATACCAAACCATAATTATTGAACATGTCTGAATACTAATAATATACGTACTAATCTAAGTTTTCATTAAGTGCATGATCGTTGACTAAAATTTTCATTTTCAACACCATTCTAGATCACATCAATAAATAGTTACCACATACCTAATATGAAAGCTCATAGGTATCCATGAGCTTTCAACTTAAACTGCGAAGAGCTTAACTAGAGCACCATGTTGCAGAAAATGTTGTTGTTGTTCTGGACGTTTGAAATACGGATAAATGGTGATCTTTTTTATTTGCTTATCCCTTTAAACTGTTTATAACACATGACCGGTGGCGAACGCGCCGGCGGCGCGGCGGCGCACGCACGAGGGCCGGCTTCATTCACACTTAACTTTGTCTAGTAAAAGTTGCGAGCTCTCGGTGCGCCAAGCGGTCCGTGAAGTACGAACAAAACTAGTGTGCGCGGCGTGACTAGCAGGCGTCACATACTGTATAATGCCATGCTACTCTCCATGTCACTTTATAGGGATCGAGCCGCTCGCACTCCCTTTGGTGGCCTTCAATTTGAAACACTAGAGTAGTGTGAACTTGTGTTGTGGTGGTTTAGCAATGATTGTTATAGTAAATCATATTATATGAACGATAAATACGTTTAAGGTAAAATCTACCGCGGCCATAAAACTATTCAGGTCAAGTAGGAAATGTACCCTGAATCTGAACCAATTGAATATCAAAACGCTTTTGCGTCGTTATAGGTCAATAAGGTGATCAACAATAACGATCGTTATATTGTGGCATTATACGAAAGCGCGAGTGTTAGGAGGTGCCGGTGCAGCAGCGGCGCGGCCCCGCGCCCCGGGCCCCGGGCCCCGGGCCCCGCGGCCTCATTCACTTTGTGAAAGTCATTATAAAGCGAGTGCCGACAATTGGTGGACATTAGCTTTAAGTACAGAAGCTTCCAAGTCTCCCATAGCACCAGAGACGTCACGTTAACACGAAATTGATAATCATAATGTGACAAATTATTGTATACTGTAAAAAAACCATCGAGATTTTATGATAATTTGTAATCTGACGAACTTGTCTGTACCCTTTTAAATAATATGATAGTGATACCCATGAATGAAAATATGAAGGGATGTTGAATACCAGCTCTACCTTTTAGAATTCTCTTTGTTTAAATAGACTGACGATCTAGTAGTAACTATTTCAATTGCCACATAAAAAGCCGATAGAGACATCAATCTCATTACGACCGATAAATTGCAGAATAAATTGTGTGCTCTAAATCCAGATGAATTTTATTTCTCATGCCAAAACTTTCAGCTCGCATGAATCATCGCGGGTCGTGATTACTTCAAACAATTGCGATTCCAAACAAGAAACGTATTAATTTTCAATTATATGCACCTTTGTTATTTTCTGTTCACTCGGCAAAATTAATTTACGAGTTCCGTTTCGATAAATTTATGGGGCCGGCACGTGCGGGGTCCGCGGCGCCGGCAGGTAGAGCAGTCAACAGTAAGAATGAGTACTCACAAGTGTAACGAGAGGTCGGTAGGTATCAGCAGGGATCAGCGGGCACGGGCGAGTCGGCTCGGCGAGTGTAAACACAGTCGGGCGGCGGGGCGCGCGCCTGTGCCGCGACGAGGCCGCTCCGACACTGCGGGCGCGGCGGGGCGCGGCGCGGCGCGGGCCGGCGCGGCTGCACGTGGCGCGGCCGGTGCGGCGCGGTGCATGCGAGCGGCTCGTCGCTGCCGCGCGCGCCGCGCACTGCCGCGCCCGGCCCCGCGCCAGCCCCGCGCCAGCCCCGCGCCAGCCCCGCGCCAGCCCCGCGCCGCCGCCGTATCGACGCCCGCCGCCCGCCGCCCCAGCGCCCCTAGCCCGCCTCACCACGGCACCACTCCAGATGCCATCGGGGACTATATTATTGTTTACTTATTTTATTACTTACTCATTATAATCTACTTTCAAACCTTAAATTCTCCCTGTTACTTGAATGATGGGAAGATGATATTTCTTCATTTACCTAAACGTTTCTTCATTTCTTTAACGCGCTGGCTCACCGTGGTACCACACCGGGGTATTAGGTAGGCGCTTGCTACCTACTACCTACTAAAAGTTTACACTTTACTGTAGCCCGTCACAAGTTGGTTTCACAGAGCTCGCGACGGCACAATGGGCTTATATGGACGCACTACATCAAGTATATTACTAACGTTCTTGGAAGTGCTCACGATTGGGTTAATTCCATTAAAGAGGAGTGGGATCAAATACCTATTAAAGTTACAATATTATAGTATTCCACGCCACATTCATATCGTACCTATAATACTGCCCCATATACCATGGGGCAGAGGTGGCAGTGAGGCGTGGATGGTCCTGTGCTGTGTGCAGGGCGGCGGCGGACCTAGCACCAACATATTACCATACACGGAATCCATAACTATGTAATGCTAAAAAAACCGTCGATGCCAGGGCTGTAACATATACCTACTCTAAAAGTACCCACTTAATAACAACTGAATTTCAGGAAAGTCTTTTATTGAGGCGTAATTTTGAAATTGTTGTTGTTTCTGCCGCTTATCCGGTCTTTATTTGAAGAACTTCATAAAATACGTTAAACCTTCGGGTCAATTCTACTCTTATCTCCCTTTACTTTCGCCTAGCGAGTATGTGCTACTGGTATCATTCTCCATCGTGATATGAATTAAAAAGGCAAGCCAAGCGCTTGTCACATCAGAACAACACGAAGGATACTCGTTTCAGCTCTAATAACAATAATAAATTCTCATCCGTCATCTTACAAGCTTTAGCCCTTTGGATGCTACATATTGGGAATAAGTAACAAATCTCATGCCTTTTAATAAGTTAATATCCAGTAAACTCATTGACGCGATGACGGTGTGATGTAAAAACGCCACGTTCGTCGATATACTATAAGCCAATTAGAGCGCTCAGTCCATAATAATGATAGGATCGGCACCTCACTCCTCCAAGTTCACTTGATGTTGTAGTTCAGCTGATACGGTAACACTAAAGCGGCCACGTATACAGGTCAGAACACGGCCTTGTTTCGTACTCTTGTTTACACATTTCGACATTAAAGTCAAAGCAAAAAGCGTTTAACTAATGCCTAGAGAGCGTTCAATCGTCAGCACGTATACATAGTTGTCAGGGCACCGACAGGCTCCGGCAGGCCTGCCCCCGGGGACGCCGGGGGCAGGCGCGCGGCCCCGGGGTTAATGGACAGTTTCGGCCTGACAAAGATGTATGGGTTTTAGCTTACACCGGACATGAAGTAATTTACTTAAACGTTATAACGGTTTACTCACGCGTATTTATCGGGATAGCCCGACTAGTTTCGGACCCAACCGGAGTCCTTAATCATGAGCTGACGCGGCGGCGGGGTCGCGAGTCGAACTCAGTAAACCGTTATAACGTTTAAGTATGAATCATCCTCACGAAAGTTATTATAAAAATGAAGTAATTTATTTATATAGGTATTTTTCCCAAACATAAGTAGTCTAAAATTACACAATCTTTCACATAACGAATTATAACAATCTTGCATTATTTCGACGCGTTAACTCATTTTTTTTTGTTTTATTCAAAAATGTTGCTGTTGCTGGTCATAAAAAGACGTCAATGATCTCTTATGTAAAATCTTTTTATTATTATTAACACGGTTAACCACTTACACTAATAAAAAAAATAAACGACAATTAATAGGTACCCCTAAACATTTCACAGTCACTTGTCCCTACGCGCCGTGATAAAAATCAACCTCCGATCGACAAATAAATAATAGCGTAAAATGACTTTTTGTATGTATCTCTATATAAGTGCTTTTCTCTTTTATCATGTTTATTATATACCTAGTTGTTTCGTGCCGTTACATGCTTACATTCCTTATGTAAATACAAGCTCTTCTAACACAATAGTTGCAATGCAAGTTTGTGTGTAATTGTGTATACAGTATGTAACTATGTTGGAGTGAAATCTTCCAGTTAAATTTGATCCCCTTCCCGGTTTTCGTTTGAGCTACAACTTAGCTTGCTTGTGTTTAAAGTCAGACGACAACGCGACAATATAAAGCTGATTTGATGATGGAGCTAGTGTGGCCCTATGGCCATATAGTGTGTCGTTAAAAAGTTATGTTTTTTAAATCTATCCTTATTATTTGTAATTAAAATAAAATGCACTTTGGAATCGCTGCGCCCAGCACGCCCATTATGTAAATGTTAATAATCCCAATGTGACGACTACCTGGGCGCGCCGCCCGCCCTTAACAAATGTTTGCCAGGATCTTGCTTCCCAGGTACTAGGTTTGAGACGAGATCTTTGTAACTATATGAGTTATGTTTCACTAACATTTCTGGTTTGTGCGTCACCAGGAACAATTGAGTTCAGTGTGTACAACTTTACCCGATAAGCATACTACGAACTGATAGATTTCCCCAGAAGGCACAAAGCACATTATTTCGTAATTTCGTCATCAAAGACGTGGCCTGGTTTTATCAGCATTAAAAATAATGTTGAATAACTTTGTAGAATGGCCGCTCTCAAATATTTGAAGTCAGCGCAATGTATAGTTAAAATCCTGTTTGAAATCTAAATTTCCCCAAGCTGTTATAATTAATTTTGTATGAAGTATCTTTTAAAATAAAAATAAATCACACAAAATCCCAGGTTCTTATTTTCGGCAACCTACATTAGTGCAGCTCTCTAAATAACAATTGTGTTAAAATAAGTCCCCAAAGCCAAAAACTTAGGTGTAGTAATCGACTCCAACCTCTCATGGCGATCATATACAAATGAGGTTAGTCGCAAAGAGTATTATTTATTTAATTCGCTCAAGAATCAACAATTTTTTCTCGAACTGATAACCAAAATATAGCCTGCACTAGCTCAGGTTCAGCCAATAATTGAAATGAAATGAAATCATTTATTCTGTAAGTAGGATAATTATATCACTTTTACATGTCTTTTTATATGTTTCGAGCTCGCTGGATTCGATATTTCCTAACTGACGATGCTAATTGATTACGCCGATGCTTACTACTGAGTACTGACCAGCATTTAAATATACTTGAACGCTTGCAGAATTTGAGCATACGTTTTGTTTTACGTTTTTTGACCTGTTTAACCACGTCTCTGACTCTCACGAGGTTCTCTAACGCCCCCACCGCCTCCGCCGGGACCTTCCTTTCTACCTGCGACAGCGTCACTCTTACGTGGAGCCCCCTGACGCTCCGAGCACTCCCAACTCACATCCTTCCTTATATTCCAGCCTCACAGCACAGACTGCTATTCCTATTCGTTCCCGCGCATGAAGTGAGATTGTGAAACTCACTGCCGTTGGCCACCTGAGTCTTGACACACGTTATTCCACATATATCGTAATTTAAAAAAAAAACGATTAAAAGAGCACTATCTGTCCTCCTTATTTGCATTTTCAATATAATATGTATTTACTATTATACATTTATTTTATGGGGTTTATTTTTAAAACCACCGCGTTGAGATTTCCAGTCCAGTTCCAGTTTCAAGTCCTGAATCCTTGCGGCAAGGGATAGCGTCAGTCTTTCTCCAAGTATGCTTATGCCCGTAGTCATCCCGTAGCACGTAATACCCGTACCTAGTTGTTGCACCTGACGAACTCACCAAGAATACCTACTAACTACATAAACAACGTGTCAATTTAATAAAGCGAGTGACGTGGTGCGGCGCGCTGTCACTACCGACCACAACAATCAAATAATTTTCCATCGTTACGTATCAGTGGGAGGCGGCGGCGAGTGTCTCTGCGCCGCCTCGGTAAGGGCGGGACGGGTGACGCTACACGCGTGTGTCGTAGCGTGTATACTTGCTCTGTAATCACCTCTCACAGCGACACTGATCACATAAATACAGCATTTTCTGCAGTAAACTGTTTTCAACGTGTGATCATACAACTTCTGTGTTTGAATTTGAGCTAGTTGCAGAGGCAAATTTTAAATTCTTGTGTAGAAATGCTACTGTATAATGAAATATTGGTGTCCTTTGAGTTAATGCGGATGAGATAGAAAAAAAATGACTTGCACTTATTTAAGTATAAATACGATGTCACCAGCGTGGAAAGTCTTCTGGACTTTCTCGACTCGCCAGAGACAAGGAGCGGGATGCAGAGCTGACGGCCAACCTCCAGGAGTGGAGAGGCACCAGAAGAAGAAGAAGCACTATTCTTTACCAACAAGAATCGACTCTCTAAATCAGATCCTAAGGTGCACCAAGTTTCTGGTGGTAAGAGCTGGTAAGAATCAAAATCCTAAAATAATTCGGGCCTATACAAATGAGGGCCGGTTAACCCTAGGTTTTCCTCAGTTTTACTCGGTTTATAAATATTGTAACAATTATACAAATGTCATGGTGGCCTTGCGGTTCTATGTATGGATTTGTATGCACGAGGTGCAGGTTCAATCCTTAGCGCAGGCAAGTACCAATGTGACTTTTTCAAAGTTACAAAATATTATGTACTAGCTTTTGCCCGCGGCTTCGCACGCGTTAAGAAGTATTATTGTTTAGCAAGTTAGTGTAAAAAATTAGGGCCTACAAAACTTCCTTGTACACAATATTCTTAACTAATTTGTCATTTGGCGCTAAACCTATCAAGCTACTGGGAGAACTCACTCGTGAGCAAGCAACATAGAACTGCCCATGAGAGAAGCAATGTTCTCTCAAGTCAATACCCGCAAATTTGAGAGTTTGCCCCTGAGACTTGTTTATAGTCATGGCTAGTCAAAAATCTAAGAAGATTTCTACAAACATCCCCTATGTCATCCCCTTATGTGTGGAATTTATCAAAATCTTTCTTAGCGGATGCCTACGTTATAGTACCTGTGTGCATGTAAAGTCTCAGTCCGATCGGTTTAATTTTGACAAAGTTTCATAAAAAATTTCATCCCCTATTTTATCCCCTTGGGGGTAGAATTTATCAAAATCCTTTCTTAGCGGATACCTACGTCATAACATCTGCCTGCATGCCAAATTTCAGCCCGATCCGTCCAGTAGTTTGGGCTGTGCGTTGATGCATTAATTTCGATCGAATTTGATTACCATAAAAACGGTTCTAGTGAGTTAATCTTAAAAGATAGACATATACTGTCGCGGACATTTTTTTAGATCATTTCAATAGGAATAATTCTTACATACATATATTGTGTGTATCTTGAACCGTTTTCGCAGCGCACGCAACGGAAGCCCTCAAGGATGAACAATTTTCCCCGTTTTTTTTCACATTCTCCATTATTTCTTCGCTCCTAATAGTTGCAACGTGATATCATATAGCCTAAAGCCTTCCTCGATAAATGGTCTATTCAACACAAAAAGAATTTTTCGATTCGAACCAGTAGTTCCTGAGATTAGCGCGTTCAAACAAACAAACAAACTCTTCAGCTTTATAATATTAGTACAGATTTTTTTTTTCATTATTTTAAAACGCTACTGACAAACGGTGAAGGTAAACATCGTGAGGAAACCTGGATTCCAAATGTTAACATCTGAAATCGGCAATCCGCAGTGAGTTAGCGTGGTGATCATTGCAATGAACAAACCTTCCTATGTTTTATTTGGGAATAGGTCTGTGTCCAGCATTGGGACGTACATGGACGTACATGTATATGGGCTGGTTTATTATATTAAATTATATAAACAGAAACATTTCAAACTAGGGAGCCCAACATAGTAACCCGTAGTACTTGTAATGTTCTCGTATGTTATTATTATTATGGTTTTATTTGGCATTCAAATATACAATTCAAGTTTAAAGAAAAATATCTACATTAAAAACTAAACTTATGTAACTATAAAATAAAATATATACAAAGCGTCGAAAAACATATCTTCTTTTCCGTCAATGGCAGGAAACGTGCCCAGGAAACTGGCGGCATTACCACGTTGAATGACAATGCCAATTCCTTGCGCAAATACAGCCTAGCCTTCTCATCACGGGCGGATTCGTCCAAGCGCTTTGCCTTTCTTCCTTATACAGAGAGCTCGTGCACCCGGCGCCAAGCGCGTCAACCCCAAAGGGGTGAAAAATATAATTGCCCGTAAGGTTATTATACTTTCTTCGCTTTAGGGTTTCCGCAGCTCCAGCAGCAGCGCCGGGCGCGACCGCCGAACTTAGAACATGGGACGGCGCAAGGGTGTCGTTGCGTCCCACACCAAAGGCTGCCTCAATTTCCAGGGAAGTAAAGACATTCCGTCAGGTCTCTTACATTTACAAACAATTCAATTCTAGAACAGCAGGTACATCAACAGACAGAAACATTTCATAAAAGGCAACCATTTAATGAAATACACGAGTGTTTTATGAAGTGAACAATTTAACGATAAGGCATCAATCAACATCTCCTATGACGAGTTAATGACATTTGTAAAGGATCCCATCATCAGGTCCTAACCTGATGGCCATGGACCTTCATGACCTCAAATAAATAAAAAAGGGTTTACCAAATCACCAGAGTAGGTGTCCAGTAAGTTACTCGCAGTAATCGAGAATATTTGTATATGTGCATAAATCACAATTGTTTTTGTACCGCAGGAGTGGCATCTCAATCAAATATTTTACTCGAAAGCTTAAAAGAAAACAATTTGCTTTCCAGCAAAAAGTTTCAACACAATTTAAGTTACGTAGACAAGCAGAATGTGTCATCATAATGAAGACGTTATAACTTAAAAATATGACATGTTTCACAAAACGTGGTCGGGTGTGCAGAGTAGCTAGGTACCTACTTGTGCACGGTGTTTGTAGCGAGGTGATGCTAGCGTGCGGCGGCGCGGTGGTGGCGGTGGTGGTGGCGCTGCACGTACAGCATGCCCCGCGGCAGGGGGGGGGGGGGCAGGGGCGGTGCAGTGCGGAGTGCCTGCTGACCTACTTCGCGACGTTAATCGTATCACGTGAAAAAGCTTGCGTGTGCCGGTCACTGACCCGCGCCGCGCCGCGCTCCGCCAGCGGCCCTGCAGCCCCGCGCCGCCGCTACCACCGCCACCGCGGTACGCCCTTTCCTGTGCAGAAGGCCACTTTATGTCCTTCCAGGTGTAATGTTGTATGCTTTCACGGTTTGTTGTTTTATTCCATTAAAAAATACGCGAGTGGTAGAGGAAGTTGTTTTGGACTAATAATATAATCGAATATATCCATTAAGAAATCCAAATAAAAAAGTTTGTAATCGACACAGAATCAGGTTCACAGAATAAATTAGGGTAAACGCAGGTATTAACGACCCCCTTAAGGCAATTTCAAAATCAAACGTATTTTTTTAGTATACTGGTTTGTCTGAAGATTAATATTTTATTTTTATATGCTAGTATTATGTATAAAAAAGAATATTTACTAAATCAAATACTTTTAAATATATGATTATCTAGTAAAAAATAAATTAGAATGTGACTTAGTCGAATGTTGCCATTACCGACCCATTTAAACGGCTGTGAAGCTATTAACGATTTTTATTCAGCTATTACCGATCGTGTATGATAGGGGATTGATCCAGCTATGAAATTTATATAAACTAGTGATGATGATGATTACCGATCTTAATAAAAAAAACGAAATGAAAAAGTAAACATTTATTCGTATTTTTTGAATACCGGTATTTAAAAAAAAAACAAATTAGTACCTCTTAATACCTATGAACTAAATAATTATAAACTTTTAAATTAATTAATATAATACTGGTAATACATATTATATATTTTAATTTAAGAATTTCAAACTCTAGGATATATCCTTATGATATCGCGATCATGATCATTTTTAGAAAATTATAATATTAATCATCACAGTCATTGGTTATATATATTTCCCGTTTCGTTTGTCTCGTAATGTAGTTTTTACACTTGCACCCCCATTCATTGCTTTCATTGCTTCGGAAAGTGGTGTTTCACTTCATACATTTGGAAAAAGATATAATTGTATATTACATTTTCTTTTAGCCAAGGAGTTGGATTTATTAATAGGTTTACCTATTTTGTCATAAAAGTAGATGACAAACTAAACAATCTATAAACGATCGGTATTAGCGTCTTATAGTTGGTATTGCCGACCCTCATGGGTCGGTAATAAAGTATGTAAGTATAAACATAAATTGTATTACCGACTCATAAAAAAATGGTTGTTTTTAATGATTTGACCTTCGGACTATAAAATAGATTTTAATAGATTAATGTCACAAAAAATACGAACAAATGCACAGTTTTTATACACAAAAACAATGATCTATTAAATGTAACTATTCAACATCGATTATCGTAAAATATCTTAACTTTTGTTAAATTGACAACGCTAAAAGGTGAAAACTAGACCAAAAAGTTTAGTCGTTAATAGATTTTTATAAAGACTGATATCTTAGAATTAAACTAGTCCATAAAAATCCTTGTGTTAATGTGATATAATAACATAAAAGAAAATAAATGAAAAGTAACGTTGCTGCCATTACCGACTCATGGGTCGTTGATAGCTGCCACAACTAAAACTGATGAAGCTAACACCGTCCCATTTTAATTTAAAGTTTTATAGTTTTAAATTACTTTTTATTAATAAAAGGTCGTAAGAAATCAAGAGTTGACACTTAAATGAATACAATTAGTAATATAAGATAAAGTATATTCGTCATTTGTTTGTATAAAGGTCTTACATAGAAAAGACACGTACTTACTTGAAGTAACAAGGGACAGTACGACAAGACCTGCGCCCACAGTAACTGACGTATTTTATCCCTTTTTTGCATAGCTACTTACACTAAAGTAAAAGTATACGATGCTCAAGGAATACACGCGTGGGTGACTTTGCCTACATATAGCAAAAATAGTTCTGGTTACGTTAAAATTTCGAATTACTTTTTAGGTCGGTAATACCTGCAGATTTTCGATGGGTCGTTAATAGCTGCGTTTACCCTAATACAATTTTAATGGCTTTATGGAGACACAAATGTCATCATACCAAATGAGGTTTATTAACATACTAGCCGTCACCGCAAACTTCGTTTCGCTGACAAAAAAATAATGATGCTTTGAGATAATAGATAAGTCTGCGTAAGATTATTGTTATTATTTCAGCGCATGTAGGGCCGATTCCCGATCAAAACATAATAACCCATTTATAAAATCGTTTTCCAGTTTTGGTTTTTGGTAAGGCTGATTATGCACCTCAGTATGAAGATAGTGCACCACAGTATTGCACACTAACTGGAGCACTTATTATTTTTGTGTTGAATAGACCTTTTATCGAGGAAGGCTTTAGGCTATATAACATCACGTTGCAACTATTAGAAGCGAAGAAATAATGGAAAATGTGAAAAAAACGGGGAAAATTATTCATCCTTGAGGGCTTCCGTTGCGTGCGCTCCGAAAACGATTCAAGATGCCAAAAATATATGTATAAAAGAATTATTCCTATTGAAATGATCTAAAAAAATGTCCAGGACAGTATATGTCTATCTTTTAAGATTAACTCACTAGAACCGTTTTTATGGTAATCAAATTCGGTCGAAATTAATGCATTTGTTAAGAGTTGTATCAACGTATCAGGTTGTGGAGGAAATCAATATGTACTTCTGCCACAAGAAAATAAAACTAAAAATATAATTTACGCAGAAGTAGGTACTTTAAAATAAAATTACGTTCTTAAAAAATTTAAAAACTAATTTGTCTAAAATAACATCAGAAAATGACGAGGACAAAGTCATGGGTAACAGCTAAAATTTATAAAGCTAAGGAGGTTGTCCGCAAAAATAAATTATGCCCAAAATAATTATTCCACGCGGACGAAGTCGCGGGCACAGCTAGTAATGAATAAGCAAAAAAGGCCTCGCAAGTAGAAGATAATTTAAAACATATTTTTTTACGAAAGATATGGTTGTTGTTCGTTAACCATAAGAGATAGACATAAACTGTCGCGGATTTTTTTTGTAGGTAATATTAAATACTATAAATATGTAGAACAAAATTTTTAACTATCATCAATTCTTTTCGCAGCACAAGCGAAATAATGTAATTTTATGGCATAATTTACCACTTTGGCTTACATTTTTAATAGTTGCTTCGCTCCTATTGGTCGCACCGTGATGTTATATAGCCTAAAGCCTCCCTGGACAAATGCTCTATCCGACACAAAAATATTTTTTCACTTCGAACCAGTAGTTCCTGAGATTAGCGCGTTCAAACAAACTAACTCTTCAGCTGTATATACATATAGATATAGATGGATAGATTAAAAAGTTTGTACGAGCACATGAGAGTTGCGTGCTAGGGAACCGTAAACAATCGTGACGTCATATTACTAAACAATGCGACATGACTAACATTGCGGATGACTTATGACAGGTGTTCTCGGCATGAGCTGCAGCGCGCCGCGCGCCGCTCGCGCTCCGCCCGCTGTGAGCGCGACGACCTGCACTCACACCTACCTATACTCCATTTGTTTAGGTAGTTAACTAAATGTAAACAATCTTGGCATTACTTTTTAACCAAAAAAATAATTTTTAATTTGGATATTACTGCTTATAAATCAATTAACTATAGTTTTAGAAAATCTGAATGTATTTCATGTTGTAAAACGTATTTTACATTTTTAAAGATCACATTTTGTTTAAAAGACATACCAAAATTGTTTACATTTAGTTAATTACCTAAACAAATGGAGTATACGTACAATAAGTACCTACTTATTTGGAAGGTTTAGCTTTCATCCATTGGCTGTACACCATGCGCCAGCCGTCTCCGCCAGTCAACTATTTATAATCTTCCATAGCTTCTTCCTAGTAACAATACTAGCGACGCGATGCAAGCGTTAGTAGGAATTGTTAATTTTGACACGTCTTCTACTGTACTGTTGTATTTAAGATCAGTTTGCAGTGCGTTAGGGTGATTGTACCTACGTCACTATTGTAGAAATGTTATCAACTTGTACCGACAAACCATTGGCAGTAAATTTTCTTCAGTTTACGTCTATAGCCACCGAGGTAACAAGATTTATGGAATTAGGTCGACTTTAAACTTTGCCAATGAAATAGGTGCTCTGCTCCAGTATCGTTGTTGGTATGTACTCGCACTATTCCCGGACCACTTCCTGTTACAGACTATAGTTATATAAAGTTATTTAAAGTAAAGTTTGTAAGTTAAAATTTAAAGAAAAATAAATTTATTTTACCTGTAAAGTTTTATCATTAAACACATAAATTACCACATTTCATTTTAAATAAATATTTGAAAACTGGTAGGTACTTACTTTTTTTAAAACTTTGGTTTTCTTGGGTCGTTAGACCTATTAATATAAACTTCAGGAAATGTTACGAAACGTAGAACGTTTCAGCAAAGTTCCTTTTCGTAAGCCTACTGTAAATAAAAAGAATCATTATCAGTGACTTGTTGTTCCTATACGGTCACTAATTAATTAAACTATTATTTCTGCCGCGGGTTCGTGTTCCTTATATGCCTCTTTATCATTTTACTTTAAATTAAATCAAAAAATCTGACTGAAAGGACGACACAAATATTATGTATTTATAAAACCCATTTTCACTTTTTTCGAGATACCGACAAGATCGCTTTCTTGCGTCGATATAATTACATAAATATACGATATGATTATAGCAAGACATTGGAATTTAAATTACAAATGAGGAGCGCCATTCCGGATGTCTGAAACCAGATTTACTATTGTGAGAGTCATAAGTATTTTGTTATATTTCTAAAACTCCTTATGGAGTCGAGGTTAATACTACAACCGTTGGTTAAATTCTCTAAGCTACAACCTCTAAACAGCCAAACAGACAATAAAAAATGATTAGCTTTCATTATGCCACCGATTGACAGAATGACAGCAAGTGTTATAGTGAAAGTCTAAGTAAATGTGGCCAGCGATCAGAGCGAAGTGTTTCCAGTAGCGGAGGCTGAGGGCCCCGCCTAGCATGGGGCGCGGCTGCAAGGGAGAGGAGCACGACTGGGGCGAGTTGACGCTGTTCGCTGTGTTCCGCATGCTCATTCTGTACGCATGCATCTTGTTCGTGCACTCGCTGCTGTACTGGAGCCGGCGGCACTTGCGCGCGCGCGCGGCCCGCCAACCCTCGTGCTAAGTGCATGGCGCACTATCACACTGTCCCCGACCCAAGGTTCACGTACCAGCTAATCCTACACACGGCATGGCTAGCGTTTTTTTATATGCTTCTGCTGACGCTGTTTGAGTTAGTGGAACTGTTGCGCCCTAAACCTGAGTACCCTGCCTGCCCCCCTACGACGACGCCATCGCATCATCCGCCGTGCACAATCTGCGCTGCTCGGTCTAGAAATAATAGTAGACGCACTCGCCGTCCTTGCCAAATTTTGTAAAAAAAAGGTTAGTACTTGACATTGTGTTACTCTATATACTTACTATTGCCAACAATACTTACTATTAACACGCAAGGAACTAGTGCTGAGGCTCGTATCCATTGTAAATTTCGTGAAATCAAGTCAATTATTTCTATAACTTTCTTTCAGAGTAAATTGCTAAAAGTAAAAATGGCGCCAATCAGAAAGGAACCGCAAATTAGCCTTTGCCAGCTACGAGTTTGTTGAGAACTTTGCTTTTTTTTCTCTACCCTACACCCGACTAGCATTTGGTACGATTTTCTATTAATTGTTTAGCAAACAGATTTCGACAGGTACATACAGCTACTCTTCTGCGTTCTTGTTACCAATTATTAAACACGAATTAGAGAAAGTATAGTCATTGTAGGACACACTGCTAATGCATTAGTTTGTCGTTTGTAAAAGGCACACGTTGGCACGTTTAGCGCGGCGCAGCAATCGTCTCCCCGCATCCATACAGTTAGGTCGTAGTTACATATCTAACAAGGTATATCGTAATATTTACTATGTAGTATGTAAGGTATCAGTGCAAAGTATATATTTGCCTACCGACATTCAATGAGCAACTAATGTTTCTCCAACCCCACAGTAATCAAATACATAAATAAGCAAATAACAAGCCCATTTTAAGGTAAATAATACAGCCATAGGTACTTTGTAGTATTAACTACAAAGCACATACATATATTATGGCAAACGCACTCTGTTTTCTTGCTCGGGCCGACAAGCCGACACTATTGGGAGAGACATCAGGCGCAAGACTTACATTTTAACCGAGTCCAAAGAAGGAGGAGATTTCTCAATTCGACCTTATAATAAGTCTGTCTGTCTGTCTGTCTCCAGGCTGTAGTGCTGTGATAGTGCTGGTAGTGGAGTGCTGCGATAGCTGGAAAGCTGAAATTTTCGCAAATTATGTATTTCCTTAGCCGCTGGAACAACAAATACTAAAAATAAACAAAAATTAAATACTAAGGGGGGGGGGGGGAGCCATACAACAAGCGTAAATTTTTACTCGATCTTAATAAACCGGTAAAAACTTGAATATTTGATTAGTAGTATATATTTTCCATTATAGATAATAGTACGGAACCCTTCGTGCGCGAGTCCAACTCGCACTTGGCCGGTTTTTATGTTCGTTAGCAGAATACTTGGTCGTTTATTAACCGACTTCAAAAAAGGAGGAATCTTCCTAATTGGTATATAAGCTGATTTTGAGAATTCCTGAGACCGGCCATTGTACCCTCGCTATAAATAATTTCATTATCTCAGCTGTAACTACAATAAGTGCAGAGCATTCTATTATATTCTTGGTTGGTAAGAAGATATTTAAAAGTCGGCCCCATACTAAACAAGTCAGGATTTGATGGTGGCACTTTGTAACTCTTTTCATAAAGTAGTTATTTTAAAAGCATTACAATTTAATAAAAAAATTTAGTTACTCTGATGATGGCGCCGAGAGGCAGTTGAGGAAACTCCTTTTTCAATTCACTGAAGCTATAATTATTCCTTCTGTTTGATCTTGATTAATTTGTTTTACAATAAAGTAACTACAGGGTGGGCCAGAAAGAATGGCGAATTTGAAAAAATAGATGCAATTCACTTAAAAAAAAATATTTCTACAAAAATTTACACCTGTGAAATTTACTTTTTAAAAATAACACCATCCAGATGTGCACCATTTCGCTGCAGACATTCTAGGAATCTGAATCACGGGGAATATCTACCATTTCCTTTCGTTTATTGGTTTTCAAGTGGTCAATTGTGGTTGGGTAATTGGAGTAGACTCTACTTTTTAGGTATCCCACAAAAAAGTCCATTGGTGTAAGATCCGGACTTCTAGGCGGCCATTCAATGTCACCTCGGCGCTATATCAGTTTCTCAGGAAACATCTCGTTTACGACCACTAAAGAGGCATTAGCTGTGTGGCATGTCGCGCCATCTTGTTGAAACCATGTCGCACAAATATAGGCTTCAAATTGTTGCAGTTGTGGAAAGAAAAAAATCCCTTAACAAAAATCAAAATCAAAATGTTTTTATTTCGAGTAGGCCTTTTCAGGCACTTCTAAAACGTTACTGACTCTAGTATCTAAGTAGACGCAATGGGGAAGCTAAATTATATGCAGTAATAATAATATTTATTATAAAATAATAAAAAGCTAGCCGACTGCCAGGGAGACCACATGTGCAGAGATACTACATCCACGCGCGCCTATCCTCTACGTAATCACTAATTGAATAGTACGCTTTGCTTATCAGCTTAGCTCTCACGGCATTTTTTTTTTTTTTAAATGCCGTGTAACATGGCTATGTATCGGTCAGAATTTACAGTGACAGATATGCATTGTCGATTTTTGAAGAAGGGGGGTCCGATAATTCTGTGCGCTGACATGGCCGCCCAAACGGTAAATTTCGGCGAATGTAGAGGCTTCTGATGTTTTGCACGTGGGTTCTCTGCAGCCCAGTAACGGCAATTCTGTTTATTGACATGCCCATTTATGTGAAAATGTGCTTCGTCGGAGAACAGAATATTGTTGAAACTCCGAAAGCGCTCCAGCATTGTTTGAACAAAAGCTCGTCGTAAAATTGAATCATTTGGCTGTAATTCCTGCACAAGTTGAATTTTATACGGGTGCAATCTGGCCCACCCTGTAAAATAAATCTATACTATACTAATATTATAAAGCTGAAGAGTTTGTTTGTTTGTTTGTTTGAACGCGCTAATCTTAGGAACTACTGGTTCGAATCGAAAAAATATTTTTGTGTTGAATAGACCATTTATCGAGGAAGGCTTTAGGCTATATAATATCACGTTGCAACTATTAGGAGCGAAGAAATAATGGAAAATGTGAAAAAAACGAGGAAAATTGTTCATCCTTGAGGGCTTCCGTTGCGTGCGCTGCGAAAACGGTTCAAGATACACACAATATATGTATGTAAGAATTATTCCTATTGAAAAGATCTAAAAAAATGTCCGCGACAGTATATGTCTATCTTTTAAGATTAACTCACTAGAACCGTTTTTATGGTAATCAAATTCGATCGAAATTAATGCATCAACGCACAGCCCAAACTACTGGACGGATCGGGCTGAAATTTGGCATGCAGGTAGATGTTATGACGTAGGTATCCGCTAAGAAAGGATTTTGATAAATTCTACCCCCAAGGGGATAAAATAGGGGATGAAATTTTTTATGAAACTTTGTCAAAATTAAACCGATCGGGCTGAGACTTTACATGCACATAGGTACTATAACGTAGGCATCCGCTAAGAAAGATTTTGATAAATTCCACACATAAGGGGATGAAATAGGAGATGTTTGTAGAAATCTTCTTAGATTTTTGACTAGCCATGACTATAAACAAGTCTCAGGGGCAAACTCTCAAATTTGCGGGTATTGACTTGAGAGAACATTGCTTCTCTCATGGGCAGTTCTATGTTGCTTGCTCACGAGTAAATTCTCCCAGTAGCTTGATAGATTTTGCGCCAAATGACAAATTAGTTAAGAATATTGTGTACAAGGAAGTTTTGTAGGCCCTAATTTTTTACACTAACTTGCTAAACAATAATACTTCTTAACGCGTGCGAAGCCGCGGGCAAAAGCTAGTTTACTATAATAAGAACTTTACACCTAGTCACAGTCATTAAGGGTCTAGTCCAGAAGACGAAAGACAGTTAAGAGAACCACGGTTAGGAGTTACTTTTATCTAGACTGGCAACTGTATTCTTTTAAAACTATTAGGTTAACCTAATTTTAAGAAGGTAACTAACACTAAACAACAATAAGTAACAAACTATAAACACTTAAAATTAAACAGAATGGTATGAAATTGTTATCTTGACAGCTATATCCTGTAAAATATAGCTTGATACCTGTGACGTTTGTCAGAATGACATTACATGGGTGGGGACTGGGATGGGGGCGTCTTTTGTATTTTGTCAATATCGATGTCGCAATGAGTTTTATAAAAAATTACGTCGTTACGACATTGAAATAAAGAATGAAGAAAGAATTAAAGATGTAAGTTTAATTCATAATAAGGTGAAAACAAATGTTTTCTTTAGAAATATTATAATTTTCCTACTATAATTTTATCCTATAGCTCTTCAAAATGCGTTTATAGAGTAAGCTAACAAACAAAAAATATTTAAGAAAAATTAGAAATTATTAAAATTACTCTTGTTTTTTGTCGTATCTTTATAATAACATGATTGTTTTTAAAAAAATGCGTTCTATTTTTATACACAAACGTCGTATTCATGTTTAAAAACTTGAACTTTAAAAAAAATCTTATAGAGTAAAGCTGTCTTTAAAACGCACTCGCTATAATGTCGCAGGTATCAAGCTGTATTTTATAGACTATAAAGAAAATATATCATTCTTCCATGATAATTCTGAACTTGTAATATAGTGTCAATGTCATTTTGACAATTTATGATAGTACTATATCTCTATATTTGACTGTTTGTTTTTCTTGTTTTGCCCGATCTTTATTTACTTTGGTGTTATTTCGTAAGTTATATTCGCAGTAAAAAAAATAAAGAATTTGATTATATCTAATCAATACACTTCCCTATAATATCATGTTGTAATTTTTTAATTTAACTACGACTTGGAAATATTTGAATGATTAAGTTTTTCATTATAGTAAAGCTACTGGTACCTACTGGTGTCTGACCTGACTGGCCCACATTGTAAGTTGTGGAGGAAGATTATGTATAAATATATTGCGAATGATAGAAACTACTGAAAGTGATAGCAAGTAATAACATAACATATCACAATAGCAAATAGTAATACACCTATGCATTACTTAAATAAGATTATCAATAAAATATTTAAATAATAAAACTTTAGGAAAAAGAGTATTAGATTGGATGACCATAATTATCTATACAATATGGTTGATTTACTCAACATTTTATGTTGTATAATATGTTGTGAAGAAACATTAGTAGTCCGTGAAGCTAATGCAATTGACCTGAGCTGGGTAACAATGTGCACACCATGTTTCAGACAATTGTACATATAACACAATGAAGACTGCAGTGACCGTACTTCAGGAGATGATGGTGAAACTTGGCCAAACTCCAGAATATGAATGCATAGCTCAGGTACATTGATATTTCAACCTTTTTTATCTCAAATTTAGGTAAAATGCATATTTTTGATACTACAACCCTGGAATTCATGCCTAAAACCTCGACATAGCAATAGTCCTCTGCACCATGCACAACCTCATTTTTAGATAGAGAGGCTCAGCGATTCACTCAAATCACAGGTAATAATTTAACGCCAGAATAAAAAATGAGGTCACCCAACTAACTTTTAAATAAATAATCTAGGACTAGAAGAAATCCTGGCTAATGGCAATGCAAGTCCTAAATTGTTTGACCTCTTTTGCATATATTGCCTTGTGCATATGACAAGTTTATGTTGCATATAATCTGGTCTGAGGTCTCTAGTGATGATGAATGATTGCTTTGTGCTAAGTTAATTTTGAATATTTTCCAGTCCGGTCCACAGCACCAGGCCATGTTTGAATACTGCTGCAAGGCCTTAAATGTTGTGGTAAATGCCTCTGCACGGTCTAAGAAAGAAGCCAAGCAAGAGGTAGCACGCATCATGCTGCAGCAGCTCTCTGCGAGGGGTCATCCTGTGCCGCCGCCTTATAGTGTCCCCATCGTCATACAGGGGGACTCACTGGTCAGCCATTCTTTGACTTTTGCATGATTAATAATTGTAGTCTGTAAAATATTTATGAACAAAAAATAACACTTGACGCAGTCATCAGCCGGGGGCCCGGGCGACACGCGCAGCTACGTGGCGCTGCTGCGCGAGCTGTCCGAGGAGTACCGGCTGACGAGCGTGACGTACGAGCTGGTGGGGGACACAGGCCCACCGCACCTACGCCACTTCACTGTGCGCGCGCGCATCGGCCAACACGAGCGCTTCGCCACCGCCACTACCAAGAAGATGGCGCGCCAGATGGCAGCCGAGAAGCTCTACACGTACCTGAGGGAGAACCTAGCCAGGGTTACACGGGATTTCAATGAGGTATAGTCTTAATTAAACGACATTATCAATTCATTACATACGAATACAGTTAGGATAACATGATAAAATCAAATCAAAGTTACGTTGATGTGACTGTGTGTTTTTCACACATTACTGAAACAATTTTGATCAAATGACTATGCAAAAATTTGTCCCAACCCACCAACAGATTTCAAACGTATATCATTTAATACATCGTGATAGCATGATATTTTTTTATTATGACGGCATCACCGTAAGTGGCGTGAGGTCATCATGGGGGTAACGTGCAAAAAAGCAATTCTTGTTCACTCTTTTCAGTACAAAAAATTTCAAGAACACTATTTAACTATAAAAAAAAACTATTGATAGAGAACAGCCGTAAGACGCACAGGAAAAATGACGGTCTAATATCCCTGCACCCTACCCCCTATGCCATGCTGAAATGCGTGCGCGCACCTCAGTCGTAGCTTGTACGTTCCGCTGTGTTCATGTTGTTTATATGTGCGATATCGGCTTGTTTGCGACTATTACTGACCCCTGCTGGTTTATTAGACCCCAAAAAAAGTATATAAATACTTACCTAAAATATTGTTATTAATTTACTTCCACCAAGATTCATTTATAGCCGTACAAAACCGTTGATTGCGTAAGTCACGACGCATTCATCAGGAAGCTGCAGCTACGGCATTACAAAAAGTCGCTAAAACTTTTAAGCTCTTATTATATTTAGTTACAATAGGTGTTCCGCAGGGTTCAATATTAATCCCTTTATCATTTTTTATTTATATCAATGATTTACCCTTTCACATCACTACATAGTATAAAGCAAAGTCGCTTCCCGCGTCTGTATGTATGTATGTTTGCTTAGACCTTTAGAACTACACAACGGATTTGAATGCGGTTTTTTTAATACATAGAGTGATTCAAGAGGAAGTTTTATATGTACAATAACATGCTTAATAAATTAGAGAACCATTGATAATTTTAAGATTTCTAATGCAAGTCGTAAATAAACACATTTTTTGGCGCTTACTTTGCAAACGTAGGCTGAACCCTAAGAGATTCATCAAAATAATGTACTAATTATTTGTACACATTGCACAGGTCAGAAAACTCCGCGATGGTATATCTCTTATGGATATCCCACAATATATTTTTTGTCATTACTTTTTACGACAAATAATGGCTAATTTCGAAGTTTAAAGTTTAAATCGAAGCGATTTAAACCAATATAGCATTAATCCTTATCCAATTAAATACATTGTTCAAATAATATAGATATGACAATTTACGGCATATGATTTAAATGAATATTTTCGAAGATATTACAGATTTAAAAATTGCGGGACGTAGTGTTTGCGAACACGCTGGGGCGGGCCGCTATGTTTTTATTGTATACAACGTTCACAGTTTTTCTATAGTATATTTACTATTTAGTATCGGCATAGCACGCGTGCGGAACCGGAGCGGGTCGCTAGTAAGGAATAATCATAATATTTCAATATTTGCAGACGACGAGTAGCTGGCAACCCCAGAAAGTGTAAACAATAGCTCCGTAATAAGAAATTTTATTTAATAATAATAACTAAGTATATTAAAGTAAAAATAACTGCAGTGAAATCGTAATAACTTAATTAGTCTACGATATCGTTTTCTGCTATTAATTAATATCATAACGATCAGTAAATATGAAACTATAGTTGGGCAGTAAATGTGATCAAAATAAAGTTAAAAAGTGACATAGTGAAATAATTGGTTCAAATATATGGTGCATAGTGAAATAACAAGAATATAATTAGTTTGTAGTGAACAAAACAAAAAAAAATCGGTAAACTAAGGCTATCTCAATTTAAATTTTCGTTAATTTTATTCAAAAACGTCAACATTAAACTACCCGCGCCACAACGACATACAAAAAGGCAGCAAGCGGTAAATAGAATAACTAAACATATCTGTGCTACCAACAAGTGCATATGAGACTACTAGTGCCACATAAACATATAAAAAGCCACTAGTGGTGAATAGTGAAACTAAAGATATACAGTGCTACCAACCTAACTGCATTTATGACAGTTCATATAGTACTAGCGCCATAACGTCATACAAAAAGGCCCCAAGCGGTGAATAGAGGTACTAATTATAAAATCCAGTGTTACCAGTACAAGAAAAATATTCTGTCTATAGTAGAAATTTAAAATTATTTTGAATCATGGCAGATGAGAATATTACACTAAGGAAAAAACCTACAAATACTTCCCTATCAGAATCATCCTTATTTGAAACAACTGCTATGAGTATGCCAGATATTTCAGTACAGAGCGACGAAAACGTCTCAAAACTACACACAGAAATTGAAAACTTAAGGAGTCAATTACTAAGTGCACACCAAGAAATTGATAATTTACTCACAGAAAACAAACAGTTGAAACATGATTTAGACAAATCTACCAAGGTAATAGAATTATATAAAAAAGTTAATATGGGTGAAGCCAAGTGTTCGACTCCAAGTTCTAAACGAAAATCAAAAATATACTGAGTTTAAATAATCGAACTTCAACTCCAAAAACAACTGAAACTACTCCACAATATAAAGAAATTAACCAAATTCAATTTGCAGTTAAAGAAAATTTAGCACAAGAAGAAAAAACATCTATGTCCCAAGATATATTATACAAATTGAACACATGGATTCAGAGCGGCGTTCTTCATTAACTAAAAGCAATCCAATAACAACTAATAAACCTAAGATATTAATATTAGCTGACCAACAAGGATTTGAACTACAAAGAATATTGCAAAACTTGATTGGTTCTGAATACAATGTTAACTGTATCTGGAAGTCACATGCTACAATATCGGAAGTACTTAATGCAAATGAAATATACACGTTTACTGAAAGAGACTTTATAATAATACTAGGTGGAATTAATGATGTTAACCCAGCTGATTTTCTGTGGAGTATGCGTAATTTTTTTCAATCGATAACATGTCCAAATGTAATTGTAAGTGAAATCCCTTTTAATAAGTCTCTTAATGAAAAAAAGCTGAATTATGAGTTAAGATTTATATGTAGTAAATACAATAACGTAACATTTGTAAATATGAACCACTCTATAACTCGATTGCATAGGTCTAATAGGTCGCTGATAAAATGTCGCTTTCTGTTAAGAGAAATTTTAAGAATTAATTATCTTGTTAAAATCTATAACTACAAAAATTCTATTCGTACTGAGCAGAGTCACAGTACATCAGATAAAAGTACTCAAACTGATGAGTCAATGTTGGCTCAATACCAGCGTGAGCATGTAGTACCTAAAGACCCAGCTCCTAATGTATCATGTGAAGACTTTTTTCGTATACAATAGTATCCATGTACTACACCAAAATATTAATGGCCTTATTAGTAAATCCGATAATTTTTCAGTTGCTCTATATGATTTAACTAATAAATACAAAACTATTGATGTCATTTGCTTCACTGAACATAACATGATAACATCAGATGTAAGCAGTCTATATATCCAAGATTATAACTTAGCAGCTTATTCTACAAGACTTTCCAGACATGATGGTACTTGCGTCATGGTTAAAAAAGATGTGAAATTTAAAGTAATTGATCGTTTTATAAAATTTAACATCTCTAGCGTCATTGAAAGCTGTGCCATTGAGCTTATTGATCATGGTATAATTGTAATATGTGTATACAGAAGCCCACAGAGTAGAGACATAAAAAAGAACTTCGACATATTTTTCAATAATTTTTATGACATCAAAATCAAAATCAAATCAAAATCCATTTATTCAAATTAGGCTACAATGTAGCACTTTTCGAACGTCAAAATTTGAAATTATAGACAGCACCCCATCGCCCACCCTTCACCGCTTCCTGTGCTATTGCCGTGGGAGAAGAAACGGCGCAACAAACTCCCCAGCAGCACGCTGTCTTTCAAAAAACATTTATTTTATATTATAAAAATTAATTAGGTATCGTGCCAGATAAATAAATATTTGAGGATACCTACAAAGTATTATGACATTGCAACCATTTAATGATTACGTAAACCAAGGTCAGCAGACCGACCAGCCACCGCAAGCAGCACCCGTTCACGAGTATGACGCAGGGGTCAGCCATCACCTCCCTCGCCATATTTGAGGGAAGGAGGTGACCCGACCCGAGACGCCACCGCAGGCAATGACAACTAAGGGAGCATGACGATACTGCTGCCGGTAAATAGGAAAATAAAAAAAAACAATAAATAATAACTCTAGTACCTCAAACATTGATTCACTGCACGGTACCTTAACAATAACGTTGTAAAGTAGTACCATAATAAAATTTTATCATTAATATAATTATACAGTATGTCAAAAGGATGTAAAGATAATATACGTATAATCGTACTAAAAACAAAATGAAACAGGTAAACCTGTCACGTACATACAAAGAGTATGAACTCGTAACAATAAAATAAAAAAAAAATATAAGTACAATGTCACATAGTTCGTATGTCAATCAATAAATTATGACCAAGCAAATCCATACAGGACCGCCTTGTGTTTTCACGAGGACCAGCTATGTTTATCATTAAAATAATCATTTAGCGTATAGTACGCTTTTTTACAGAGCCTAGTTTTAATTTCTCGTTTAAATAGGTTATAACTTAACTCCAAAATACATAGAGGTAATTTATTGTAAATTTTTATACCTATTCCTATAAAAGAATTGTGAACCCTATGTAGTCTATGCGACGTAGTACATAATTTGTGCTTATTTCTGGTGTTAATATTATGTATGTCACAATTTTTTTGGTACATATGTATATTTTGTCTAATATATAAAATATTGGCTAAAATAAACTGAGATGTGATACATCTTGGAAATGGTATGTTTTAAAAATAAGAAGATTATTATTTGTGGAGATTTTAATATTGACCTGCTAAAAAAAACTAATTATTCTGAACAATTCAAACAAATATTAAAAGGGTTCAATCTTAAATGGGAAATGAATAAACCAACTCGATTATCTAGCGGATCTTGTATAGATAACATAATTCATAATATCCGAGGGTGTAAAAGTGAAATTCTAGAGCTAGCGGTATCTGACCACACAGCGCAAATCTTGAAGTGTCCGGTTAAAAAAACTTGTCGGCTACATTACTGGTTTATAACGAAAAGAGATTATTCGACAAATAACGTAAAAAAGTTTAAAGAATGTCTTCAAAACATAACTTTCAGTGACATATATCTAGAAAATGATGCTATAAAGTGTTTCAATATGTTTTACGATTTGTTCAAACTATTCTACAACTTATGCTTTCCGGAAATAAAAGTTAAATTACGCACCAATCCAAAACCAAAGTGGCTTAGCCATGGCATCAGAGTATGTTGTAAAAGGAAACGACAACTGCTATGGAAGTTTAGGAAAATACCTAATGAAAATAATAAGAAAAACTTTAAGGGTATCTCCAAGAGATTAAAGAAAATTATTCAGTTAACACAAAAATCACATAACGAACATATTATTAAAACCGCAGATAATAAGTCTAAAGCCACATGGAAAATAATAAACAGAAATAAAAATAATATTCCAACTGATAATATACATACCATTAAAATCGATAACAATCATACAGTGTCTCATCCTCGTGATATAGCAATTGCCTTTAATAATTATTTTATTGACCAAGTTCAACCTCTACAAAATAATGCGCGCTGCCCTCATACTCTACGCAGCAAACCAACATCTATGTTCATGGCTCCCACTATCCCTCAAGATATAATCCAAATAATTATGACCCTAAAGAATACCAGTAGCACGGGTTACGATGGTATAGCTACAAAAATAATAAAACATGTAGCAACTATTATCTCTCCTGTATTATCCCATGTTATAAATATGTGTCTAGTAGAAGGTATATTTCCGGACAAATTAAAAACAACAATCGTTAAACCTCTCTTTAAAAAAGGTGACAGGCAAAATATGTCCTGCTACAGACCTATTGCATTGATACCTCTCTTCTCAAAAATTTTCGAAAAAGTTATTTATAATAATTTAAATAGATATTTTGAAGGTAATAATTTATTAGTAGACAATCAAAAAGGTTTTAGAAAGAGTAAGTCTATTGATGTAGCAATCTATGAGTTTTTAAGTATAGTCACTAGCAACGTAGATAATAGGTTACCAGTTGCAGGACTTTTCATGGATATGTCGAAAGCATTCGACTACGTTGATCATAAAATTTTATTACACAAACTACACTGTTATGGCATTCGAGGCAATATAGCTAAACTATTGGAATCATATCTTTGCAATAGAAAACAGTTCACTCTTATTAATAGAATAATTAATAAAACAGACGTGTCTTTTAAATCGACCCTAAGGACTACTATGTATGGAGTGCCGCAAGGTAGCGTCCTCGGGCCTTTATTATTCATTATATACATAAACGATTTCCCATCATCTGCAACATACCCGATGATAATGTTTGCTGATGATAGTACTTTGGTTTTTAACGGTGCAGAAAAAAGTACTCTTGAAACTGATATAAATCGAGATGTTACTTCTACAATTCAATGGTTAACGGAAAACAATTTAAAAATAAATTTAGATAAAACAACAATTATGAAATTTCACCAAAGAATAGATAGATGCGCAGATTTAAACATTAACTATAAGGGCACACAAATTAAAGACACTAACAGTACAAAATTTCTTGGTCTTCACATAGACTGTAATTTGAGTTGGAATGAACAAATTGATATTGTGTGCAATAAATTACATCAATATTCGTATAACCTATACATGCTAAGAAAAACAGTAAATGAAGCTGCTCTTCTGACGGCCTATCACGGTCTTGTCTCCTCAACTTTACGGTATGGAGTTATATTTTGGGGCAATGCAACAGGAAAAGAAAAGGTCTTCATAGCGCAAAAAAGGTGCATAAGGGCAATCTGTAATTTGAAGAGAACGGATAGCTGTGAACCTCATTTCAAAAAACTAAAAATATTAACAATGCCCTCTATATATATTTATGAAACTGCTGTGTTTGTTCGACGGAATATGGGAAAATTTGCACAAGTTACGAGTTCACGTAGAGCAGGGATGCTAAAAATAATACCGAGTAAGACTGCGCTTTATCACAAAACTGTATTTGTAATGGCTCCTAAGATTTATAATAAGTTACCAGAACATATAAGAACCACGGATACATTTAATAGCTTTAAAAATAAATTGACATTATTCTTAGTTGAAAAAGCATACTATTCCGTTGCTGACTTTCTGAGTGATAAAAATGTATAAACTTATTGTTATGTTTAAAGTAATTTAATTGTAATAACTTAATAAAATTTAATAATTAATATTCAAATTTATAATATTTGTAATTTAATTATACCAAAACAGTATTGTGCAATTTAATTTAATTGGTGATGTGAAGTATGTACTAAGATATGTAATTGTTAATAATGATTTGTACGCCATATATATGGCAGATCATAGTGATACCATAAATGTAATATACATTTTTTTTTGTCATCTTTTTATACCTGTGGTTACAAATAAATGTCTATGTCTATAATAAAGTACAATAAAGTACACTTCTCCTGTTTTTAAATTATGCGCAAACTTAAAAATGTTGTAGAGATTAATACTGCACTTGCTAGAGTTATTCATTGGTTCAATATCAATAATGTTCAAATCATAGTAAAACGAAAGAAATGATATTTTCAACGCTAATATAAGGCAATTAGATTCTAATGTATAACGGAATGGACCAAGATTGGACGCTGATGAATCAACAATATTTCGGTATAACTGTCGATGCCAAACTGCAGTAGGGTCTTTACATTGTATATGTACCTTTACATAAATTATCATTAGTAAAAGAATACATATAGATGACTGATGTTGATATAGCCAGAATAGTCTATTTCAGTTAGTTTTATAGTCTTATGACGTACGGGATTGTCCTTTGGGGGTGCTGTGCCGATATCAACTATCTGTCCGCACAATTAACAATTTAGGCCTTAGTGTCTCCGAGAGAAATTCAAAGGTATAGATATTCTGACTGTAGCTTCACCCACGCTATATATTTGAGAACTAGCTACTGAATGAAGTCTGTATCAAACCTTACATATAACCCCGTACATAAGAGAAATATTCAACCTACTAATTTGGTACCAATTTCAGTCAGTACCTAGATGATTTGATGCTATCTTTTGTCATTTTGATTATTTTCATGTTTTTAGACCCGCTGAAGTCTGATTGTACTTTTTGTTAAAATAAATTTATGCCAATACACAAATATAATCAGGACATGCTTTGTACTTTTGCATAATTATAATCATTTATATTTAAGCAACATTATTTTACTTAGTTTCGTGTGTATACTTCTTACAAGCTTTCTTGGAATTATAAGTATAAACATTATGCAGTATATTACAAATTATTTTTTTTTATAAATCAACACGTACAATTTACTAAATTTGTAGTATCAGATCGATCTAGTACCTACTTTCATCAAAAGGTCAGTCCAGTAAATACTCTGCATTTGTACACTTATACATATTACTAGCTTTTGCTCGCGGCTTCGCACGCGTTAAGAAGTATTATTGTTTAGCAAGTTAGTGTAAAAAATTAGGGCCTACAAAACTTCTTTGTACACAACATTCTTAACTAATTTGTCATTTGGCGCTAAACCTATCAAGCTACTGGGAGAACTTACTCGTGAGCAAGCAACATAGAACTGCCCATGAGAGAAGCAATGTTCTCTCAAGTCAATACCGGCAAATTTGAGAGTTTGCTCCTGAGACTTGTTTATAGTCATGGCTAGTCAAAAATCTAAGAAGATTTCTACTAACATCCTCTATGTCATCCCCTTATGTGTGGAATTTATCAAAATCTTTCTTAGCGGATGCCTACGTTATAGTACTTATGTGCATGTTAAGTCTCAGCCCGATCGGTTTAATTTTGACAAAGTTTCATAAAAAATTTCATCCCCTATTTTATCCCCTTGGGGGTAGAATTTATCAAAATCCTTTCTTAGCGGATACCTACGTCATAACATCTACCTGCATGCCAAATTTCAGCCCGATCCGTCCAGTAGTTTGGGCTGTGCGTTGATGCATTAATTTCGATCAAATTTGATTACCATAAAAACGGTTCTAGTGAGTTAATCTTAAAAGATAGACATATACTGTCGCGGACATTTTTTTAGATCGTTTCAATAGGAATAATTCTTACATACATATATTGTGTGTATCTTGAACCGTTTTCGCAGCGCACGCAACGGAAGCCCTCAAGGATGAACAATTTTCCTCGTTTTTTTCACATTTTCCATTATTTCTTCGCTCCTAATAGTTGCAACGTGATATTATATAGTCTAAACTCTAAAGCCTTCCTCGATAGATGGTCTATTCAACACAAAAAGAATTTTTCGATTCGAACCAGTAGTTCCTGAGATTAGCGCGTTCAAACAAACAAACAAACTCTTCAGCTTTATAATATTAGTATAGATTTAACAGCAGTTGTTTGGCCTTTAAAAGAGACAGAAGCCCCCGAGCTGTTTCGACATTTCTTCTCCGGGTACTCAGGAAATGTCGAATCCAGCGAGCTCAAAACATACCAGACCAGACATCCCAGTTACAAAATAAATGATTTCATTTAATTTCGATTCATTTAATTTATAAATACTGTCTGTAGAGGCAAAATGATGGTTTGTCACAGGAAGACGCACTGGTCCGCGCGCACGAGAAGGCCATGGAACGCTACCACGACAGTGAGGAGCCGCCGCGCCGGCCCGACCTCGGCCTGCGCGTGGCCAACTACCACCTGGGCCTGAGCGAGGTGCTCGCCCGCGCCAGCCTCGCGGAGGCCCAGCGGGACGAGCCCCTGCCCGCGGGCGCGGACACGCGGTCGCGCGCGCGCGCGGCGCTGGAGCGCGGGCGCTCGCAGTCGCCGACGCGCGCGCTGCAGGCGGTGGCGGCGGCGCTGGGGCTGGAGCTGCAGGCCAGCTGCCTGGCGCGCGAGGGCGAGGCGCCGCTGTGCGTGCTGCAGGTGGCGGGCTGCTCGCCCGAGCTGGCCTTCGCCGAGCCCAGCGCCGCGGGGGCCGCCCGCGCCGCGCTCGACTACGTGCGTCGCGCACTGCCCGACCTCTGCCACTGACCACGCGCGCCAACCTACGGACAGCTGTTTAAGAATTGTTCCTGGGAAACCATCATTCGCTCGTCGGTCGTCGGTCGCTGATTTAGGCATACTTTGACGCCTTTTCAAGTGATGATAACTTTCTAATATTGATGTCAAAAGTTACATCTTATGTTTTTTTTAATAAAAAATTATAGTAAAATTGAGATTTAAAATTATAATTATTAGCAACCAGGTAAACATAAAATCTTAAAGTTCCACCATTTAGATAAGCAAAAAGTTATTACCATCAATATATTGTTAAATTAAGGTAAAACAGTTTCAAGAAAACATGTAAAATGTAATTATTGTATAATTTCTTAACTAAGTTTCTTACATATCAACGAGTTTATTCAAAGATTATATTGTTTACCAACAAACTTTTTCGAATTCAGTTGCACAAAATACAATTTCCACAAATGTGGATTCAGGTAATAGGGATTATGACAACATTTTTGTTTTGAGTCCGTCATTTATTGTTACTGAATAATATTGGTTTTTCTTTTGTTCCGCAATCAAAAATTTAACGAAGTACAGTCTTACTTTTTTGTACAATTATTGTGGATGCGTTAAGTCACAAGCCTCCTCTCCTGAACTTTAAGGCAGCATAAGTGACTTTATTTATTTTTGAGATAAACACAAAAATAAGTGTGTAATATTTTTAAATATCTATCTGACGGACTTATTAGTTTTTTACATTTCGTACTGTCATCATCCCTATTACAATTTACAGTTGGCGGTTTTCTAACATGAATAACTTTTTGAATTATAAGGTTAAGGCACATGTACCACAAGCACGCACAAGATGTAGGTATTCAAGTAGTAGTCATATGTAAATGTATTGTTGCTGCTTACTGACAATTAACAGACAGTGATAATTGATTAGTAGATATAATCAGTGTCACATAAAAACGGCAAAATGTAACATGTAAATTTAATTATGTATTTTATGCAAGTTACAGTCTGCCCACGAAATGCGATTGTGGTGTAGTTGTGAGATATTTGAATAAAGCCTAAGTGTTATAATTATAGTTTATAGTTAGTCATCATTATCAGATGAATCTCTGCCGGCTTTCGAAGCATAATTTTTAATCCAGCTGTCGGATATCTTGGCGGCCGTGCGGCGCGGCGTACGACGCTCAGGCGCTTGAGGCGCAGGCGCGGGCTCCCCGGCCGCGTCCTCAGCGCGCCCGCGCCCCCGCGCTCGCGCCCCTCGAGCCCGCGAGCCGCGCCCGCCCCGCGATCCACGACCCCGGCCTCGCCCCTGAACCTCTTTATCTACTTCTGGCTTTATTAACTCTTCATCACTTGATGCATCTATAACAATATGATCAGGAACCGTAGTGGACTTAAACGCCGCCAGCTGGGTCGCATCAGCACTGTCTATTTCATCACGCAACACACGAAGACGGTCCGTGATCGCTTCAATATCAGTGTCAGTATTGGACTCTAACAAAGCCGCTATGCAACGCCGCTTATGTGCATCTAAAGCAGCCTTCAAGATTTCATCATTTTGCTTAATGGTAAAGTCCCTCACTGCCTCTGTCATCAGCTGCACCGGCAACGCAGTCAGGCGGCGCTCCGGCGGCAGCGCGTCGTAGTAGGCACGCAGCAGCGTCTCAACATCGGTGGAATCGGCAACAATGTCGGCTACATTAACCTCGTCACCATGTCCCTGACGCCGCTCACGTAGTTTCCTTTCCCTTTTTAATAAGAGAATGTCACTTGAATTAGCAACCTGGTTATAAAAATTTTGTCCAAATCGTGCTCTGTTAAATATCTGATCCTCCCTTTCATAAAACACACTGAGTCTAATCAGAGGCAGACTTGGCTGTCGAGCGTCACCAGATAATAAACTTTGTGCTTCTGTTAATGCTTCATTCACTTTTTGTTTAAGAAACTCCTGCACCTTTTCACTTTCATTAACATCTTCACCTCCCAAGCTATGTTCAGACAGCACAATTGTTTTGAAGATAAATGGACGAACACTTTTTAGAGGTACAGGTGTCAATATGTAATCATTTTTGTGAATTTGCAATAAGGCAACATGTTTTGGTTTAGCTTCCCCAGCTGCCAAGGATGTGGCCACTGTGCTGCCAGGCTGAACTACTTGAAAGTAATCTTTTTCAATGGTACCTTTCATTTCATATAACTCACAATCATGTTCATGGCCCCACACAACTAAATCTAGAAATTTTGGGAGTTCATCTTCTTTGATAAAATTACCAGCTCCTCTATCTTCAGCTCGATTTTGATGCAACACAAGTATATTAAACCAGTCATGGTCTTCATCTCGTAACATTTCAACTTTCTTTTCTTGAAATAGACGTGATAAGCGTTGGTCTTTTAAGTGACTTAGACCATAAAGAGCAAGCTTGGTTTCACCCTTCTGCAAAAGTACAGGAGAAATTTGTACATGCGTATAATCGGTCCATTTCCCAAAATAGTTTACCAAACCTCCTGTGGATAGTATATCGAGACTGCTTATGCCGTCTCTTCCAACAGGATCATCGTGATTACCATGAATCGATAATATCGGATAAGATACATTCAAGTTTGGATCTTCGTAATTAACATTTCTTGAAAAATTTATTGACTGATCCGACAGTAGCTCAATGCTTACCGGCTTATTGCCAAAACAGTATTTTCGAATGATTTCCGTACATTTATAAATGCAATTGAGAGACGGTTTAGCATGATGAAATAGGTCACCACCGAGCAGCACTAGATCCACGTCATACTCTACCGCCAGTGATAGAGCCTCCTCAAAAGCTATAAAACTATCTTCGCCTCTTACAGGATGATCTTCTAAGTAACCTAAATGGATGTCAGAAGCTATGAGAATTCTTATAGTTTCGTCCTGAGACCATACACTAGAATCATTACTGACCATGGTGCATTAATTTTAATAATGTAGTTGTATCTTCAACTTAATGAAATCAATTAAAATAAAAGTTTCAGTTCCTTTCAATTAACCGCCAAATCAAACTACAATACAGTTGACAGAATTGACACAATATGACAGTATAGTTATTGACAGCAATAGCTATCCGAAGGGCAGACATAAAAAAAATTGCTTTCTCAATCACAGACTTTGTATATAAAGAATTAATTTTAATTATACATATTACATGTGGTTGGTAAGAATTTTTACATGTGCAATTTATAAAAAAATCTGAACATGTTAGACGTACTTATAAGAAGCACAGTATATTCTTTCATTGGGAAATATTTATTAATATAATTAAATTGAATGTACTCAAATTAATTATAATAATATTTAATGCTAATTTTGATTTTTAAGGAAATGTAAGATGACAAAACCATTTTGCTCGTCATATTATATTATTTTAGGTATGTTACAGATAGTCGATGTTACTATTCGTAGCAGCCACTATTTGACATTTGACAACTCCGACAAGAAAGGCTGCTAGACGATATTTGTAATGTATAATAATAAGCATTTACTGGTGTTCTGAGAAGATACATTCAATAGTTCAACGTGATGACATGACTACTAAGGTCAGCCTATTAAGTCAACCATGCTCCCATCATAAGAATACGATAAAAAGTGTTGTGTTGAAGAGAAAGTGTCGTGAAATCAGACAGTCGCCTTCAATGATGTGGAAGAGGTCGATTGTGCAAGCGACGACTGGGTGTGTGACTGGGTGCGCGCGTGCCCCCGCGGCCCTGGCGCTGCTACTCTTCGTATTCGCGGTGAGTGTGCGTGAGCTAGCGAGGTCCTGCATGTCGCGAGGGCTTCCCCGTCTACATCCTTTGTTATTGTTTATATTTATAAACAGAACATGCTAACTTGTCCACTTGTTGACATGAATACATACTATTATTCTGATGTTTACATAGTTGGACTTTTGATAGGTCTCTGTGGTATGTACTTATATTATGAAAGGTTCACACTGAATAAATTTCTTAAAAACACATGATCTATATTGGTTAAACACATCTTAGTATTTCACAGAAATATAGAAAAACAATTCATATTCTACACCAAACATCCTTCATATAATAAAACAATTGTGACAATTTCCTTGTTTGTAATTTTATTGTTGAATTGATTTGTGTAGGACATACCTATTTGTAGATTTTGTTTCCTATTTTGACTTCTATTGTGTAATTCATTGGGGAAACCGTGTATGTACATATATATATATATTTTTCAGGAAAAACAATGTATGTATTCATGATAAACGGTTTTATGAATTAGTTAGGTAAACAAGATTTGAGCACAATCATAGGCTAATTAAAATGAGCAATGGTGTTTTTCCATTCTGTAAATAGATAATAAATTTCAAGTAGGTCATTTTAGGGCACTTTAAAAGTGTTCGATGATAAATATTACTGATTCTAGGTGCACGGTTCCATAATATCATTCTTACGGAGAAGCTCAACAAGAAAGTTACTCTTTTTTAAAATAAAGAATTAATACATTTTGTGTGTAAACATATTGAAATTTTATGTACAACAAGCTTGGCGCACCCTTGCATTGCTTTGTGTCACGCTAGTCACCTAGCCATATGCCACCACGAATTATTACTGCCACTTTATCCCATTCAATTAAAAAACTAAAAATCTGGCCCATATTAGTTAGTTGGGTAAAAAATAGCCAATAATTATTCTAAGCTGTCAGATACCTCAATACAAAATTTCATATAATCCAAACCATCAATTTCTAAACAAAATATCAATGAATTGAACCAAAAATACTGACTAGAAGATACAAAATATACCAAGAAAGCTCTAAGAAAAATGGTAAAACAGGACAATAATAAAATCCTAATAGGAATGTCAAGGTATGTTGAAGCTTCTAGAAGTAGAGTTTATGGGAAAGCTCTGAATTAGCTTCCCCTTAGACAAGCAAAAACAAAGGAATCTAGCAGACCACTCGTACCAGGGAGAGCACATGGCGCAGAATAGTATCTGCAGTGCTCTCACTGGTACTGGTCTACTTGCATCATCTACATATTCATTCATTTTATAGCAAGATTGTCTTATCAGCATAATACTGAATATACAACATCATAATTTTATTAAAATATATTTAATTTTAAATCACTCATGTAAGATTTTTTTTCGTATTTGTTCATTCTCTAGCAGAATGCAAAAAACCCATGCAGAACCCAATGGGAATGCGAACTGTCAAAAGTAGTGTTGCAAGGACTAATACTATTAATATAATTAGTCACAAGCAAAAATTGTTTTTATAAACCATAAATGCTGTTACAGGATGGCGATGTTTAAGGTATAGTCTGTAGATTATAATCCTCAACAATAAATTATTATATTTTGTATGAAATAGACTAATCTGCCTGTTTAAAAATAACCAGTTTGATTTAAATGAACTCAAGTATGTCACATAGGTATAGAATAAAAGCTAACAAATAATTTGAGAATGCATTTTAAGTTGTTTAGTTATTCTATTTTACTCACTGTGAAGTATTCTATATTACACACACAGCTGTGTCCTCAACTTTACATTGTATGTGTTAATTAAACAAAAAGTTAATTATTTTTCTGAAATAAAGGTTTTTACTGAAGGAATAAGCCTTAAAAAGATTTTTGCAAATTCTGCCTCCCAGGGGGGCGAAAAGGGGTAAAAACCTTTCTATGAAAAATGTTATTCCTTAGGGCTGATATTTTGAACAAGGCTTCCTTTAGTAACACAAGTGAGCACTAAGAAGGGATTTTTGGAGTAGCAAGCCCCTAGGTAGCGGGCGGGGGAAGGGAGATCAACTGATACTTTTTATTTTTCTAGACGATGTTTTTGTCTCGCTTTACTTTTTGTTGTATAACGTAATCAATACTTATCGTTTTAAATATTCACCATTTCAAAATCAAAATCAAAAGTCATTTATTCAAATTAGGCTACAATGTAGCACTTTTCGAACGTCAAAATTAGGACATTATAGACAGCACCCCATCGCCCACCCTTCACCGCTTCCTGTGCTTTCGCTATGGGAGAAGAAATGGCGCAACAAACTCCCCAGCCCCATTAGAAAGATAACTCAAGCTGTATAATATAATTCCAATTGTAACAAATTTTTAACCTATGAAAGAAAGCCCTGTCGATATCATTAAAAAACGCTACAATCCCAAATTACACGTGGGCGAAGCCGCGAGCGGAAAGCTAGTATATGGTAAGTTGTCTCACTTTGAACCAGGTAAATTTCAAAGTCCCATATTGGGCTGGATTTTCAATCAATGCCTTGAATTTTTCGTGTATAGTTAGCATGTTTATTTAGCTTCAATTTTGTAAAACATTAATTTCGCATATTCTTTTTAATTTCGGCATAAAACAGGTTTTTCTGAAAAAATATTTTTGGTTCAATGAGTACCACCGGTGGTACACATTTAACCAGGGTGTGGTCCACATTGAGCCACCTTATTAAATATATCTTATAGATCAATTTATAAGGCAAATACTTTGTAATAATAAAAATCAGTCTTATATTTATTAAAATCACTTAAAATCTTATGATCCTTTAATTGGATAATTAGCCAAATCGGGTTCCAAAGGCATCCGGAGTTTCATGGCACCTGATCTGTGCAGCTTAACACTTAGGCTTGGCCTCAAGCATGTTGGCAGTCGAATGCCGCCCTCTTTTTCTTATCGTTACTTTGTTTCGCACCATTTTATAACAAATTAAAACAATTGTAGAAAAAAAACTCATTTAACGACTTGGATGTACACAATAAACCATGGTTCAATGTGTAACACCCTCAGGTGGTTCACTGTGAGACACACCAGGTTTTGATAACTAATCTTAAAAATTTACCGGCATACCAATCACTTAAAAACTTGAATTGTAGCGCTTTTAATTGCTAAATAACCTTAGAATACAGTGTACATATAAATAAATTGATATTATTTAAATGAAAAAAGCTAAAAAAGAATGAAATTGGAAAAAAATATTAACTTTTTGAGTCAATTTGCTTTCTAATGCTCCTCACACAACCAATTGGCACGCGATCGCCACGCAAATTAGTGGGCAGTAAGGGATCGTAAATACCTCTCTTTCACTCATATTAGCGCGGTTTAGCAACGTGGCGTTTTCGAGATTCGGCGGTGGTTCAATGTAGCTGCCTGGTTCACTGTGAGACACCCGACCCTATACATATTTAAAAATACATGAAGGAATAACATTTATTTTAATATTACATACACTCCAATTTTATTAATATAATATGTATAGATGTAGGAATGCAGGGTGCATTCCTACATCTATACATATTATATTGTTCTTAAGTTTAGGTGTTGTTTGTGTGGTTGTGGCAGAGCTTGGCGAGCGGCTGTGCGGGCGCCGACCTGGTGATCGAGATCCCGGGCTCGGGCGCGGGCGACGCGGAGGCGCCGGGCGGCGGCGGCCACTACCGGCTGGACTACCGGCCGCCGCACGGCTCGCCCGCGCCCAACTTCACGGTGCCGGCGCGCGCCTCCACCATCAACTTTGTGGGCCTGCCGGGCACCAAGTATCACTTCATGCTCTATTACTCAAACGCCAGCTTCGCCGATCTCTTGACGTGGAACCAGACCATTATTACCGGTACTTCTCACTCATATTTATATTACGTTATTCAATGCTCATTCCTACATCATCAACGAAAGAAAATTAATATAACTTGTGCCTAAATGTAAGCACAAAGGCATAAGTTATGGTGGTCTTTGTATAAGTAGCTACGAGTATGTTTATATAATATAAAGTTCTAAGCTTGGTTTCATAAGTCTGGAGACTTGCGCTATCATCGTAATGCTGAGTCAAGCATTATTGTAAGTGACGGTTGTTTGTGATGCAGCGCCGGAGCCGCCGACCAACCTGACGGTGACGCTCGGCCGCAACAAACAAGCCACCATATCCTGGTCGCCGCCCACGCATGGCGACTACACAGGATTCCGATTTAAGGTGTGTTTTGGCTATATTAACACTAGATATTCTTTACAATATGGCGAGTCTTTATTCTAATTGCTTCTTTATTTCATGAAAGTCCAGTGAAGCAGTCTTAACTACCGCTCAGGCTAATAAACTAGGGTTGCCCTGACATGGATGACAGTATAGTGCTATAAGAATCTTTTAACACGTGGCCAGAATCGAAACTAATGTCGTTCTATGTGAAACCCCATCACATATCATCATTTTGCCAGACAGTTGAATCGATTCTTGTTGCAAATATGCAACATATTAATGTCATGCACGAGCCAAAAGATCCTTGTTCCATTATACTTAGACGAATGTACCTACTATTTTGTTGTAACTCTACATTGATATATATTACGTATTATGTTTGCTACAAAAATGTTATTCTCAAACGCAGTACATAAGATTTCACTAATAAGTATCTAAGCGGACATTGTAATTCAAACCCTCATCTTTTAAGTAGGCAGGTATATAAAAACTGTGACTGGTTAATGACGCTGGCGTCATCGCCCCTTATTCATATTATTATATAAATGCACTGTTTTCTTGTAACACCTCGGTTCTGGCAATCTCACTCATTGTTTACGAACAATGTGACAAAAAGTGCGCGTCGTCAATGTCGATATGTTCGGGGTGAATGTTCGGCATCGTCGCTTGGCCTGCCTAGGTGATCCCGCTGACGGAGCGCGCGGAGGGCGGCGCGCGCAACATCACGGTGGAGGGCGCGGGCAACTGGACGCAGCAGCTGCGCGAGCTGTCGCCCGGCGCCACCTACCAGCTGCACGCCTTCACGCTGCTGCACGACAAGGAGAGCGCCGCCTACGCCTCGCGCAACTTCACCACCAGTGAGTACCCGCCCGTACCACACACCGACTGCCACCCTCCTTATACCTTCACTTTCAAATACTTACTTAAGTAATATTAAGGGATGTTTGCAACGTCATATCCAGATAACAATACAAAACATCAGTTTAACAACATCACTAACGCTTACACTGCTATACCTGAGTAAAGCCTATTCAAACCTGTACGCTACGTGCTGCCGCGCGGGCTTCCCTCAGGTACCTTATTTGGTATAAATGGCCTATTTGGCCAGAACATATACCGCGTGGTATTCTACCCATGAGAATAGCGAAATCTGCTTTGGTGTGAGTATTACCGTATAGTCACTGGGTTTACAATGCTTAGGTCCAAATAGGCCTTTAGAGAATGGAAGATACACTCGCATACTTTTGAGTACTGAATGTCTGAACTGAAGAACTGGTTTTAGTAAATCTTAGACTAAGAAAATCCTGATAATTGCGAGTTGGAGTCGCCCACCGAAGGTTCCGTACATTCGATTATAAATAATTTAGTAATCGAGTCATGCAGTTTTGCCGAACTTTTTGACTGCCTATGTTTTAAGATCTGATTGTAAATGCAACATTTACAATAAACACACGTAACAATGTCTCTATACTGTCGAAATATGCAATTTTGCTGAATCGGTTGTATCTTTTTTGTACGTAAACTTAGAAGTTTTATTTTCCACTAATTCTTGGGTTTGTAGACCGGAGAATAAGGTTTAAATTTTAATTTGATACTTACCTCACGTATTCTGCAAACAAAAGGTTTTGAAAGACAGACAGAGGTCTACGTTTCGAGTTCCGTATTTTTTTTTCAGATACGTAGAAATCCGTAACGTATGTCCGAATTCGGTCCGTGATTTCTATACCAACATTTTTACGGGTTCGGATCGAAAATATAATCGGACATAGTGCGAAACCGCTCTAAAATAGAAGAAAGAAGAAGAAGAAAGAAAGTTTATTTAGCGCAAACAGGAGGCTACAAATATTTAAAAATAAAATAAAAATAGAAAACAAAAAAATAAACAACAAATAGAAGCGCTTTTACACCGTGCACGAAACGTGAGCATAAAATAATATTTGTATTACAGTACATCTAGCGAGTTTGCTGATATCAGTCGCCTATTGCGGCATGTGATTCATAATGATAAAAATATTCAAACGGCTGCTGCCGGTCCCGTCGCCTCAGCTCGGCCGATTCGCGAAATAGGTTGTTGTGTAATGTTGCCTTGACATTTGTTTGAGTTTTACACCGAATGACGCTAATCTTGTTATTATGGCGACGATGATTAATTGCCGGCTCTTTACTACAGGGCATCGGGTGTTACTAATCGCCCTGGAACTGTTCACGCAAAATGTAGTTAGATATAAATCGTGCGAATATGTATTTGCTTCGTTCATGTCCAAGCTTAATTTTTTCGTTGGTTACCTTATTTTTGATGTACATATGTCCATAGTCTCTAAACCCAGAGAGTTAACTCAATGACGTTCGGTTTCTTGGAAGCCGGACCGAGAGCTTCAGTTCACAGCTAGATATTAACTAGCTACGCCGACGTTACCCGCGGCTTATCGAGACACTGAATAGTGTATTACGCTACAGCTAGCCATTTCATCAAGAGGGAACGGAATCGGCAACATGAGGCTAAGATTTTGAAGTAAACTCTTATATTTTCCAACCAGTGTAGTTAAATCTTATTATCAAACAGCGATATCTCACTGTGGCCAGATGCCTAGTTGGACAACTTTGTACGTTGTTCTCATCGATCTTACAAATTTCTGTTGGCCATATTATGATAAAATAATGGTCACATTCACGAAATTATGATGTGCCAGGTGTGATATGATATTGTAACAAGGTGTGATTCGGATAACCCAAGTATACTCTATCAACAGCACACTCGAGCAGGCGTCTCCTCTATATTTTCTGGATCACCTAGTTTAAGAGAGAGAGAAAAAAAAATAATTAGCTCAAATCGGAGGTTACTCATTCACTAATATTTGGATTGATTCTCGGAAATATCGATATAAGCGCGCGGCACGCAGGCGACAAGTGTTGCGGAACATGTCGGCATCGGCATATTTGTGCGCTAATCGTGCGAGACAGCCGCGGGCGCGCGGGCCGGCACACGTGCTGCTCCAACCACTTCACCAGCACTAGGTACTCATCAAGCTTAGGAGAGAATAATAAAAGCTGCTATTCGTACAGAGGATGTCCAAAAAATTTATATCCCACAATGTACTGAAAAATCCCTGTGCGAATCTTTCAAGTTCTATGACTACAAATATTAACTCTTATTCCTAACCATTTTTTTATTGTTTTCAAAGAAATCGTGTAACAGAACCACACCGCACATTCCCCCTATGATGACGAGAGAAACATGTCCTCTGTTTACGTTTACTCTTGGCCAAGTAAACCGACTGACTACAAGTGATGTCGTTTAAAGTAGAGACGCGATTAAAGTTAATGCTCGGGCCGGCCAATCAGGCAATATCCTATCTGGCCTCCAACATCGTCAAAACTGTTAATAAAACTGTCTTAAGGATGGTTGTCTTTTTAAAAAATAAACGTAGACATGGAAAGACTATCGTTTCAGACAATTTTGATCATTCTCCATGGCTATTTAGGCATTACTGAGATAATTCATTTTTTTTGTAGTACCGATTTTTTACATTGATAACTGTTACGATTACCTATTACTCGTTTCCGAGTAACGGTACGTTCACACGGCGTCGAGAGTTTCTCCACCGAATCGGTTTTTTGCAGGATTCGGCTTAGTGGCAACAGTATTTCAATGAATGAGTTCACACATGCATTCGGTTTCAAGACACGACAAAAACCGAATGCATGTGTGAACTCATTCATTGAAATACTGTTGCCACTAAACCGAATCCTGCAAAAAACCGATTCGGTGGAGAAACTCTCGACGCCGTGTGAACGTACCGTAAGTTGTAATTGGTTACATATCCTGTACAATATAGGTATTACAATAATTAAGTTGTTACTAATACAGTGACGGCTTTTACTTTACTCGGATAACAGCTGATAGAAGCGGCACTTTGTTTCTGTAGTAGCAATCGTTTCATGTTAAGCTCGTTAGCTACGGTAGCGGGTGAGCTGAAGGTCGACAGAGGCTCGACAGTGGCGCAGGCGCAGCATGTTGCCACACGATACAGACAACGAGAAGGCCCGCCCTTACTCGTGCGGCATACGACGAAACTCATGGTCACGCCCACTAATACCGAATGTCAATTCACGAATAGTTTTAACTTTGAATAGTGTAGTCAGTTTAGTAGATGCAGAGAGCTTTCTGCACTGTTCCTTCTGCGTCTGCGCATTGTCCAGTGACGCCCACACAGCCTGCAGCGCCGGGGTCGGGTGACACGCGTGTTCGGTCGGCATGAGATATCTGTAGTCATTAGTATTGTTCCCAACTACCCATTGTTCCGAATTCGTCGTCCATCGGAGAAACGTTACCTTGTCCGAACACAACGTTGCCGGTTGTGTTTCACCTAATTCCTCACTAACACATTCTCTTAAAATATTAACTTTTTGTAACATTAACAGCTGTATTAACAGCTTGTTAAGCTGATGATATTTATCATCGATACCTACCTATGCGACCCTGACCATGTTACGGAACAGCTCAAATGCTCACATGACACGAAACATACGTCATATATAAATATCTTACGACTGGCTAGTACAATACAATAATATTACAAAGCTAAGTACGTCGTTAGCGTTGCTGTATCAAGACATAACATAATCAAACCAAATGAACTATTATAACCACAGAGGTAGAGGCAACTATGTAAAGGTAACATATTAGCTAAGTTGTAAATGGTTTCCCTTGCAAACGTCCCTTATTATTGCACAACATTAATGTACCTGAGTGGAATGCCACCAATATAGGGTTATAAATATTGTAAAGTTTAGATGAATATCTGGCGGCGAGTGCTGAGGATATAACATGATGTGTTTTGTTTTGCCGGCGCACGCAGGACGCGCGGGACGCCGCCCACCTGACGACATGTTGGTAACTTGTTGTGAACGCTTACATGTGTCGCCTACATTTACTGTATGTCACTTTCAATGCATCCTGTGATTTGTTTTATTCATTTTTCATGTATCTATCTCGTTATAATTATTCTAGCTTTTACATTTTATTAGAATTACCGAAAGGTATCGAATAATATTTTAGGAATAAAAAGATCTCTCTATCTTAGTCTTGCTTCGCTACATCTGCTGTCCATTCCTGCATTGACGTCATAGTTTTGAAGAAAGTACGTCATCGAGTGCACTAGTGGAGCACAAGCTGCACATCTGATTCAAAAATTACGGTTTTTTTTCTTTCATAATATAATAATAAATATTCCACGACTTTCACACAACGCCATCGAGGCTCAAACTAAGCAATGCTTATATTATGAGTACCTACTAGACAACTAATAAACATACTTTTCTAAATAAGTACTTATAATAGATAAATTACAGCTAGACAGAGAACAAATGATCGCGCTCATCCCACAAACATTTGTCCAGGGTGGGGATTGAACCCACGACCTCTGATATAGCAATCAGGGCCTCTAACCACTAGACCAACAGGCCAGTCAATTTAACATTTATAGATATTTCGTGGCTCATTATTTTGTGTTACTAAGTCCCCGCTTAACTCACTCACAAGTTGTATGACCATATTGGTCGCACAAAACAATAAGTATATTATATGATTTATCTAGAAAATGGAGTGTACCTACGTAATGAGTTGGTTTGAAACATATTTCTTACTGGAATGTTTAATATTTATACGAGAGCGCAAGCATGCGCAGCCGAGCGCCGCGGCACAGGCCACGCGTTGTTCACGGCACGCAGTGTGACTGACAGAGTAGCGACATGCGCGCGTTGTGCGTCGCTACGTGTGCCCGAGTACTGCCGCCAATTTGTTATTCTAAACATCAATGTAACGCTCCAACATTTTGTTATGGACATTGTTATTTAACGGCCGCTATTCTTTTGTTGCCACACCATCATAATTATAGTATTTATGTACCTACCTAGCTAGCTACGTGATGGTCCTCTAGTACGTTGTTTGGCCAGACACTTCTTATAGAAACTAGAAAAAATGCATTTCTCTACCCTACAATAGCTTATAATACATAAATAACTATTATAATATACATAACAATTGCTCGTATGCAGTCCCAATTATTAAAACTTATCAAAGGTAACAAACCTTCTTGATACACAAACAGTTTCGTATTGTACAGTGGAACCTCTGTAATCCGACAAACGTTTGGTCAGACAATGTCGGACTATCGAATTTGACGGATTTAGAGTACTGCCAAAAACCCCCTGTGATCCGATGTTTTTTTGGAAAGGGCACCACGTTGTCCGACATATTACATTAGAGCATAGTAGAGGCGCGTATAAGTTGCAACCTATCCGATCATGCATTACCGAATCAGTAAAGATGTGCCTACTTTTTGTCAGCGATAGGCGTGTCGGATTATAGGGGGCGCCGGTTTAAACAGGGGCCGGATTACAGAGGGTCCACTGTATTCAGTTTAGCACATCCGGTTCCTTAAAAGATAATCGTTTCAAAAAATTTGTTGAATGTTGAATGTGATCACACTTTTTGACATAGTCGTGGTACTCGTCATATTTTGTAAATTTTTCGAATCCTGATCATATGACAGTCACCTTGACAGCTTAGAATGCTCGCCTCAAATAGGAAGTAGATAGAGCAATATTTATAGATAATAACATGCATTATCCCTATAGCCACATGTATACATAAACTAGTTTGATGAAATGCGGATTATCTGTAATTGTAAAATATGTTTTTCCTTATATTCACGCTTATATATTTAGAGAAGGTTAAATATAAGGAATATTTATGCACATAAATCCTGTTCCTAACCGGTCTTGTGGCAACTTGAGTGATGACAGCCGCAGTGTGGCATAAAGGTGAACACATGGGATCCAAACCCGTTCGCAGATATGACCTTGTGAGTTGGGCAGTTGACGCGCGCACGTAACCATGCGCCTGCTGCTCGACACCGAGACTCTAGTGTGACGCTCTCAGAAATTACCATATTGTTGTTAGTAGTATGTTAGTTTCATTGTGGAATCATACTATACGTAGTAGTTCATCGTTGTAAATAATATATGTCCCACTAGTCAGGGCCAGATTAGATATCTAGAGTAACTAAATACAAAGTAGGGAAAAATACGAGTCATTTTTACTTACTGTAGTTGCTGTAAAAGTAAATACCATAGATAGTACCTACTATTAAAATTATAAATATGATTGTTAGTGATTTTTGTAAAATTAGCACCATTGCGAGCCACTAGTGATGCATGGAAGAAACACTGTTTTATAATTTGCCGGATGCATGTCATTTGGCGGCCTATTTTATATTATTTTATACATTACACATAATATAGTTTTTATTTATTTGCAATGATTTTATGTTCATTATGATTCTATATGTTTTTTGTTTTCTTTATATCATATACGAAGGTAAGAACATCCGAACTTGTATTCCATTATAACTTAAGAGAATATAAATAACGGTGTTTTATTCTTGATTGGGCACTAAATATCACAAAACACCAGTAAGGGCTCTTTCAGTTTATGCGTTTCGTATCGGACCGCTGCAGTGCCGAAGCAATGCGTTTGTCGTACGGCGCACGGCCGGTCGTTTGTTTTCATACAAAATGCACGGTGCGGCAACAGTGCGGCGTCCGCGCCGCGAATGCTCAACAGCAGGAAGGCAACGTCGTAAGCCCCAGATGACACGCACCGCTTAGGCACTGCAGCGGTCTGATACGAAACGCATAAACTGAAAGAGCCCTGAAAGTTAAAACAAATTTATATTAATTAATTTCACATTTTGTTGCTAATATATTAATTTGTTGTAAACAAATATAATTAAAATTATGGACGAATCGATTTCGTAACGCTGCGTTGGTCACAACGCGAATGCCGCGTGTTGTCTTGTTCGGATGGTCTCCCTGCTTACTGGTAGCGCATCGTGTATGTATATCGTACGGTAGAGTATGTTGTGTTGTGTTGTGACGCGTGCCTGCCCCGCAGAGCCCAACACGCCCGGCAAGTTCATCGTGTGGTTCCGCAACGAGACCACGCTGCTGGTGCTGTGGCAGCCGCCGTACCCGCCCGGCGCCTACACGCACTACAAGGTGGGCGTCTGTTGCATTATGTAGTAATTACATCCGAACAACAGTCGATCCGTAAAGGCGTGCGTGTGTGTGGCAGGTGTCGATCGTGCCGCCGGACGCGCGCGACGCCGAGCTGTACGTGGAGAAGGAGGGCGAGCCGCCCGGGCCGGCGCAGGCCGCCTTCAAGGGGCTGGTGCCGGGGCGCGCCTACAACATCTCCGTGCAGACCGTGTCGGAGCCCGAGATCTCCGCGCCCACCACCGCGCAGTACCGCACCGTGCCGCTGCGCCCGCGCAACGTCACCGCGCCGCGCGCCGACCTGCGCGAGACCTCCTTCCGCGTCACCTGGCTGCCGCCGCTCGATGAGAGGTATCTCACTCAACTGCTGCTATCTATCTATTGCTTACCCTTTGAAATTACGTTGATTTCTTCATCATCATAACCTAGTAAAATAACTCAATTTGGTCAGAAATTATTACACGCATAAATATTACATGTTTATAATTGAGAAAAGGGATCTTCCCTTTTCTCAATTGTAAACACGCAACGCAAAAGTTTAGAAGTTACCAATGGTCATGACGACAGGACATTTTCCTTTGTTTGAACAATGTCAATTAACAAAGATCAACTGCAGTATTTTTTTAATGGAGGGGGCTTGTGATGGCTAAGCAAAATTTATACATCGTTAGTTTCATTCACTGTACTTTGGTCAGTTGTGTTTGTAGGACAAAAGGAAAGGTAGGTTTCAATAATATTTATTGAACTACACATGATGGAACCTAAAAAAAATTGTCGTCATCCCTAAGTTTGTGTTGGATTTTCCTACCGTGGTTTAGTCATTACTTCATGTGTAAAGGCTTAGAATGAATACTACAATCTGAGCGGCCTATAATCTGGTGAAGGGATTGTGTGATGGTCCAAGCGTGTAAGGTGTGTCGGTAACGTGGTCGCGTGTACGCAGCGAGTTCGAGAAGTACCAGGTGTCGGTGAGCGGCGCGGGCGGCGGCGGCGCGGCGCGGCGGCTGGCGCCCGTGCTGCGCGCGCGCAACGACACGCCCAGCTGCGCCTTCGACGGGCTCGAGCCCGGCGCGCCCTACACCGTCACCGTCAAGACCATGTCCGGCAAGGTGACGTCGTGGCCCGCCACCGCCGACCTGACGCTCAGTGAGTACCCGTGCCGGCTGCGAGCGCCGCACCCCGCCCGCTCGCAGCCCGCCTCACGCCCGCCTGTCCGCAGAGCCGCTGCCGGTGCGCGAGCTGTCCTGGCGCTACGCGGACGGCGCCGACAACGGCGTCGTGGTGTGGTGGGCGCCCGCCGACGGCAGCACGCAGGACGAGTACAAGGTGCGGTGCATTCAAACTCACACACTATTGTTTCATCTACCTTTTTGATTCAATTCGTAGCCTGCAGTATAAATAACGAGTTTAACATTATATATTTGTATGCAATGTTCCATCAACAGTCACTACAGCGCCATCTAGTCTCAAACTAAGTTAAGCTTATAGGTACTTTGAGTTCTAGGCAACCGATAAGCGTACTTATATATTTCTAAATACTTACATATTATTGATCATCAGGACCACTGACGACTCGAACCACAGGCCAGACACATTATTCTTGTATTTCCCTAATAAAGTAAAGTGAACTACACTTATTCCGGAGTAGGTGTCATATCACGAGGCGGGTCCGTCGCGCGACGACAGCAACACGCTGATGACGTCAGACGTGAGCGTGCCGCTGAAGACGCTGCTGCCGGGGCGCAACTACACGGTGACGGTGAGCGCCGTGTCGCGCGGCGTGGAGTCCAACGAGAGCGTGTTCTCCGTGCCCACGCGGCCGCTGGCGCCCGTGCTGCTGTCCGCGCTGGCCGGCGAGCGCGAGCTGCGCCTGGCCTGGCGCTCCGACGTCAACTCGCGCCAGGACGCCTACGAGCTGCGCTACCGCCGCCGCGGCGAGCCCGCCGACAACTACCGCACGGTGAGCGAACCCCGCCCCGCACCCGCATCCCGCCCCGCACCGCCCGCACCCCGCCCCGCACCGCGCTCTCACGCGCCGCTGTGTTGCAGCTCAAGACGACGGACACGAGTGCCACGCTGGAGGACCTATTCCCGGGCGCCGTGTACGAGATCCAGGTGGCCGCCGTCAGCTACGGATTACGCAGTGAACGGCACACGCTACTCAAACCTGTCCGTAAGTGTGTCTTGTAATATAAAAATAATTTTAGTTTGTCTCCCTATTTGTATGAATTTATTATATTACAAGTACAAGAGTAATATTCGGTACGTACGTACGTACATGTCCACAGGGCCGCTGCCGGCGCTGTGGCTGCACGTGGACCGCGCCACGTCCAACAGCGTGGGCGTGTCGTGGGCGGGGCCGGCGCGCTCGGCCAGCGCGCTGGGCGGGTTCGCCCTGCGCTACCGCACGCGCGCCGAGCCGCGCTGGACCGCGCTGGACCTGCTGCCGCCCGGCGCCAGCTCGGCCGAGATCGCCAACATGACGCACGGCGAGCACTACATCATTCGCCTCGACGCCGTCAGCGAGGACGCCGACGGCGAGACCGTGGAGAGCGAGCCGCCGCGCACCGAGGAACACACCGTCCGTGAGTGCCCCCCCACACCCCACACCCCCCCCCACACCCCCACACACCCCGCCTCACACACGCGAACTACTCGCGCATCACATTCAAGCGCCGTGATCGCTGTGCAAGTTTCATGATCGTCATTTGCTTGTTCCGCGCTCTATTACTGAACATAACTTTGTCAGATTGTACCCGAGCGTCCGTCGATTGCTTCTGATCATCCCGGTTCGACTTTCATTAGAGACTTTCCAGCTCCGTCACCGGAAATCTTTTCGTAGGATAAGCGCGTACCCGCGGCGGGAACGTGGGCCGCGCGCTGCAAGGACTGGTGCTCTGCCGCCTTACACCCTACACGTCGAGAGTCAAGCTTGTTAGAACTAACCAGGCCCCGTCTAATGAAGCCTTTTATCTAATTAGTGATTTGAGCCAGTTCCGACGAGTGCGCCTACTAAGAGCCACGCCCGCCACGCAGCTAGTCGGCACACTCGACACACAACCTAACACATGCCATATAACTATTTGGGTTTAACTTGGAAATATTTTATTTTTTCTATTATTTACTAATAAATTGGTAATGGTTAAAGCATACAATACTCCTGTTTTTTTATTAAGTCATATCCGCATTTGTCTGTAAATCCTGTCGAAAGTGAAGTACCAGCTCACAAATGCCTTTTACAATTTACAGTTGGTATATTTACAGTTGTTTTGTGTTATTAGAATCTTTAAATTGTTTTATTAATACAATATATATGTATAATATTGGGTTGCATGAGTGATTGGACTCCATAGCTTAATGACCGAACATTATACAATTACAAACTCGACCACGACCACTAGTCTTGCTATTCTGTAGTATTGTAGTTTTTGTACGTCGAGTATAAATGTTGATAAATACCGATTAATAAATATTTGTATTTTTTTTCTATTTCGTGAGGCTACTTAGGCCACCTGCATCTCAGTCAGGGTTCGTAACTCTGTTTGTTGTATTACTTCGGTACATATTGATCTGTCTATTGTACAAAGAGTAGAGTATCGGGTCTCGATCTATGGAGCAGAGTAGTACATCGCAGAGCTGACGGTAGCGGTCGCCGCAGTAAGTATTAGAGCATCGGACGGCGGCTGTAATGACGTGTGCGACAGGGCCCAACCCGGTGACGAACGTGGAGCAGCTGGTGGACACGCGCAACCTGACGCTGGAGTGGCCGCGGCCGGGCGGGCGCGTGGAGTGGTACGCGCTGCGCTGGTGGCCGCTGGAGGCCGGCGGGGCGGCGGGCGCGCGCAACCTGTCCGCGCCCGCCGGGCCCGCGCGCGCCGCGCTGCCCGGCCTGGAGCCCGGCCGCGGCTACACGCTCACCATCGCCGCGCACTCCTACAACCTCACCTCCGACACCTTCACCATGGACGTGCGCACGCGCCCGCTCATCCAGTCCGAGATGACCATCGTCAACGAGCCCGGCGGCGACGACAACGACACCCTCTCCACCGTCCTCGTGAGTACCGACCGACGGCGAACGTGGCTCGTCGCGATCTTGTAAAACACGTGTTGACGCGATTCGCTTCGCCCGCAGAAAGTGATCTACACGCGCACGCCGGAGTCTGCGACCCGCTTCGACTCGTACCGGTTCCGGCTGGAGGGCGAGGGCGAGGGCGAGGCGGGGCGCACGCTGACTCGGCCGGCCGACGCGCCCGGCCAGCAGGTGGTGTTCAGCGACCTCGTGCCCGGCCGCCTGTACAACGTCACCATGTGGACCGTTTCGCACAACGTCACGTCGCACCCCGTGCAGCGCCAGGCGCGCCTCTGTGAGTGTCCCGCCCCCGCCCCGTCCCGCCCCGCCCCCCCCCCGTGTCGGCCCGCCCCTGACCGCTCTCTGCCCGCAGACCCGCGCCCCATCACGCAGCTCAACGCCACGGACATCGGCGCGCGCGAGATCAGCCTGGCGTGGGACCTGCCGGCCGGCGACTTCACGGACTTCGAGGTGCAGTACCTGACGGGCGCGGACCAGCTGCAGACGCACACGACGGAGGCGCCGGGCATGCGCGTGCGCGGGCTGCGGCCGCACACGCTGTACACGTTCACGGTGGTGGTGCGCGCGGGCCGCGTGGCCTCGCTGCGGACCGTGTCGCGCGCGCACTCGGCCGCCGTGGGCACGCGCGAGGCGCCGCCGCCCGCGCCGCGCGACCTGCGCGCGCTGGACGCGGCGCCCGCGCGCGTCACGCTGGCCTGGACGCTGGCGCCCGCCGACGCCAACGGCGTGCTGCGGCGCTTCGTGCTGGAGTACGCGCCGCAGAGCGAGCCGGAGCGCGTGACGGAGCTGGAGTTCGGGCCCGAGGCGCGCGCGGGCGGCGTGGCGGGGCTGGTGCCGGGCGCGGCCTACGTGTTCCGCCTGCGCGCCGAGACGGGCGCGGGCGCGGGCCCGGCGGCGCGGCTGCTGCGCACGCAGGCTATCGGCGCGCCGCCGCGGCCGCCGCCGCACGCCACGCCGCACGAGGTGCGCCGGTCCTCCTCCACCGTGGCCGTGCGCTTCCGCGCCGACTACTTCTCGCCCGCCAACGGCAACGTGACGGCCTACACGCTGGTGCTGGCAGAGCAGCCCCGCAACGACACGCCGGCGCGCCTGCCCAGCTGGCGCGACGTGCACGCGCTGGACGCGTGGCCGCCCTACCAGGTCACGGAGCCCTACTACCCGTTCCACGCGTCGCCCGTGGAGGAGTTCACGATCGGCTCGGAGCGCTGCGACGCGGGCGGCCGCGCCTACTGCAACGGCCCGCTCAAGCCCGGCACGCGCTACTACGTCAAGCTGCGCGCCTTCACCGCGCCCGACAAGTTCACCGACACCGGCTACACGCTCGTCTACACCGGTACGTACTGCTGGCTGTAGCCGCGATAACTGCGCTTACACATTGCCGATAACGACTTATCTAGATGTCCTTCTCCGGCTAGATAAAACTTAGTCGACTCATTAAACTCGATTAATAAGGTACTTTTGTATGCGTTCAGTGTCAAAGTATTTTGAATGACTGTTTATTGTGCCAACCTTATTCAGAATTTGCTGGAAATACTACTTTATTAGGTATGAAATTATTGAAATAACTCCCTCAAACTATTACAATCAACTAATGAGGAAATTTACGTCCATCCTTATACCAGACAACAATCAATACTTACAATAAACTGTAGCAAGTTTCGTGAAATAGTTCAATGTAGTTGTATTGCTTGCTTTGTATGTGATACCAATGAACAGGACGTGTGTCTTTGAGCATTTGTTTATTGTAACGAACAACATGTTCAGTGCGGCCGCGCCGGCCTCTTGCGCTGCAGCAGAGGTCCGCAGCCCGCAGGCCGGTGACGTCACGAACACCTAACACATTATTTTGTCAAGAAATGTAAAGTGTCTTGAGAGAAAACCGGCCGGATATACATTTCGCATTGCACATACCTACATATTGTAATCTTGATTAAATTGGAACATTGAAATTAATGGATCTTGATTAGCTGACGGCGCTTTTATGTTGGTGCTCGTCATTGATAACCCTCGAAATAAAATCGTACACAAAAAGCCTGTAGATTGAGTTCTCCGCGATTCTTACACGATAATAGATTACTCATAGATAAATAAACATCAAGAGCATATATTAATTACATGTGACATAAATATATTTGGCGTGAAGTTATAAAGCCTAAACCTCTCTCGATAAATACTAGAACTATCGAAAACATAAATATCTATATATATAAAACTCTTCCGTTACTGACTGACTGACTGACTGACTGACTGACAGACAACGCACAGCCGAAACTACTGGTCGTAGAAAGCTGAAATTTGGCATGTAGGTTCCTTGAGATATGTAGAGGTGCACTAAGAAAGGATTTTTGGAAATTCAACCCCTAAGGGGGTAAAAAGGGGTCATAACGTTTCTATGAAAAATCTTATTCCTTGGGTTTATTAACTTGAAACTTAGAACAAACACGTATATAGTCAAGTAAATAAGTTTGGCATTATATTTTTTTTCAAACTACCCTCCAATAATGATTTAGGGGGTTGCGATTGGGTGACTGATCGACTTTCGCGCAGCCATAACCGCTTGGTGTAGGAGTCTAATATTTTGAACAAAGCTTCCTTTGCTGACGGGAGTGAGCATTAAAAAAAGTTTTTTTGGAAATTCAACCCCTAAGGGGGTAAAAAGGGGTCATAAAGTTTCTATGAAAAATCTTATTCCTTGGGTTTTTAAACTTGACACTTAGCACAAATACGTATATGCTCAAGTAAATAAGTTTGGCATTATAATTTTTTCCAAGCTACCCTCCAATAGTGATTTAGGGGGTTGCGGTTTGGGGACTGATTGATTAACGCACAGCCGAAACCTCTCGGTATAGAAGTCTGATATTTTGAACAAGGCTTCCTTTAGTAACACAATTGACCACTAAGAAGGGATTTTTAGAGTAGCAAGTCCTTAAGTAGCGGGCGGGAGGGGGGAGAAGATCAACTGATACTTTTAAATTTTCTAGACAATGTTTTTGTCTCGCTTTACTTTTTGTTACATAACGTAATCGACAAACTCCAAAACTACTTATCGTTTTTAAATATTCACCATTAGAAAGCTACATTATCCCTGAGTAACTCAAGCTTTATAATATAATTCAAATTGTAACAATTTTTTAGCCTATAAAAGAAAGTCCTGTCGAGATCATCAAAAAACGCCACAATCCCAAATTACACGTGGGCGAAGCCGCGAGCGGAAAGCTAGTACTAATATAATAATATAACTCGAATCAGTAGTTCCTGCAAATAGTGCGTTTAAACAAATTTCAGCTTTATAACATTAGTTTGTATAGAAAGCTTGGTGCAAATTATTGATCGGTCAATTTACAGAAAACTTTATTGGGGTACTTGCAAGTTGCAAGTCATAACTAGAAATTGTCAGTACATAGTACATACTCGAACGTCCTCCGAACTAAACTAAAAGTTATATTTTTTATGTAGTTAGCCTTTTCTTGTAGTGTTTGTGGTGGAAAATTAACATGGAACTAGAGCGACAGTCTATGTCTCGCCCTACAATTATTTACAAACGTTTGTCGCGGTGAGCGGCCAATCTTTGCGGGCGGATATTATTGTAGCAAGACGCCATACAGCGTTATCGCTGGGCGGCGGTGTTGAGGAGGTGGCGTGTGTTGCAGAGGTGGACAACACGGCGTGGATCATCGGCGCGTGCGTGGGCTGCGCGGCGCTGGCGGGCGGCGCGTGCGCGCTGGCGGCGGTGCGCCGGCGTCGCGCCCGCGCCGCGCCCGCGCAGCCGCCGCCGCCGCAGCTGCGCACCGAGCGCCCCGTGCGCGTCGCCGACTTCATCGACCACTACCGCCTCATGGCCGCCGACTCCGACTTCCGGTACGTGTACGTCCCCCGTCCCCCGCCCGAACCCCCGGCCCCGCCGTGTTCACGCCGCTCTCTCTGTCCAGCTTCAGTGAGGAGTTCGAGGAACTGAAGCACGTGGGGCGGGAACAACCGTGCACCGCGGCCGACCTGCCCGTCAACCGGCCCAAGAACCGCTTCACCAACATCCTGCCGTACGACCATTCGCGCTACAAGTTGCAGCCGGTCGACGACGAGGAGGGCTCCGACTACATCAACGCCAACTACGTGCCGGGCCACAACTCGCCGCGGGAGTTCATCGTGACGCAGGTAGGTGGCGCGGAGAGGCGCGAGCGGCGCGGAGAGGGCGGCGCTCACCCCGGCTGGTGTTGCAGGGCCCGCTGCACTGCACGCGCGACGACTTCTGGCGCATGTGCTGGGAGTCGGGCTCGCGCGCCATCGTCATGCTGACGCGCTGCGTGGAGAAGGGCCGCGAGAAGTGCGACCGCTACTGGCCGTACGACACGCGGCCCGTGTACTACGGGGACATCGCCGTGACGGCGCTGAACGAGTCGCGCTACCCCGACTGGACCGTGACGGAGCTGATGCTGTGCCGCGGCGCGGAGCAGCGCGTGCTGAAGCACTTCCACTTCACGACGTGGCCGGACTTCGGCGTGCCCGACCCGCCCACCACGCTGGCGCGGTTCGTGCGCGCCTTCCGCGAGCGCTGCCCGCCCGACGCGCGGCCGGTCGTGGTGCACTGCAGCGCCGGCGTGGGCCGCTCCGGCACCTTCATCACGCTGGACACGGCCCTGCAGCAGCTGGCCGCGCACGCCGACGCGCTGGACATCTTCGGCATGGTGTACGCCATGCGGCGCGAGCGCGTGTGGATGGTGCAGACGGAGCAGCAGTACATCTGCATCCACCAGTGCCTGGTGGCCGTGCTGGAGGGCCAGGACCTGCAGGCGCCGCCGCACAACAACCACAACCATCACCTCAACGCCGCCTTCGAAGGTATCTCACTCCTTGCCTCCTTTGTCCCCACTTTAATTACGTAGTTACCGTTTTGTCATTATGTATATATCTCACTCGTTAAAAATCTAAAAAGCTTAAGCTTGCTTTAATCGAGTCAGCATTTTTATTAATTATGACTCCGTAAGGTGACGTAAAAAAACTTGAAATCGAATTTGTGGGATTGCGGCCCATGTGAAAAATCCGTCATCTTAAAAATGGGTACAATACTTTTTACTCTCTTAACTTTTTATCGTAAATATACATATGTATAAAATTACAAAATTTTAACAAATTACTGAACGCACAACAAGCCGTTATAAATGGTTTTCAGGTGAAGGTTAAATTTGTCAAGGAAGGAAGAAGGAGGGCATTTTTCTCTTATTGCAGCAATATGGGCATCAAATAAGAGCCAGTGTCATATTAAAAATACGTATGCAGTAAAGTACAGTCGAACATTTATTGTTGTATAAAAAAAATTGTTTAACTTGATTTTGTGTTCTAGTTTTTAGCTGTTCAATTTATTTTCTCTACGTATCCATAAAGAAAATGCTGATTTTGATTAATGCAGGGTCAACGTCAGTTTGTAAAAATGCTGTATCTATAAAGACAAAACGTTAATTACAATGAAAAGTCAATAACCTTATTATATTTATTATTGTTAAATTCACAATATAGTCCTGGCCTATATTATACTACTTTGTCTAGGTAATGTTAGCCACAGCACACATTACCCGTTAGACGTTGCAAAATAAAAGGTAATATGGTTTGTATAGTTGTGTGAAGCCTAGTTAACGTAACCGTTTGTGGCATATAACCATGCATGCGCATGCTGACCGCGCGCTTGTTGCAGACGACGAGGGCATCGCCGAGTCCGGCATGTGACGCCGCGCGCCGCCGCCGCCTCGCCTACAGCCGCCCTGTACTTAATGTATCTTTACTTTGTCGATGAGATCGCTTCTATACAGTAGACTTAAGTTTTATACTTAAATATTTTTATAAAAATGTACATGAAAAAGAAGGACCAATCGTTTGTATATAGACTAAGCTAAATAATAATTTGTTATTTTTTTACGTTGATATTGGAGCGCGATCGGGCGACGCCTGCGAGCGTCCGCTCGTACCTTAATCCCGTCCCGAGCAGTGTGCTATGTGCATACTGGTTAATTATTATTTATTCATGTAATTTTTTATCCATGTTTCATATTTTTAATGAATAGAATATTTACAAAACTTAATTGACTTGCACCTCTCTTGAATCTCAAAATTGTACTTAATTTTTAAACATTTACGTGCCTGCTCAATAATTGTTTGTGATATCAACACTACTTTTAAGCTTAGAACGATGTAAATAAGAAAAATACGTGCGAAATCCAGGAATACCATGCAAGCAAAAACAGACACTAAGTGAAGCTGAAGAAACAAGCGTGCTTTTCATCGGAAGATATTTGTTAGGTGCTTATTAAACAGTATTAGTGATGCGGCAAAGCCTGGGGCAACGCAACGGCCGCCGCCCGCACGCGCGCCTGGATCTAATCCAAGCGACATACACATTGTACATACTGCGGAGCTCGATCCACGTTTAAAGAAGAGCTTAAGCTATTTGACGGTTCAAATCAATCTTTATGCAAGCTATTTTGTAAAGTCTTGACTATGTTAAGTTGTATATTAAAATAAATATAATCATTAAAAGTTACACTTTTATAATAAATCGACAAACAATATATTCTAGATACAGTTTAAAATTAAATTGTACAACTTATTCAAATCTGGAATCGTGCTTTGATTGTACATGTAACATGGTGAGTCGGTGTTTATTTGTAGTTAAATCAACAATCATTTGTCACCTTTCATTGAGCGTTCACAAATGGAATTTAAATCAAGACAAACAAGTGTCGAAGCGTCTGTGCTGAAGTTAAACTCCATCCTCACTCTCATTATTTCTGTTTGACGCGTGCGTTTTTATAACATATAACATTTTCCAGATAAAATGTTCAGCAGATGTTTAAGGATGCGTTTCCACTGAAGCAGAGGGGGCCGGAGAGCGCCGTGGATCTCAGTCTGAGATGCCCCCTCTACACAGCGATTTCGAGCTCTGAGAATCTCAGAGATCGAAATCATTTTTTGCGCTGTATCTGCTGATGCACAGGGGTGACTGATTGACCAACTCACGCTTCACTCCGCCTCAGTGGAAACGCTACCCTAAGTTGTATTTACATACATTATATTTTTACAAATGTGCATGATACATGGAACTTTAATATTGTCAATTAAAATTAAAAACTGTTTTGAGATCTACCAGGTTATAATAGACAAAGGGTTCCAAAAGTTTTTTTTTATTCAATTTTTCTCAAACTATTTATACTTACAGCGCAACACTTCGCGTTGATACTTGATAGTTATACCAAATACCCTACTGGTGACCCCAAGCCGTATATTTATAGCCGAAAGTTAACGGTTTCAGAGATATTCATAACTTTGTTGTTTTTTTTCATATGCAAATTTGAATCTTTATCATAGGCTTTTGAGGTAAAAATGAGGCAGTTAAGCCTCATTTTTACCTATGATATATGCCGTACAACCTACTTTTCAATTGTAGGTGGACTTGGTAACACAAAATAATAAGCCATGAAATATCCATAAACGGGGCTGTTGGTCTGGTGGCAAGTGGCCCTAACTGCTGTCCCGAAGGATTTGAGTTCGATTCCATCCCAAGCCCAATCTTTGTGTCATGAGCACAATCATTTCCTGTCTGTCTGTATTTCATCTATAATATGAATGTATATAGTAATTTTATATTGTAAGTGAATGTTATAATAAAATTTATTAACAAATTAATATATTATTATCATTTAATGACAATAATATATTAATTTACTTTTAAGTACGAATACTTAATAGCTGTGACTAAAATGTTAAAGGTAATTTCAAAAAAAAAAATACTTTGCTTGATTTTAATGCCTATACACATATATGTATAAAGCTTATAAATGACTGTATGTAGCTTAAAATACCACTAAGGCACTAGGCGTATAAATTACTAATAAAACCTCGTCTAATAAGTTTTCTAAAAAGGTATTGCACTCCATATTCAACTAAATAAAAATTATGAAAATTATTGTTCTCGTTAGTAAATACCTTGCGCCGATCTGTAGTTTTCATCCTTTTCTGGAGTACGCTTAGTTGTAACACTTTTGCGATGTGCTTTGCTCAGTGGTGGCCCTGACTACATACTACAACAGATATTTTTTTTATAAAAATAACGTCCCCATTAACTTTCGGCCATACATAGTGGTCTCAAATTGATTGCATTTGCCCCCCTTGGGTATAACAATTGACATGTATAATAAAATTTTGGATTACAATTTCTATGAACTAATTTAATATGGATGCAATAAAGAAACAGACACAAATCTATATTTTATTTTCTTACCTCGCTCCTGTTTACGTTTCTTACGAATTGTGTCTTCCATTAGTTATTTAAATATGGCGGCCATCTCAGACCGATTTTCACCAAACGCATAAAACACTCACAACTATTCCACATTTCAAACGAATCAAAATCAGTTCTCGAACAACCAAGTTTACAGGCCAAGAACGAGATGGGCGCGTCGTCCTACGCGGACTTTTTTCTAATATAAGAAGGGTGGGCTCTTTACACCCACGCCTCCAGAAGAAGAGTATTTATTATACATATAGCTATATCTGCTCCAGTTTATAAATATCTAGCTTACTTCACGATGTCTTTGTTTAACCAAGAAGAGTTAGCAATTATTGCACTAGCGCCAGATGAAGAAGAAGCAGATGAACAAGAAGACTATCAGAAGGCAATGAAACGTATTTGGGTAGGTATATGAGCTTTAACAAAAATCGTTGTTGTATCGTTCACATATTTTTGCATGCTGTGGTCTCCTATTGTTAAAGGAGTGCACAGGACGCATACCCCTGTACTTGACTTAAGAATTTGATGTGTACAGCCTTCGTTGGAGACCCATAAATAAATCTATCTACAATACGTGGAAACAACAATACGATCGCTAGACACTTAAATATGCTATCAAGCTAACATTGAGTTGACTGGCCTCGACTTGTTTATTATGTTCCATGTGAATCAACTAAGTCTAGATAATAAAAATTCATCCCAAAGCATAGATAGTCAATAAAATTACTCGTTATTAGCTGTAATATTCAGTTTACCGAGTGCCTGTGTCTGTTCATAGTGGTACTAGCTTTCCGCTCGCGGCTTTGCCCTCGTGTACTTTGGGATTGTAGCGTTTTTTAATGATCTCGACAGGACTTTCTTTCATAGGCTAAAACATTGTAACAATTTGAATTAAGTATATTATACAGCTTGAGTTACTCAGGGATTATGTAGCTTTCTAATGGTGAATATTTGAAAACGATAAGTAGTTTTGGAGTTTGTCGATTACGTTATGTAACAAAAAGTAAAGCGAGACAAAAACATCGTCTAGGAGAATTAAAAGTATCGTTGATCTCCTTCCCCTCCCCCCCCCGCTACCTAAAGGGCTTGATACTCCAAAAATCCCTTCTTAGTACACACTTGTGTTACTGAAGGAAGCCTTATTCAAAATATTAGACTTCTGTACCTAGAGGTTTCGGCTGTGCGTTAATCAATCAGTCACCAAACTGCACCCGCGAAATCACGATTGGAGGGTAGGTTAGCAAAACTTACGTATTACCAAACTTATTTACTTGCCTATGTACGTGTTTGTGCCAAGTTTTAAGTTTATAAACCCAAGGAATAAGATTTTTCATAGAAACGTTATGACCCCTTTTTACCCCCTTAGGGGTTGAATTTCCAAAAATCCTTTCTTAGTGCACCCCTACATTCTATCTCAAGTAACCTACATGCCAAATTTCAGCTTTCTACGACCAGCAGATTCGGCTGTACGTTGTCTGTCAGTCTGTCAGTCAGTAACGGAAGAGTTTTATATACATAGGTTTTTTAATTCACGGGATAACTTCAAGGGAAGAAACCCGGTCCTTTTAAAAAGGCTTACACGGGAACGCAGGTCCAACATTCAGAGGCCTTGTTGAGAACTTTAATATAAAATGATATGGAGCACCTACTACGGGCATTAAACCAACCGTTGGATTAATGCTCTAAGATCAAGGGCCATCCACCCCTGCTGAACCCCTGCGGACCCATATTGAATGATTTTAGTCTAGTTTATTTAATGGGTCCCGACTGTTACACTCAATTATGTTTCGCATAAGATTATTATTTTTTGTGGTAATAGCATTGCTATCTACACTTTTAGACTAAGCTTGTTTTTTACTTTTCAGTTTTTATTTAAAGTGTTTTTTATGCAGTCGGGTTTTTTAATTTTTTTAATTTATTTATTTTTATTTAACACTTTTTAGTTAGTTATAATACGGCTACGTGTTTCTCAAGATTTCACCCGCGACACGAGAGAACTACTTCCAATACCAAAATAATAAACGAGTATTTAGTTTGGATAATAAAGAAACAATTGCACATAGTATTTTTTTTCTATATGTCAGTGATATACCATTTTGGTCCTCATGATGAGCTCTTTAATTTGATACCCATATTGTAGCAAATATTATTATTATTATTTTTTTTACTTCTATATACGGCGCCTCACGGCCGCCATGTTGGTTTTTGTTTGACGTTACATATTTAAGAACACTTGGGTAATTAAGACGAATCCAACAATGCCCTGATTGTCGAAATCCATCAAGCCGTTTCGAAAAAATGAGGTAATAAAGAATATTATGCTCATACATACATGATACGCGCGAAAAACATAACCCTTCCTTGGCAGTCGGGTAAAAATGGCGGCAGACAAGATATATAATCCGTGTGGTGTCCGGATATAAAGAATAGTACCACCCCATATCCTCCACTGGGTGTCGTAAAAGGCGACTAATGGACCTTAAGACCCAGTGCCCTGTACCAAGCACCTTGGGTCACCCGAATGGTGGCGGGTAAACAACCAACAATCGCATTCCCAAAGAGGGTTAGTGTCAGGCAGGCGGCCGACTATAAAACCATAGCCAAAACTTTAAGCAACGCGTCTAGAAGACGTGTTGCGCCGACCCCAAATCATAATAATTGGGATAAGGGCAGGGGAATGATGATGGCAGACAAGATATATCGTGGACGGTTTCAATGACTAATGAGTCGTTTATACGCACAAAATGTTTATATGAATGTTTATCCTCGACTTGTAATTCTTTAAGCAAATTTTTATTACTAGCTGACACGGTAGACTTCGTACTGCCCCAACGATAAATAAAAGACCTAAACTTTTGTATAGGAAAAAGAAAAGGGCTGTTTTTAGGGTTTGCCCGGCAATTGAACGATTTTTTCTCACCTTTTAAACATTCTCTAGGCCTCCACGAACAATTCAAGACCAAGATGAGATAAATCCGTTCAGTCGTCCTCGAGTTTTAGCGAGACTAACGAACAGCAATTGATTTTTTCATGTATAGATTCTTTATCTTGAATGCCACTTCTTCTTCGCCTTTGGATCCATGGCTCCACCCAAATCTTTTTCTGTTTTGTTTTTTTTTTATTTTTTGATAATAATATTATGATAATAGCACCACTTAAAGACGCAATAGTAAAACATAAAGATGCTCCATGTTCTTCCATTTTCGTAAAACTACGCAAAATATTGGACAAGTGTAATGAGCGTCTTTCAAAGAAAATTGATCAAATATTGAACAACATAATTGGACAAAGATATTTGATAAGTGTAATACTACCCTTAGTGGCGTTTCCTTCCCTTGCTATGGAAAATTATCTTACCTGCCTATATATGTATACTGTAGGATGCAGTTAAATTGGCAGGCGATGACTCGTCGGCTCAAAGATGGACCCCCTATTATACTGCCACGACAGGCAGCAGGTGAACAACACCAGAGACTTCTCTCTGGTGTTGCCCATCTGCTGCCTATCGTGCGTCTTTCAGCTAGGGGTGTAGAGAGGTGTGATTTCACCATCGCGGTTCACAGACCAAGAGCGGGTTTCCTCGTTATTACCCCATTAAACACTTCCACCCCCAACCATAGCTCTGGCGACCCCTCTCTAGCCAGCCAGTTAAAGCAAGAGAGAGCTGGGAGTCCTCATTAAGAGTGATCCCCTGGGGCATTCAGGTTTACAAACTGTTCACCACAAGGTGGCCTACGGATGTATGCTCCAAATCAAATCTTTATTTGCATTCCATATGTTATACAGTTGGTATTTTATAATGTTGACACAATATTTTAGCAACAATATGGACCCGGTAGGGTACAGCATAAAGAGGTTAGAGAGGCTTGCAGTACATATCTTATCACCTAGTATTACTAAAATCTGTGCTTATAACTAAAACTTAAGTATACTAACATTATTACATATTTGTGCGTGCGTGTGAGTGTGTGTGTGTGTGTGTGTGTGTGTGTGTGTGTGTGTGTGTGTGTGTGTGTGTGTGTATGTGTGGGTGTGGGTGTGTATGTATGTGTGCGTGCTGTGGGAAATTATGTTTATTTATTTTTCTACTGATTTATCGTCCATATACTCCTACATAGACCTTCAAATACATTATACCTCAAAGTTTGAAAAAGTGGCTAAAATCCCCTTAGGTCTTGCGTTACCCCCATGATGGCGTAACGACTTGCCCCGAGGGGTTAATTATTATTCATCGTTCCCCTGCCCTTATCCCAATTATTATTATTTGGGGTCGGCGCAGCATGTCTTATCCATGCTATCCATGCATGGGGTTAATTATTATTATTGATAGTAAAAGTTAATGTCGTAGGTTATAACCTACGACATTAACCTGAGCCTTAACAAAATCTATAGATTAACCTGAGATATACCACTCAACCTAGACCTAAGTTAGGGGTAGTTAGTATTAAATAAACAACCAATACGTACAACATATTAAATTAGAAAAACGGGAGTAGATGTGTAGCTTTTGTTTCCTATTAAAGGTGAATCTGTGTTAGGTTTTCCAAATTTAATAATAGCGGTCCTGACCGATTTCGGCCACGGCGGCCAGTGTTACTATGACACCAGCCAGCTACGCAGGACATATTATATTTACTCTCATAGCCCGATGGGACGGTAATCCGACACGACCGGAGAGAGATCAGGCGCAGGACCCACATTTTTACGTGCCTTCCGAAACACGGAAGCTGTGATATTTATTTCTTAAACGCACACAACATTCGAGAAGCTGTGATAGCTTAGTGGCAAGACCGTAGGACTGCTAAGTCAGAGGTCTTGAGTTCGATCCCCACGGCGCGCACCGACTTTCCAAATTTAATACGTACACGACGTAAGAATTTGTTTTTATTATTTGTGGGACGCGTTAGTTAAAAAGGTAATATCAGTTCTAATAGATCTGTGGGTAATACGTTCGTAGACTGATTACCTTAAACATGAACGTAGCCATTCTACGCCTGTCGAATATCTTTACGGTGGCCAAACTGTAATTTCCGTTGTACATATTCAGTCCTTTTAAACGTTAAGGAAAAAGAAACTCGCAATGTCTTTTAACTTCTCACGAATACAATTTTTCAAAGTGTTTAGTATTATTTTACGGCTGTATCAGTGTATTTTAGATAATTGATTATTTGGAATTAAAAAGAATCTCAGTTGTATTGAGAAACAAGCTGGACATAGCAAGTAACTGTCAACTTCTATGTGTGAGTTATTCAGTTGTATGTGTGCAAAAGAACACGCTTGTCGTGTTGCGGTACGTGTGCTTTCTACGAAATTGACTTTCATCGCCTCGTAAGTTTGTGAATTTCATTTATTATGGTGTATTTAGTGTATATATTGTTCGAACAAAGTCATGTGAGTGCGAAAGTTCTACTTAATTAGGAGGAAATTACAACGGATCAGCAAAGATCATTCGATCGGATCGTGTCGATGCGTCACCTTTGTGAGCCATTTTATTCAAGTTCCACATTATTATAGTTGTAGAATGAGATACGTCTCGCATGTTCTATCGTGACCTCTTATGAGGACGAGAGTTATGTCAAAACACAAGCGTTCACTTTATTCGAGGTAAAGTGAAGTGCATTCTAACCTAGCCGCTAGATATGAGTATCGATGGGCTCCGTTAGCGGGCCTCGGTTGCCTGCGATTGGACGCGTCCCCTTGCTTATGCTTCCGTACGTGCTTCCTCTTCACGACTCTTTGTATCTTTTGCTGTAATTTACACGATCGTTACATATTTATTTATATTATAAAATACATTACTGCGTGCGAATAATTAAACAAATTTGATGCACTATCATTAAAATACTTAGCTATGTTTTCATCAATCCTTTGTTTGATAAAGGAAGTCGTTAGCATATTTTTTTATATTGTTAAAATATAACAATGTTCTTGTCAAGTATTTACTTACATTTTTGATATTTTTAAAAAGTAACTGTTGATCAGTCAGCAAAATCTATAGTGTTTAAATATAACTTACATCTTGGATATAAGTTAATACTTATTGTTTTTCTTCAGGCAGCATAGTAAACTTATTAACACATTCTATTAGTGTTTAATTAAGTAAAATTCATATTTTTTCATGGTATTTATTCCCTATTGATCTTTTAAGATTCATTTTACAATCCTTAACAGTTACTGACTACCTCTTTTCCATAAACTCCGAGGATCTGTTAATTATGAAGTGGCTGTAGATAATTGAAGTTTCCTAACTGTTTTGGTCATTGTGTAATCAGGATTTATCCTAAGGTAATATGCCTTGTACTTAAATTTTTTTATCACAATTTATGAGCTGATAGGTAATGTTAATTACTGACTTTCCATTCTTTATAAGGCAATTATATTATACAGATCATAAATAACTTATTGATGTCTGTTTGTCTAGTATCTCCACATAAGTTCACCTACTACTGTATATATTGTATTTTACCATATATTATAACATTCCCATGTCACAATTTTAGTTCCATACTCCTCCGAAACGGCTGAACCAATTCTCTTGAAATTTTGTATACATATTCAGTAGGTCTGAGAATCGGCTACTATCTATTTTTCATGCCTATTTGTTTTTTTCGCGAACGAAGTCGCGGGCGACACCTAGTTGTCATATAAAATTTCTATAACAATGGAGAATGGTATACAAAGACAGTGTTTTTTTAAGCATTCTGTTTTAACAGGTCTGTGAAAATCTAAGTTCAGCAAAACTATAGATATAGATAATAGCATCAGGAAAGCATGACTAAATATATTTTAAATAAAACTATCATACTGTCACAAGATAATAATATATAAAAAATAAAATTTATATTTTTATAGACTTTCTGAGATTGCTGACGTAATTTATTCTATAATATCATAACAAATATTTATTAATAAAAGAATTGCCACTCACACGGTAGTTATTAGCTGCAACATCCATATATATAGATATGTACGTACATATTTCAGATATTTATCTAGTTTTTAAAGGATAGGGGATATTTTTCTTTCTATGGACTGCTTGCCGTTGGCTGTTAGTATTCACTAGATTAATAAAATTATAAGGCTAAGTTTTAAACATGTTCTATACAAGTCACAGTGGTTCACACTACTTGGTAAATTTCATGACATTAATTATTATACTTATGACTAATTCACTAATTGTCAATATTTTATATTTAAATTTAATTTTAATTATGATGTTATCATAAATAATTAAAAAAACAAGACAAGCTAAAATTGACTTATTTTAATAAATAATATATTATGATATCCCAGTATATTCTCCTTTATTACATTATGTTTATTGTAAAGTTGTCCTGATATAATTATGAGATGGTCTTTTCTCTCTTATAGGATCTAAACTATTCATGTTATGTATATGTCTTGCATACCTATATAGCATTAAAACAAAACCCTGTAAATTTGTTCTTATACTCTTATAAATTGAGTAGCATTCTTTGAGAAAGTTGATTATAAAATAATGCTCTTACGCCACAAATTGATCATGGCTCTTTCTTGTTGTTTTAGCACATTCCTTGTAAATTTTAGCAGTATTCCTATCAGTTCTTGCATTAAACAAACTACAAATACATAATGACTTACATGAAGCAGATTCATAACAGACTATGTTTATCTGTCTTTGGGTCCCAATTAATACTGTACATATTAAAAACTTATGAAGTACATCACTCGGGACAGGTTCTCACACAAATACATTGCTATTTTGCTAGTTAATTATCACAAAACTTAACTGTGATCCATGATAAATAAGATATTGATTGTTTAAGGTTCAATATGTATTAAAAACTGCTTACATCAGTCATCATTATATCAGTTATTTTGGTTCTAACTTAGTTCCGTTTTTTGCCATTTGGCTAAAGAACCTGAATAAAAGAGTTCCTTTTAAAATTAGTTATAGTGAAAGTAAATCAGCTTTATGTTAGTATTTCTGATTTTGCTGCAGCTCCTCTTGCATAGAGGTCAAGACAAAGACAATATTGACAAGTCACAAAGCTGTGCTTTTGCGTTAAGTTAGCTCAGTCGCGATATGTGTTGTTGTACTGTGCCTTTTTTGCTGCTTAAGTTAGATAATGGTTAGATTATGGAGTAGTTATAGTAAATTATTCTAAAACAGACTACATTCAATAGATAAATAAGTTTAAACATCGAGTTTATTAGAATATCTATTTAGTATTAATTATTATATAAATTTAAGTTAACTATATAATTTTACTATACGTCACACGTGCACGAAATAAGTAGTACCAAAATTTCGCTTTTGAGATCATATAAGGGTCCACCAAAATTCATACGGGTACTAAAGTTTTATGCGCGTTAGTGCTATGTATAATTGTATAAGGCTACAGATTGAAGTTTTGTTGCACTAATCAATGAAGTGTATTGGGCAGGCAGGAAGGTTTAGTAGGTCAGGTAGGCGGCGCCGGGTCGTGCCGGGGCCTTCGCGCGTTAGTTTTTGTACTGAGCGGCGGTGCGCGGGCGCGGGGTCGCTCCGCGAATCTAGGTCAATGGTAGCAGAGTGGCACACGGGCGCCAACGCCACTAAGGGCACACAGCTCCATCGAGCTTCGTTCACTGGCGTCATCGAAGTGGGTCGTCTCACCGTCCCCTCGCATCCCTCGCCCTCACTCGCTTTTATAGATCATGCATCTTGCAGTGACACCTTGTCGTGGCTACATTACTATTATAAATTTCGAGTTATTTTTTTTGCCGTTGTAATACATGCACAAAAACAATGCGGCCCTCTCCGGCATCGCCGCAATACGCCGCAGATACGAGTTATTTGATGTCTGGTACCAAATAGGTAGTAAAACTTGGTATTGCTCAAATTTCAAAAATCTCTCTTGGTCCAGTCATCCTGACCCACACTATAAACCTTCCTCTTGAATCGTTCTATCTATTAAAAAAACGCATTAAAATCCATTGTGTAGTTTTAAAGATTTAAGCGGTGGAAGGGACAAGAGGACAGAAAAAGCGACTTAATTTTATACTATGTGTAGGGTATTATATTTTTACTGCTTACGGCACTAAATAACGTTAGTTATTTAGTATTTTGGTCCAGATTTGCTTTTAATCGGCCAAACCTTCTCTATACATATCATGTGCACAAGATACGCCGCAGCAGGCTTAGTCATTGTAAACCCTTTTTTTAATTTATTTGTACATTAGATTAAAGTTCTATAACTGTGCGCAAAGGTCTTTCTGTTTGTCACTTTTATTAGGCAATAATCGTGGCATGTAAAACTAGTGTAGTCGTTGTATGGAAAGGGCAACTGGGGTAGCAGAGGTGAGAGAGGAGAGCGGGGGCGCGGCTGCAGCGCGGGTCGATGACCGGGCACGCTCGGAGCGCGCCCGGCGCCGCACCCGCTCGTAAGGGATGCTCACCGCCGCCGCCGCCGCGCCGCCGCCCGCCGCGCCCCGCTCGCCATCTATCCAGTGTCAATAAACGCATAGGTAGCTGCGCGTCTAATCATTTAACGTGATGTACGGCAAACGTGACACTAACAAATATAAAGGTTATTAACCCTTTTTCTTATTTTAGCGATTGTCGCATTAGTATGCGTAATGATTTTCATAAAGTCATGACGAGTTTTAAGTTTATATAATAGTGATGAATGTATATAACATGTCTCATTAGAACAAGTGAATAAGGAAATAATATAGTTAAATAAATGGCATAGGTAACCATCGTCGCGCAGGCATTTTGATTTAAATACACGTGAGAACGCGAGCGAGCGTACACGGCGGCGTCGATGGGCGACAGCTGGCGACCGGCGCCGCGACCTTGCAGCGACAGCGCCAAGGTTCCGACGGGCATTGACCTCGCGCCGCGACGCTATCGACCGCCACCGCCACGTCCCTCGACTCTAGCCGCTTTATCTCGCCATCATTCTTCAAATGCGTTCTTGCGATTCGTAGATTAGGAGCCAAAATATTAGTTAAGCATAATGTAACCGGTCGAGCGGGAGCACCGGAGGGGCGGGCGGGGCGGCGCGGGCGCGGCCGACGACCGCTGCCTCACCTGCGCGCCCCCGCGTACTGTATGCCATACCTACCTAACTTTATCATCTTTGCTCGCGTCACATATAAAACATCTTGGCTGACCATTTCATGAGGTAAATGTAAATACCAATACAACTTGAATACCTTACAAATATTATTTGTTTTTATCAATATTAAATGAAAATAACAAATCAATACGAGGTACCAATCTATCTGCAACGTTAATCGTCATATATCTTATACGTAGTGTAAAACTAAGTCGCTTTCTGCCTGTCCGCTTAATTTTTTTAAACTACGGAACGGATTTTGAACCGGTGTTTTTTAATAGATAAGAGTGATTCAAGACCAAGGATTATACATATATGTACAAAAGATCAGTATTTCACCCGTTCGCTGAGGCGGGTCGCTAGTTCTATATAGACAGATAATTATACATATACATGTCATTCCATAACACCAAACTAAATACTATTAATTTAATTTTATTCAATAAAATAAGCAGGAGTGGATTAATAATTTGTTTTGGGAAAAACGGACGCAAAACACATACTTGTACACATCGACACGACTCTAGTTCCTGGTACTCGCTATATTTTAGATATTCAATTGATTTAGCGTCTTATAATCATAGCTCATGTGTATCCGATAGTTTCGGTGCACATTCAGAGACCTAAACCTAGCTTATATTATACGACAAACGGGACGTATTCGCGATATAATTCGATATTCTCCGGTCGCCCTAGGGAGAAAAGAAATATCATTACAAATAATATGTGTACAAGTCGCGAAAGTTTAAAAACATTAACTGATGATGACTTTATTTTAACATTAACCTTTCAATTATTCTTTACTTCAGTTGCTGTAAAACAATCATCGTAGTAAAATTGTTCTCTATAGCTAACCTAGGCCTGAAGTAAGCAGTGCGCTGTGCGATCGTTAGTAGTGTCTTGGCATTGTGTGGATCTTAAGACTTGCACACTAAAGACGTTAATATGAATCTAATTAGTATCTTTTAAAGTGAATTAATTTAGTTTTTTAGTTAGACTTCTTTTTTGGTCCGTTTAAGTTAGAACAGGAGAAAGGTATTACTTATCGATCATGTGTGCATGTCTTGTTGAATGGTTGAATGACTTTGGCAAACCACATGATGTATCGTTGAGTTCCTTAGAATTGTGGTGGTGCGAATGTTTTGCACCACCACAATTCTAAGGAATTTAAAAAATGGCGCCCAAACATAAACTGTAAGGGAGATTGTCGTTGTTATAACCTGGTATATTAGTATGAACTGAAACCTAGTGAAAAGACCAAAAAAATATACTGTTAATAATAGTTCTACTGGTTTGGGCGCTAAGAAAGAAGTGTACTTAATTGGCATTTATCAAATTAGTTGTTTAAGTTCAATAACATTCGTCATTCATATAAAATTTCTGTTCGTGTTGAATCTTCGTTTTGCCTCGAAGAGTGGGCTAGATGTTAAAGATAATTTATTATTACATCTCCACACCATCTATAAAGTATCAATACATAAAAAATTTCAAATCTCTTCCTTCAAAGACAGAATTTCATAAAAACTTTCAACTATAATTTCTAAAGATAGGTAATAAGTAACATCTACGCCAACTATAGAAAGAGACATATCACCGTCTTCCAAACCCCATTTCACCCCTTTAATGGTGGAGTTTTGTTAAATCCTTATGTTCATTGAATATAAAAAAAACAACAACCAAATTTCATGTTTGTAGGTGTTATAGTGTCTGAGATAACGTGATCAATCAGTGAGTGGTATTACACTTTTACGTTCAGAATCACAGACAAGAGAATTCAAAGTTACCAAGTATTACAATTTAAGTAGTTATTTGTTTGATTAGTAACATTTACTGAATTTTTACCCGACTGCCAAGGAAGGGTTATGTTTTTCGCGCGTATCTTGTATGTATGAGCATAATATTCTTTATTACCTCATTTCTTCGAAACGGCTTGATGGATTTCGACAATCAGGGCATTGTTGGATTCGTCTTAATTACCCAAGTGTTCTTAAATATGTAACGTCAAACAAAAACCAACATGGCGGCCGTGAGGCGCCGTATATAGAAGTAAAAAAAAAAATAATAATAATATTTGCTACAATATGGGTATCAAATTAAAGAGCTCATCATGAGGATTCCAAAATGGTATATCACTGACATATAGAAAAAAAATACTATGTGCAATTGTTTCTTTATTATCCAAACTAAATACTCGTTTATTATTTTGGTATTGGAAGTAGTTCTCTCGTGTCGCGGGTGAAATCTTGAGAAACACATAGCCGTATTATAACTAACTAAAAAGTGTTAAATAAAAATAAATAAATTAAAAAAATTAAAAAACCCGACTGCATAAAAAACACTTTAAATAAAAACTGAAAAGTAAAAAACAAGCTTAGTCTAAAAGTGTAGATAGCAATGCTATTACCACAAAAAATAATAATCTTATGCGAAACATAATTGAGTGTAACAGTCGGGACCCATTAAATAAACTAGACTAAAATCATTCAATATGGGTCCCAACTGTTACACTCAATTATGTTTCGCATAAGATTATTATTTTTTGTGGTAATAGCATTGCTATCTACACTTTTAGACTAAGCTTGTTTTTTACTTTTCAGTTTTTATTTAAAGTGTTTTTTATGCAGTCGGGTTTTTTAATTTTTTTAATTTATTTATTTTTATTAATTCACTGTATCTATCTTGGATTTATGTTTATGGTAGAAATCATAGCAAAACAAACTGACATTGAAAATTAATATCAAGTTTTTTTTTTTAACCAAATTATATTTATGTTCTTACACCACCCTTGATCGATTACCCAATAACTATACTTCACACTAAGTTTTGTTGAAGTTAGGTTGCATGTGGTTTGTTCCAAAATATATGTTACGCTATTCAAACTTACGCCGGTTGCCTATTTTAGTTTAGGTTGCGATGGAACTGACATAGTTATGCGTAAAAGAAGTAAAAACAACAAATGTATAAAAGCTTAAGCGTAGTTGATATGTATCGTTCAGGGCCGGACGCGGAGGCGTAGGACAAGCGCAGAGCGCTGCATCGAGCGGACAGCGCAGGTGGCGGAGCGCGAGGCAGAGCGCGGCAGTGCGCGGGAGACAGCACCGGCGGCAAGACGGACAGCGCGCGGCAGTCGGGGCCCGCGCCGCGCGCCTCGGGGCGGACGCCCGTCCCCCCGCCGAGGCGACGCTGGGTCCCGCCCTCCTCCCTGCGACACCACGATGTGCCCGACGGAGATGCCAAACATGACATCATATTCCGTAAGGTGGGTATGCGCCGCCGCACTACCGTACTACCCTGACGAACCACCGGCACAGAGCTTACGACCCACTGTTGTTCCAGGTCCGCGGTATCCTTAACAAGCTCACGCCGGAGAAGTTCCAGAAGCTGAGCGATGATCTGCTCGGTTTGGAGCTCGACTCCGACAAAGTGCTTAAGGGGGTGATCCTTCTCATTTTCGAGAAGGCACTCGATGAGCCTAAGTACTCGTCGATGTATGCACAGCTGTGCAAAAGGCTTAGCGAGGAGGCACCTAACTTTGAGCCCCCTGGTCAGCCATGCACATTCAAGCTGCTTCTCCTGAACAAATGCCGCACCGAGTTCGAAAACCGTGCTCAGGTATACAATTTGTCTTACTTACTTCCTTCAAATCTGTGTAGAATAAACTACATAATCACAAATTTCATTGCATTGCAGTTGCCTTATTTGACGATATTTTAATAGTTCTAATTAATTGACGGCAGGCATTCGCCGCATTCGAAGACAAGGCGTTATTACCCGAAGAGGAGGAAAAACGACATCTAGCAAAATGCAAGATGTTAGGCAACATCAAGTTTATCGGGGAACTCGGAAAATTAGAGATCTTAGCGGAGTCTATTCTGCACCGATGCATCCAAAACCTACTGGCGCGGCGGGCGGCCGCCGAACATCACGAGGACCTGGAGTGCCTCGCGCAGCTGGTGCGCACGTGTGGCCGAGTGCTGGACTCGGAGCGCGGGCGCGGGCTCATGGACCAGTACTTCGCGCGCATCGAAACGCTGTCGACGTCACGCGAGCTGGCGCCGCGCATCCGCTTCATGCTGCGCGACACGGTGGAGCTGCGGCGCGGCGGCTGGGTGCCGCGCGCCGCCGTCACGGCCGAGGGGCCCGTGCCCATCCACCAGCTGCGCGCCGACGACGAGCCGCTGGGCCGCCGCGAGCGCGAGCGGGAGCGCGACCGCGAGCGCGAGCGCGACTCGCTGTTCCGCGGCGGCCTGCGCTCGCGCCCGCTCGACGACGTGTTGGCCGGCCTCAGTCTGCAGCCCGCCGCTGCGCTCGTGCCGCCGCCGGACAAGCTCTTCGGCAACGGCTTCGGCGCATCGCGCGACAACTACCGCCAGCGGTCCGCGCCCGGCTATTACCCACGCCAGGGAAACAACATGCACTACAACAAGCACTCACAGACCAACCAGCAGGGCAACGGCTCTAAGGTGATACTCTACGCCCCCTTTCTTTGTAAATACCCCCATCAACAAGGTAATCATCATGTCGGCCCTTGATCACCTATCTTCGGACGTAGGCTTCCTCCAAATTTTGTCATTCCTGCCTTCTTCTTGCAGTTCTCATCTACTAAGGTTAAGTTAGTATTAGTCTAAAAATTATGCTTGAAGTTCACTTCAGCTGATTCCGAAAGGTATACCAATTTTTCGTCATTATGAGATTTATTAATCTCAACCTGTATCAACTGTGATTCATTTCCTAAAAGACTTACGACCAAAAACAGATGTTTTTCGCCCTAACCGTATTTACAAGCTAATAAGCAAACAGATTACCTAGTCCGAATATAATAAAATATCTATACTTATATTATAAACGTGAAAGTTTGTATGTATGGATGTTTGTTACTCTTTCACGTTCAAACGGTTAAATCAATTTTGATGAAATTTGGTATGAAGTTAACTGGCGCCGTGGAATAACACATAGGCTACTTTTTAACCGACTGCGTCAGAGAGGGGTTATGCTTTTGCCACTAAATCTGATATTTGCGCGAGCGAAGTCGCGGGCAACAGCTAGTAATATAATAAATAAACCTAATTGCTTTATGACTGTTTTAAGGATGGTTCGTCGCGCACGGCTAAGGCTCGCGTGTACGCGGCAGGTGCATTGCAGGACGTGCAAATGCGGCCCGCTGCTAATTCGCTCATGTTCACGGCCAACAAGTTGTCCAAGCCGCAGCCGCAGCTTCCGCTGGCGCCCGTGCAGCAAAGTGAGTAGCGCTTTTCTGCACGTGATATCGTGCGCTCGCAACCGGTCGCTCATGTACTTGTATTGTTGTACCGCAGACGTGCTGACGCCGGCATTCGCCAGCGCGCCGCCGCTGCTCAAGGAGCCCGCTATCACTATCAAGCCCGCTGCGGACAAAAAGGATAAACCGAAAAAAGATAAGGTAAGATTCCATCGGCGCTCGCTCGCGCAGACCTCGTCCGACCTCAACCGTCACTGATCTCGCGTTCCGTGCAGGGACCCAACAAGGAGGAGGCGTGCCGCCTGGCCGTGGAGGCCGTGGAGGCGGCGGCCGAGGACGAGGCGGGCGGGCTGGCGGCCGACGCCGAGCCCGCGCCCGCCGCGCTGCGCCGCCTGCGCGAGCTGCAGCCGCCCGACAAGGTGCTGCGCCGCGCCATCGCCGCCGTGCTGGAGCACGCGCTGCACGCCGGCCGCGGGGACGCCGCCGCGCTGCGCGCCGCCTGCCGCGTCGTGCGCGCCATCAAGCGCTCGCCGCAGGCCGACGCGTTGCGCGCGCTGGCGCTGGCCGCGCAGCCGCACGCGCGCCTGCCGCGCCTGCTGGCGCACGCCGTGGACCTCAAGCTGCTGACGCTGGCCGACGTGGGCGGCTGGTGCGAGGCGGGCGCGCCGCACCCGCTGCTGCTGGAGCTGCTGCAGGCGCTGCTGGAGCTGGTGGGCGTGGAGCGGCTCACGGCGCTGTACGAGGAGAGCAAGCTCAACGTGTGCGCCTACGTGGCGGGCGGCGGCGGCTCGGCGGCCGACGCGCTGGAGGCGCTGGAGGCGCGCGGGCTGGCGGCGCTGGTGCCGCAGCTGCGCGTGCAGGCGCAGCTCGCGCGCCAGCTGGCCATGGAGCCCGCGCCGCACGCGCTCTATCGCTGGATCAAGGTGCGCCGCCGGTTACCCTGACCGCCTATCGACTGCTAGTTCAAACATGGTTATCCGATTATTTGATATACGCGTAAATTGTGTCATACTAAGTCCAGGTTGACGCAATTTACGTGTAGACAAAATTTTTGCTATCGGCGTGCTTGACAAAAATATCATCGTATCCCAAACTTCAATGTGAATGTTTGAAGAATACTTACCACACACATACCCGTATAAATTGCTTGCTAATGTTAATTTGCAAATCAAATATTCGACTTAATACAAACGTAAAAAAATACGCCGAATATACCCAATTTTCGGCATATGCCTAGTTATCCTTTTACGTTATTTTATGTAGTTTAATACTAGTGCAAAATCAATCGGAGTCGTGACGTAATTCATCACGACTCAAAACGGAAAACAAAGCTAATGCAAGCGTGCGTAACGCGTGCGCAGGCGAACGTGGAGCCTTCGGTGCGACAGAACGGCGCCTTTGTGTCGGCGCTCGTGGCGCTCGTGGCCGAGCACGTGACGGGCGCGGCGGGCGCGGGCGCGGCGGGGGCCGACAAGGCCGCCCTGGAGCGCGAGAAGGCGCTGCTGGAGGCCTACGCGCCGCTGCTCACCGCGCTGCTCGAGGGCCAGCCCGACCTGCAGCTCGCCGCCGTCTACGCCGTGCAGGTGCACGCGCACCACCACCGCTACCCCAAGGGTGAGTGTCAGTGTCGCGCGAGCACTCGCACGTGTCGCGAGCACTCTCGTCGCCGCACACTCACACGCGCTCTGTACAGCAGTGGCGAAGGGTGAATTTTCTTAAAAGGGAAGCCCGTCCAAAAATTGCATTATTATCATGCAACGATAAGCAACAAGTACGGATATGTTTTTTTTGTCTGAACATGTATTTTAGATGAATTAATAAGAGCATTAAACCCTGTGTAGCTCTATTAAATACTAGAATTATAAACACCCTGAAAATTAAAAAAAAAAATAAGAGAAATACAGTAATAATTTATAATTTAAAACCTTTTTACAATCAAAATGCTACTATAAGTACAATAAATGAATATCTAACTGGTAGACAAATTAAAATGTTTACTATAAAATAAAATGCAACTAAATTATAGAATACAAAATATATAATAGTTGGTGGCCACATAAAATGGACTTAAGTGCATATTATAATTAAAATATGAATATTTATATTGTTGTTAAGTTGCAAAACAACAATATACAACACTTCTAAATTACTTATATGTATATTGTCATATTGAGAAGATTGTAATGTTAAAACAATAATATACAAATAGTATAAGTACATAAATATAGAAACTATAAACACAATATTTTAAGCTTTCCCACATATATGTATACTATGCTGTGCATATCTACTACTAACTTGTCCTACAGACAGGGTCTAAATTTTGATCTATATTACTATATGAAATCAGATATTGAATATTGGATCTGAGAATTACAAAGCAAACAAAACATTTTATTTAATTTAAAACTTCCTGTGAGCCAATGATATTTTGTCGTACAAAGAACTGTTAAAATGTTTGATCGTCATTTGTAATTAATTCAAATCATGTCAGGTCTTTTTTAAAACTCTACTTTGAAAAAGATTTTTACTCAGTCAGCAAATAATCTGTTAGACAGCATTCACTAATGCCGCTATATTATCGAATATACATAATAATAACAAAAATAACTACTTTCTAATAGATCAACAAACTAAATCAACAATCTTAGTAATTCTGACTTACTTAAATATTTATTCGAATAGACGATAACCAAACAATAACACTGAACTGATGTAATTTTGTTTTTACTGCACTATCACTACACTGATCAATCACAAGTAATAATACTATAAGATTCTAAATTATGATACGAATACACCAAATCTAATGCAAATGAACCGGTGAAAATAATAAATAAAACTTTTATAATATTAGCGCGAACGTAAACGTCAGCTGTCATGTTCAGTTGACGTACGAAGTTCATATTGCATCTCTTTCTGGCGTACGCATTTATATTTTCTGTCTTTGTCATAAGCCGCTCCGCACCGGCTTCCCTAAGTCCTTATTGGCCGCGGTTGTTCAATGTGTCAATGTACATAGTGTCTCACTTTTACTCGATGGAGTAAAAGAGATCGCACTATGAAATAGATGTACTCGATTCCCGATTCGCGTCCCGGCTTACCTTTTAACCGGTAAAGCGAATCGTGGGTTTACAATAAAAGTTGTAGGCGTTTATTGCATGCGTTTTGCTCAAAAAAAAAGTTTAGGCGTTTATTGTTATTTTCAAGCAAAGGCTATACACGTACATTATTAATTTAAATTATTATAGTTATAGTTGATATTTTTAAATGATACTTAAATAAACTGAATCTTAGTATTTGCCATATTTCAAAAGGGAAGCCGGTAGGAATCGAGTTATATGGACCCTTCGCCACTGCTGTACAGGCATGCTGCTGCGCTGGTTCATGTACCTGTACAACCTGGAGGTGTGCGAGGAGGACGCCTTCTTGCGCTGGCGCGAGGATGTCACCGACGCCTACCCTGGCAAGGGAGAAGCACTGTTCCAGGTGAGACCTGCCTAGTATACAAATCAATTTCTGAAAACGGATGTTATTCCAGCTGATTTTTTGTATGTACCAGCTGTTTTTTTTTTTTTGTTGGAATACAGGTGCATCATGCATCCATGTTATTGTAATATGGGAAAAAAGCAAGAATTCTAACAACAATCTTTTTTTAAATGCCTAATCATTTAATATGTCAAATCAGTAAAAACGTAGTCGCATTTATAGACTACAGGCCCATGTTGAAAAAGTTATGGGTCATTTGAACCACTAGGTGACCAATCTAGAACGATATAAGAGCATAAAATAATAAGATTCGCCAATATGCCGTCACTCCTAAGCTGTTCAACTGAGTGCAGTTTAGAATTCGAAAGTACAAGTAGACTGGGTACATTTTGGTCGCATGATTTTTGTACGGCATTCTTACCACCGACAGATCCATCAAAAATAATAAGAAAACGCGCTGTGCCGTAAAAAAATGGTGCGCCACAAAGTCGGATTTTTTTATTATTTTCTGACAATTACCTCGGTAATTTTGGTCATTTCATTTTGTACGGCATCTGTGTCATACTATTTCAATACGGCTTCTAATCCATTGTTCCGCAACGTCGTACAAAAATCATGCGACCAAAATGTACCCAGTCTACTCGTACTTTCGAATTCTAAGCTGCACTCAGTTGAACAGCTTAGAAGTGGCAACATATTGCTGAATCTTATTATTTTATGCTCTTATATCGTTCTAGATAGGTCACCTAGTGGTTCAAATGACCCATAACTTTTTCAACATGGGCCTGTAGTCTATTACCCACGGAGGTGATACAAAGAGGAGATGTTCTAATAAGATTTCCTTAGGAAACAACGCGTGACACTTTACGGGATAAGGGGGTGCTAGATCCCGCCCACTTCTCTATTTTCTATCTACCGGTCAATAGCAAACTTATTCGCTCCTTCTGTCGATTTTGTTTTGTAGTTACGTAACTATCTCACTATAGATGGCGGCCTGTTTACAAAATCATATGAAAACTACAAAAATAACATTTTGGCCATTAAAGGGTCTTTAGAAATGAATGTTGAATAAATTTCAGTATTAATATTATTAAAATATGTTAGTTCTGAGCTCTACATACCTAAATATTTTTAACTTCCACGACACCAAGTCTCGCCATCTAGTGTCGGGTAGGATTATGTTTGGAAACGCACTATTATTCACTGACTAAGGCCACGCCCACATGATGACGTTAGGACCTAGTTGAGAATCACAGTGCACAGTTGCTTAGGCCATCTCCTCTTTGTATTTGCTCCGTGCTATTACCTATATAAAATTACGTACAGTAACCCCCAACAGATGGCAGTTTTTAAGTCCCATGTGTAATGATTGTGACATATAAGTATCGGTGTGTGGCAGGTGAACACGTGGCTGACGTGGCTGCAGCAGCAGGAGTCCGAGGACGAGGAGGCGGAGGACTAGGCGGGCTCGCCGCTCTCGCACTCTGCGCCAGTTCAGAGCCGCACCGCTTTTATTTCGCGCTCATCTCATTATATAAATATAATTAAGCCAAATAGTTGAAATACCTACGTTTGTTACCCTTTAACGCTAGACGCGCCGCGCCCTGCGCGTACCGCCGCTGTCGTCGGCGATTCCAGTGTTAAATAGGACAATTTTTAGGTTACTACGTAAACGAATATTAGTATCTCGAGATAATTTTTTGTAGGCCTTTTACTCGATTTTGATACTTTTTACAAATGTATACAATGTATAGTGTTCGTTTGGACGTATGATTGCACCCCGATCTGCCCCTCTCTGCAGTGAGCGTGTTTTAGTTGAAATTGTAAAAAAATATATATATATGAAAAACTTAAATCAATTTTTATTATTAATATCATGATCATTTATTTTCAATGCTAAATGGACTTAGTGGTAACTGTAAGAATGCTTAAATTTCATTGTATTATCAAATTTTAGAATTTTGTAACTAGATGAATAAAACAAAAAAAGCTGCCTTTGGGCGTAAGAAATGTATGTTGAGTGAGTTGTAATAAAGTTGTGAACTGATGATGCAAGTTGAAATAAGTAACATTGGTCAATATGTATTCAGATGAAAAATAAACTTCAGTGTAATTTATTACAAAAAGAGTGACGAGTTTCATTTTCAAATAAGATTAATTTAAAAATTAATACGCAAAAGTAATTAAATTAAAGCTTTATTAATGAACAAAATAATGTAATTAAAGGCTAAATTGCCATATTGCTAAATAATGTGTGCTGGCAGGAGTGCGGATTGTCCTGATTGTTGTGACGGAACACTGGAAGCTTTTACGACTGAAGGCCACTGTGCTCCAGTATTATGGGAGCTGAAAAACGGGAAACCTTTCGTTAATCATTAATTGTAAGTATATACTAATCACAGATCAAATTATATATAAATAAGGCAATGTTAACAAGAGTTCACTTGCTTCTTTCCAAATTGAATTAAAAAGAGGAGAAATCATTTCCCACCCATTGAACCATTATTTATAGGTACAGGTATTATATTTGCTATAAAAAGATGATAAAATCTGATTTCACTACTAAGTTGGTGTCATTAATAACTATACAAGTGTTATAGACCCACCTCTATGAAAACTTGAAAATATATTTAATATTACTTGCAGTGATTAATACTGGTATTACAGTATTCTGCCCTAGCTGCTTAAGTCACTTCTGACTCTTCAACAATATATGCCACTGAAGTTAAAGTTTCCAATTAAAATAAACAGAGGCAGGCTGATAAAATAATACCTTTAGTAGAATATCTAGTCAGCCACATAATACTGGCGACATTCCGGCCATGTTAAGTTCTTCCCTTAGTTTTTCTTTTGCCTTTTTAAATATATTGGCAAATGTCAGTTCTGCCACCAGAGTTAAAACTTATAAATGGAGTTTAAAACTTATGTCATTTTAAGCTTAACAATATGGTGGAAAAGATAACTTGGTAATATGGGAAAATTAAACCCTTCCAAAACAGATTGTGAGTAGTGTACTCCTGAGACCAGACAAGTCATTTTTTGAAGTAAATAAATTAGGTAAGTATTATGTATAGGAATACAATATTTTATTATATTGAACCACAAAGACAACACACATTGAAGCTTCTGTAGTTTTATTACCCAATTGGTTTCATCATATGATTCATTTTTTTATTTTGATTTAGCGTTGTCAGTCTTCAGGTGGATACTTTTAATACGGCAGTTTATTTGGTTTAGTCTATGAATAACAAGTCAAGTCTTTAAAATGTGTCTTTTGATTCTATAAAACACATTCTTCAAATGACTGATTTCTTAATTCTATGAATATGTGTGAATATAAATAAATAAATATCATGCTATGGAATGGTTGGCAAATCATATATTTCAACTAGTTTAAAAAAATGCTTGTATAATGTCCCAAAAAAAAAGTTGTCTAATGTCACATACCACATTTTGTAGCTCATTTATTTGGTTTCTTTTAAAAAATTCAACAATTAACATAGTCATTAAATTAAAAATCATTGATTATCAAAACAAAGAAAAAAAAATATTGAGGAATGTGTTTATGATGTCACTTACTACATTTTGTAGCCCAAGGTAAACATTTTTTTTTTTAAACCCTATAGTTACCTAATAGATTGTTTGAAATAATAAAAAGTAACAATATCAAATTTAAAAAATCAAATGCTCGTACCAAGTTCCTCTGACCAATGCATAGCATTTTATTTACAATATCCACAAACATTCTTAGGATTAAAAAATCAGTCATCTAAAAAGAATTGTATATTATAAGAATTGGTCAATTACATACCATGACTGTAATCATTTCACGAATCAGTCATTCCTAGACTAAACCGTTTATTTAAATCAGATAACAAATTAACCTAAGACAAACTTACAATAAAGCAACTCAAGTTCCTGACTCAATCTAGTTTAAAAGACTCCGGACTCAAGTCTGAGAATAAAGGCTAAGACTTGAGTTTTTTACAACGCATAGTTGTACATCAGATGACCTCACGCATGTTAACAATGCCGTAACATTTTTTGGCTTTAAACCGCGAGTCGTTGAATAACATATATTTAAAAAAGTAAGATATTTTAGCCATAGCAACAAGCCAACTTTGGCAAATTATTTAGTTAAGACGATACATATAAAATACCATAGAATACAACAGCTATATTAGTTATATGTTATTTTCCTCTCTCTTACCTACTCTGATGGCAGCACATAGCACGGCAAATGTTATAACGCTGCTGATAGTGTTTTCACGTGCCTGTCGCTTCTCCTCCATAGGATCCACTCTTTCCCCATAAGGAAGACGAAACATGCTGAATTTTTTAGTACTTTAAAACCTGAATTGAAGTCTTGCAATATTTTTAGGTTATACTAAAGACAAGTAGTTTTTTTACGCCAATACTCGGTCCACACTAGTCCACAGAGCACATATACTCACAACAAGGAGTCTGTGTGTATGTGCGTCTATGACTTGGTCTATGTCTTTTGTCAGTTGTCAGCAGGTATAAAAGTCATTAACCCCGATTGCATCGTACGAATTTTATTCAAACTGATTAATCTTAAAGAAAACTAACAGACTAGAGGGTCCAAGTAAATTTAATTTGTATTACTTGATATTATCATGGATCTATTCACCAGATTTTTTTTGAATTCCACCTGCACCAGTAGCATTTCAATTTTTTTATTTTAAATAGATATTTATATAATAAAATTTTTGATTTATTAGAATAAATAAATTTATTATGATACATTTATAACTAAACTTATGTCACTAAAAAAATACATATTTACAAAGCGTCGAAAAATATATCCTCATCTCCGTCAATGGCGGGAAACGTGCCCAGTAGACTGGCCGCATTACCACACTGAATGGCTATGCCAATTCTTTGCGCGAAATACAGTCCAGCCCTCTGATCACGGGCGGAGTCGACCAAGTACTTAGCGAGTTCCTTATACAGAGCTCGTGCACCCGGCCCCCATGTCCCAAGCGTTTCAACCCCAAAGGCCTCAAAAATATAATTGCCCGTAAGGTTATTATATTTTCGTCGCTTTAGGGTTTCCGCAGCTCCAGCAGCAGCGCCGGGTGCGACCGCCGAACTTAGAACTTGGGACGGCGCAAGAGTGTCGACGCACGTTGCGTCCCACACCAAAGGCCGGCCCAATTTCCAGGGAAGTAAAGACATTCCGTCAGGTCTCTTACCATCGCTGCCCACCAAACCGTTCGGTTCTAGAACAGCAGGTACATCAGCAGTGAAAAGAGCACGACGAATAATGTCATTAATACTTGCGTGTCGCGGTATGCGTCCCGCGCTCCTGCTGCAGGAGAAGCCATTATGGCCAAGGCAGTCGACTCTTTCACCGCATTGACAGAGACGAGACACGACACATGGAACACCTAAACGCAAGCTAACGGCGAGCCTGAAAGTATTGTTATCCAACATCGTACCGACGTTCGTTGACGGAAGTGCCTGTAACCAGAGACCCGATTCCCATTCTCCCACAGCCAAAAGACGAGCGCGCTCTGCAGTATTGATTGAGGTATCAATTAACTTATTCTGTATCAAACTATATTATAAGTGTGATATAAGTGTGACTGTATTATAAGTGTGATAGTTTAAATTGTCCGTAATTCACGCTGTAACTATACTCTGTAAAATATAGCTTGATACCTGTGACGTTTGTCAGAATGACATTACATGGGTGGGAACTGGAATGGGAGCGTCTTTTGTATTTTATCGATATCTATGTCGTAATGAGATTTATAAAAAAAATACGTCGTTACGACATTGAAATAAATAAATAAATATTATTCCTCAACATTCACACAACGCCATCTAGTCTCAAATTAAGTATACGACAGTAACTTGTGTTATGAGTATTAGACAAGTGATAAACACACATATATTTCTAAATAGATACATATTATAGATAAATTACACCCAGACACAGAACAAATGATTGTGCTCATCACACAAACATTCGTCCTGGGTGGGAATCGAACCCACGACCTCCGGCTTAGCAGTCAGGGTCACTAACCACTAGACCAACAGGCCCGTCAAATAAAGAATGAAGAAAGAATTAAAGATGTAAGTTTAAGTCATAATGAGGTGAAAATAAATGTTTTCTTTAGAAAACTCCCCACTACTTTCATACTATTATTTTATCGATATTCGTCTGTCAGTCAGTTACACGTCCCTATAGCTCTTCAAAATGCGTTTATAAAGTAAGCTAACTAACAAAAAATATACAAGTATAACAAACAAAAATATACATACAAAAAATATATCAGAAAAGTTAGAAATTATTTAAATAATTACTCTTGTTTTTACTCGTATCTTTATAGTAACCATTATTGTTTTTTTTTAAATGCGTTCTATTTTTATACACAAATGTCGCATTCATGTTTAAAAACTTGAACTTGAAAAAAAAATCTTATATAGTAAAGCTGTCTTTAAAACGGACTTGCTAATGTCGCAGGTATCAATCTATATTTTACAGACTATACTGAACGGATTTTGATGAACTTTGGTACTGTATACCAAATGAGTAGACTTAGGTGATAGGGTACTTTTTATTCCGATTAAATGCTCTCTTAAGATAAATCTTTAGGTATACATAATAATATATAACATCCTATATAACACCCTGACCTATTTCGCGGGAGTATTACGTTATATTACAAGATGCGGGAAACAGCTAGTACCTACTGTGTAACTGAAATAGTTGAGAATATATCTGATTACAAATAAAAATTACGTCTAAAAATAAACATACTCAACATACATTTCAAAATATTTATCATGAAACATTCGTATTGATTTGGTATTATTATTTCCTGGAAATAGTAATAATATGCAAAACTGCAAAAAAAGTTAAGGAATTATAAATTAACCGGATATTTATAAAATTTCATAGTGTTATATTCGTCTATCTCATGATACAAAGTAAATAAATAACTACCTGTTATACCTATTAAATGAATTATTTAAGGATAATGAATAATCTAAGGATTTATTAAGGTAAGCAAAATGCTGCAATTTTGAGATTATGCTCTGCAATTTTGTGTAACTACGATGGCAGTTACAAAACGACTGTAATAATTCATGACCATGTTTGCCACTGGTGCTGACTCTAGCACGGTAGCGGTTGGTAACCCCCTTATATAAGCCTTTCCGTGTTTCGGAAGGCACGTAAAAATGTGGGTCCTGCGCCTGATCTCTCTCCGGTCGTGTCGGATTACCGTCCCATCGGGCTATGAGAGTAAAAGGAATAGAGAGTGCACCTGTGTTTGCGCACACGCTTGTGCACTATAATATGTCCTGCGTAGCTGGCTGGTGTCATAGTAACACTAGCCGCCGTGGCCGAAATCGGTCAGGACCGCTATTTTTTTATATAAGCCTTGCGGGCATAACAGGCTTAAGCAGAGTTCATTATACCTTGTAAAATATAGCTTGATACCTGTGACATTACCGAACGTTTTATGAAGACAGCTACAACCCAAATTTTATTTTTAAAAGTTCAAATTTTTTAACATAAAAACGACGTTTGTGTATAAAAATAAAACGCACTTTAAAAAACGATCATGTAATTATAAAGATACCAGTAAAAATATGAGTAATTTAAATAATATTTAATATTTCTTAAATAATTTTTGGTTCTTAGCTTACTTTATAAATGCACTTTGAAGAGCTCTAGGGACGTGCAAGTGACTGACAGATGATTATCGACAAAATAATACTATGAAAATTTCACTAGTTTAAAATGTAGTTATTTAGTTTAGCAATAATAGTTTCGCGTGCTTTAAACAAGCGGGCGCCATCGTTTTTGAGTCAGTACGAGTGCTGACGCGATGCAGACGCCTTGAATACGCTACCATTGTTTTGTTGATATTTGTGTTACTATGGTGTTATTTGTGTTACTTAGTTTGGTGTTACCTTTTTTTGGTTTGCCAAAATACCGAAAAGACAAAAAAAGACTGTTTTGAATAGTGAGTGTCGCGAATTTGTGATCCGTTTGCGCGATTATTTTGAATTATTTTTGTTTTATTTCACTTAAATCAACTACAAATACATTTATTTTTAATTTACATCTTTACAATGACAATGACTACAATGTCACTTTTAATAAAACTCATGACGTCACAGACATCGATAAGCTACGAAATACGCCTCCATCCCTAGTAATGTCATTCCGAGAAACGTCACAGGTATCAAGCTATATTTTACAAGGTATAACATGCATTATAATGAACTCTTAATCTGGTACAGACGTTGCATGGCGTTTTGGCATAGAATGGATGTTTTTTTTTATCTGGTATAGTAAAGTTCTCAGGCAAACTGCATATAACTAGAATTAGTCTCTATAACATACATATACCATAACTTCATATTAGTCAGAGAGGTGAGACAATCAATTCAAGTACTTCTTAGTATAAGCACGTATAAGTTTGGATTGCCGTTTCGTCATTCACCGGTACAGTAACATTCTGCTGCCCATCAACCATTAATCAACGAGTTGTGTTATTTTTTTTTATCAGCTATCATTCTTTGGTATCTTTTTTTTTGTCAAAAAATTGGGTTTCTACCTTTTGCTTGAAAACCTACTAACAGTACTAACAGCAGACCAGATGTAATTTGACAGAAAAACAAAAGCTGACAGAACGTAGCGGTGTTGCCACTAGACTTATTTTACTGAGCTACCAAAATTCCGTCTTACAAAAATATAATTATGTTGTTTCTGTTTGCTCGATGTCTACTGATTTTCTCAGAAAGGTGTTTGCGATTGTAATATAAATATAATATAAGTTAGCTACTATGAGTGCTTCTTATGATGTGCGAAAGTAAATAACAAACGTTCGGTTATCCTATTTTCTAAAAATAAAATGTTTCATTGCGCAACATGGCGATTACAGCTCAGCTGCTTTTAAAGTTTTAGTGAAAATTTTCAATGATAGGGTTTTATGACGACGACACGCTCTACTTAACATCAGATTTTCAACTCGTTAATAGAGAACAGTTAGCCTCAATCTGTCGGCCGGTTATCTTCGAGAAGTGTGATGGGACAATTTGTGACTCTGTGCGGCTAAGGCGCGGATTTATTGAGACAATTGCTCTCTAAAGTGCTGTTATTTTTCGTTGAGAAGTAAGTGGGAGAGAATCCGTCAAGCTGGAGCGACTACCGGAGTACCTGCGCGACACCGTCGACTGGTTCATGGGGTGAGTGGCCGCACGCCATTGTTCACATGAACAAAATCTCACAACGCTTAACTTATTGTAACTGCGCACTCTTCTTAAAGGTTCAGTCTCTTTAACTTCCTACAAACTTAAGAGAATGTAAAAAACGGCAAACAATCTTATTTATCGCTCTTTTCTCCCAAGTAAAAAGTATTGAAATCATTAACACTGAAAGGCTGAATGTAACTTATGAACTGTTAAAGGAAACATTTGTTCTTGTATTACAAATGGTTTTTATCAATTATTTTAATTAAACTTTAATAAAAAAATGTAAACCTTTCTGTGACTGTCATGAGTTTTCAAAACAATTAAAATTAAATATTTTTTGTTATTTCTTCTGTAAAGAACAAACGATAATAGAGAATTCTATAGAACCATAATAATATAACCTGAAACTAATAACCTACATTTATCATTGCTTGATTTTCCTAATTGGGTTTTATGTATGAAAATAAATTGTAGTGCTCCTAGGAATGAGACTTCTACTAAAGTACCATACCATTTGTTTACATCAGAGACATCTGTTTATCCTTAATTAAGTACAAATCTGCTAGTTCATCATCAACAGCAGTCTCTGTTTGATTTTTTGTTTCTACTTGTATGAGATTAAAGAAAAGTAAATTTAAAGCATATATAGGTATTCCTTACTAATTTATCCAGAGTGTGTCATATATGCACTTAACATTTATGTGACACAGTACTGTATTGTGGAGCTGGTTTCACCCTTTTTGCTGCACAACCAGAGCAATTAGGAAGAGGTGGAGAGTTTGTGGATCATTCATGAGTTGTGGATCACAGTGTTGTTCATTGTAACAATGTTATTTTTTAGGGTTTCATATCTCAAAAGGAAAAACGTAACCCTTATAAGATCACTTATATGTTTGTCTGCCTATCCATCTGTCTGTCTGTCTGTCTATACTCTTTTTCCCAGGAATATGTTGTACAACTTAGGTATATAGTCACAGTAACCAGTAACATGTTATTTCACTTTACAACTTGCAGCGATTTAAAATTATAGATTAAAATTGCAGCTGACTTCATAATATATGAAATCAGATTATTTTAAACATTCATCATTCAAAAATAAGCTTGAAAGGAAGCAGTATTTTTTAGTTTTGAAAATAAAAACAAATCTAAAAAAAAATTTCCAAGACTTGTGCACACAACTCAATGAAGGAGATGTATTTATTAGTAGCTCATAGTGCTGCAAAAAATATTTGGTATTGTATATTTTGTGAAGTTCCTACTTTTGTTAATAGAAAGTTTATGCACAAAGGATCAGGCACACAACCCACATTCAAAAGTGCCTTCCGAAATGTAAAAGGTGTGATATTTATTTAAAAAAAGCTTAAATGTCCCTATTGTTGGTAGGAGCTTTGGTCATCAAAACTCGAGATTTTGGACTTGGCACTACTGCATTCTTACCACTGGGCAGGCTACAACATCAGCAAGGCCAATTAATAATGAAAATATGTTATTTTGTTTGTCAGCCATTCCAATATTTGGGATCCAGGTGTTTGCCATTTATCAGCAATATCTTGGAATAATTAAGAAACTACACTTAACTTCGAACGGAACTGGCTGATGTGCCTGCTGTTTGTCCACTTTAGAGCTACCCTCACTCGCTTTGACTTCACATATAAATATTAATTTACGTTATATAGTCTTTTATACATGGTATTTCTTAGATTTTTATTTTAAAGGAATTGTTACTTTTTTTTAATAGATTACCGGAACTTTAAGATAAACATATAAGAGAGAACATAACCAGAAGACTAACTAAATATATGATGCATATCAATCTGAACAGCAATAACTTTATATTTTATTATAAGATACTAACTAGTTAATGTACCTACTGAAATTGAATCTATACAACTTGGAGTAAAAAAGGACCATATTGCTTTTTTTTGCTGGTTAAACCTCGTGATAGCATCTATTCACCAAAGGCCACATAAATTCTAAAGTAAAAAAAAAACTACTTACTAGATCTTGTTAAAACCAATAGTTCGTTGGAAGTTTACATTGTAAGACATTATGTATATTTTTCAGTTTGTTCATTTTATTATTTCAGAAGTTATAACGGGGGGTGTGACACTGATTTTACCACTTTCGAAGAGTCTGTCGTACAAAGACAAACTATTCAGTTTAGAAAAAAAATATATTAGTTACCTTAATATCATTTTTAAAGACCTATGGTGATGGGCTCCATTTTTCCGCACGTAGGCCTCTGCGGCACATTGTGCGTGCAGTGGTGTCGGTGGCTGTCAGTCCAGCCTGCGCAACGCCCTCCAGAAGCGCAGAAGTCCCCTGGGACGTTCGCAGGCCTCCAGGAGGGTGCTCGGTGTGCCGAGCGTTTCAGCACGGTAGTTAGCCACTCCCGTGCATTCCAGGATCACGTGAGCGGCTGATTCTTCATGTTCCAGACAGCCCCTATATAGTGGACTATCTGTAACATTGATGACAAAAAGATGTTTGTTTAGTGGTATGTGCCCAGTGAGTGAGCCAACCATCTTTGTTAGATCCACGTGCTTTAGATGGATGAGGCTGCGAGGGAGCCTCGGAGAGAGAGACGGTATCGCCTCTCTAGACTGTCTGCAGTTACTCATACTCATCCAGCGGTCGTTGTGCTTGTCTGAAGTTTGTTGACGTAGCCAAGATTTATGCTGTCTTAAGGGGATCAGCGGGTGGGGCTTAGGGCCGTATACCGGTGTGTCCGATCCCCTCTTCGCCAGTTGATCAGCGGCGTCATTATCGAGTGACCCGCTGTGTCCCTTAATCCATTGAAGGATGAGGGTGTTACCAAGGTTACCTGTTGTGATGCGCTCGAGTGCCGTGTGGCATTCGTAGGCGAGGCTCGAGGTGACGATGTTGTTGTCCAGGGCCTTTAGAACAGCCATGCTGTCCGATAGGATAATTTGTTTTAAAGACCTATAGATAGATAGATATCCATACACGTATGGGTTTAACGAAAAAAAAGTTTTTTTTTTCAGATCCATGTATGGGAGACCCCCCAACTTTTTTGTATTTTTCTATTTTAGCATGAAAATCTTAATGTGGTTAACAGAATACATCTACGTACCAAGTTTCAAATAGTTTTAACAGTATAGCTCTTATAGTTTTGGTAAAAAGTGGCTTTACATACGGACGGACAGACAGACATGATGATCTATATGGCTTCCGTTTTGTGCCATATTCGATAAGTTGGTAATTCATGAATATATGTTGATACACGTGATGCAAATGATAAATGGATAATCTGTGCAACCAACAGTTTCAAGGTTATCCACTATTTACGCCACAATCAATATACTAGGAACAAAAATTTAACCTTATTGTACATACAATCGGACTGCTAGATTGGTAAATTTACCTCAATTAGCACCTACACTCTACCGTTCAAATAGGAACTAAGAACACTAAGTGCGCTCTCTGCTGCCATAGTAATTTACCTTCCGAGTAAGCGTTTCATGTTGGACGCAGTCGAACGCCTTAGAAAGATCACAGAACACCGAGATAGCACTCTGTGACTTCTCCCACGCACTGTAGATTTGTTTCAGCAGAGCAACTCCGCTATCCTTTATCGAGCGACCCTTTGTGAAACCTGACAGATTCGCATGTAAAGTTGTGATACTTTTAAAAGCCGAAGAAGCATTTTTTTTTTGTAATTTAACTTTTATATTTTTTTTCAATGTAGGCAAAAACGAAATCAGTCTAAAGCAGAAATTTCCATAGTTGTCACTTGACACTCTTTACGAAAGTAATAAAAATAGTGTTTCAAAATTTGTATGTGGTGATCCACGATAACATACTTCTCTTAGTCAAAAGCAAAAGTGTAACCTGATTCCACCTTATACCAATGTAAGGAATACTGTTTTTAAAAAGCTACGCCGTACTCAGTTGAACCTTTTAACACTCCGAATGGGAAGTTTTCTAAATAAATGGGAATTGATGGGTTTCTTGTGTAGTGAGTAAATGACAAAAAACTAAAGGTGGATGATTTGCGGTCCTTTCTCAAGGTTCCGTTTGCCCCAGCAGTCTACGGTCCTTCGATAGATATAACCAGCCCACTACCGCTTCAGCTTGCTAAGTTTCCAAACCATCAATACTCAATATTAGTCAATAGTAATTTAATAATTCCTATGTAGGTTACTCTAGTTCTTCTCCAGATAATCTCATGGCCTTTTCCTTAAAAGATAATAATGCATAAATATAGCCGTACATAGCTCGCTGAATGACTGACTTTGTGGAGCAGCTCAAGTGTTAGTGCCCCGGCTGCGGCGCCGTAGTTCATGAAAGACAGGATGATGTTTGACGAAAACTTTCGTATTCAATCATTGGGGTATAGGCGACGAAAATATTTGAATGCTGCCGAGCCCAAACGGATTCGCCTTCGGTCAATTTAGGTTCTCGACGTTGTCTCTGCCAAATTGAATAGCTTGACCTAGGATCTCATTTTAATTATCTTTATTTTACATGTACTTCTGCACAAGTTTGTGCACGATATGGACGTTCAACATGACTGTAGTTTTAATACGCCATTTTAACGATTTCCTCGACAAAACGAGTAATCTGTTCAATCCTGAGTTTTGAAGTCATCCAGCAATGCATAGGTAAACAGTTTCGAGGGTATACTACTGGATGAAGTCAACAACTTTCTTGCAGTCTACAAAAGTATTATTATAATTATAAAAGTAGTAAATAGGATTCTGTACAATATGCCAAATAGAATGTATGTGGCTACGATGCTGTAACCTTTTCGAAACTAGCCCTTCTCTGGTGGCTGGAATTCGTCGAGTTTTCGTGCAAGTCTCTCGTGCCTTCCGGTTAATAATTACGAATCATCATAATGTAATCAATGCAGTAGGTTTTGAAATTAGCCAATTATTGTTGATTGACGTAGGACGTTATAGCTGAGCCCCTGTAATGAACATAATATTTAGTATTTTGTAGTATCTATGTTGCCTCGACCTATAAATAAAGCTTAATATGAATTATGTCCATCCAACGGTTATCGAAATTCGAATCGATTACACACCAATACTCAAATATTTGCATTTTTAGCGTTGGTATCATTTGTAGACCATGGCACTATTTATGTAATAGGTAAATAGTTCGTATTCTACATTTTTTTTATTAACACCGATTACGCCGATGACGCCGCCGGTCAAAAGAAGTCTAGTACTTACCACTGATTAAATTTAGACCGTTTAGTAAAAAGTCAATAAACCAGATTAACACGGAAAATACAGTGTCGTTGTAAAAGAAAATGCACGTGTAACAAACTTTAAAAATATATGGGATTAAAATAATTCATATTCCAATGCAATAATTTATTTCCACATGTCTACATACATTGTATACAAAATAAAAACCCTTTTGAACTGTATTTTTAAGTGTAAAATTCTTTATACATTGAGATAAGTTACATTACAGATCATTCTAAGAACAGATCTTGATAATAAATATTGGTAGAACAGTTTTTTTAATAATTATCACTACATACCTAGTATAAAACAAAGTCGCTTTTTCTGTCCTCATGTCCCTTCGACCGCTTAAATCTTTAAAACTACGCAACGGATTTTAATGCGTTTTTTTTAATAGATAAAATGATTTCAGAGGAGGGTTTATGTATATAATAACTTCCATTAAATAGTGGAGAAATACGTTTTTTTTGAGGTTTGTAATGTGATGTTCTTACTTATCATTTTTTTCCTACTTACATTGCAAGTGCAGGCTGAACCCTACGAGATTTATTAAAATTATGTACTAATTATTTGTACACCTATAAGAGGTCTACAGAAAACGCCACGATGGTATACATGTATGTCTATCTCTTACGGTTATCCCACAATATTATTTTTTTGTCAATTACTTTTTACGACAAATAATGGCTAATTTTCGAAGCGATTTTAACCAACACAGCATTAATCCTTATCCAATTAAATAGTGTAAATACATTGTTGATTTAATATAGATCTATATGGTCCATTACAGCATAAGATTTAAATGAATATTTTCAAAGATATTACAGATTTAAAATCGCGGAACCTAGCGTTTGCGGCGAAGCCGAATCGAGCCGCATTGTTTTTATACAACGTTCACAGTTTTTCTATAGTATCAGCATTGCACCCGTGCGAAGCCGGGGCGGGTCGCTAGAATTATATAATACTCAAATAAGATTTTTTTTTTTTGCTAGTTGACCTGAGTAATCTTTGATTTCTTCGTTGCTAGTTGCTTGCTTGCTACATTTGATTAACAAACGACTCATCTCGAGTCTCGACCCAAAAGTTCCGGGACTTCGGGACACGAGATGGCTCGAGACCCAAACCTTGATCTCTAATCACTCCGGTTTGATAAGGTATTTAGTGTTTGCTGTGTCTAAAAGATTCTAAAAATCAAAATTAAAAGTCATTTATTCAAATTAGGCTACAATGTAGCACTTTTCGAACGTCAAAATTATTATAGACAGCACTATATCGCCCACCCTTTACCGCTTCTTGTGCTTTCGCTATGGGAGAAGAAACGGCTCAACAAACTCCCCAGCAGCACGCTGTCTTTCGTTTACATCATCATTCCCCTGCCCTTATCCTTCTTCTAATTTTTACTTGGGGTCGGCGCAACACGTCTTTTAGACATGTTGCTTAAAGTTTTGGCTATGGTTTTATAGTCGGCCGCCTGCCTGACACTAACCCTCTTTAGGAATGCGATTGTTGGTTGTTTACCCGCCACCATTCGGGTGACCCAAGGTGCTTGTTACAGTGCACTGGGTCTTAAGGTCCATTAGTCGCCTTTTACGACACCCAGTGGAGGATATGGGGTGGTGCTATTCTTTATATCCGGACACCACACGGACACTGTCTTTCTTTTACATTATAAATAATTATAATAATATTATAGTAAGGAAGGAACCGTGCTAGATAAATCAATGTTTTAGGTCGATAAAAAAAATAAACTACAAAAAAAAAATCAAACCTGTTAACTACTGACCCCAAGGTCAGCAGAGGTGACCCGACCCAAGGACGCCACCGCAGGCAGTGGCAACTAAGGAAGCATGACGAATCTGGTGCCAGCTTAATAAATGAATACAAAGTAAATCTATACCCAAGCACTGATTCACTGCACAATTCCTGACCCTTATAAACTGGGTACATAATTATTTTTTTTAATTAATATATTTTTTTCTTGAAAGAAACAGAGTCTTTTAGACCACACGGAAGTATCAAGATCATCGAATTTATATCAAACTAGCTGTGCCCGCGACTTCGTCCGCGTGGAATTTAATAAAATAAGTTAATTAGTTTATTTTCTGAAATAAAGGATATAAAACAAAAGTAACCTAAGTTATTACTTATTATATTATTATCAGCTACCTGTTAGAAGTTCCGTCAACATCGGTCCAGCCGTTTCAGATATTAGGGGGAACAAACAGACAGTAAAAAATTGTAAAAAATGTATATCTTACAGTCAAAGTGATTAATTTGCTATTATACATAATGGCTGGTCATTATATTCATATACCTATCAACTAAATTGTCTAGCCAATATGATAACTTTATCTTAATCTTATCAATAAAGGCGGGCCCAGTTAGACAAAGTAATAATTAATACGGTTCTAATGAACTGTGACCCCTCTCGCTGCACGGGAGAATGCATGTCTTATTGTAAAAAGTCAAGACTCGTCTCGAACATATTAAGCATAGTTACTTGATTCAGTTGTTTGTAAATATCATAAAGTATCTTCGTTAATACTTGCTATTTGATTGTTAGTATTTCATTACGTTAGTCTTTAAATAGTGATGCCAAATACTTGTATAATATAATCTCTATTTTTATTGCGTTCCATACCTTAGAAGGAAAAAAACTGAACTTTAATAAGGTCACTTTGTTACCTATATGTGTGTCAAGACGCTTTATTTCGGAAATGCGTGGAGGTAACAAGGGAAAATCTAAAACATATACTTTAGTCTACGGTCCCATGAAGATGAACAAAAATCTAAATTCTGAATTTAGATTAAAAAAAGATTCAGCCTCCAACAAAAGCATAAGTATTTTGACACGCTTCACTTAAGAAAACCAAAACCATAAAAACAAAGTAAAACTATTAAATTAGTCAAGTAACATCGTAATACGTAAAACAACTAATGCAACGTAAAAATCTAGACACCATTCACTTTGCATTAGATTTTGTGAAATAACGTCAGATAGGATCGTGTGGAAGAAGAAGACATGCTGCGCCGACCCCAAATAATAATTGGGGTAAGGGCAGGGGAATGATGAACCCTCGATATGCGTGTTCCACTCGCATTTGTCCGGTTGGTTGGTTTAAAGACCTTGTATTCATATGCCAGTGTTAAAAACGGTTATTTCAATATTATAAACTGACACTCCAATTCTGTTTATATGTATCGATGCTTAGGTCTACTGTTCCTTGGAGCTGTAATTAAAATATACAGCAGTTTGGCGTAAATTTTCGACGTTTGCAAGGGAATCAAAACTCACAGCGTACTTCCTGTAGACTTAAGCCGTTGCTTCATACCAAATTTCAAGATGAACCGTTGCTCATAGCACAACTAAAGAAATAATTGCGAAAACCGTATTTTTTTGGTTACATCATACAAAAATTAAGTTAATTTTTTTAGTAAATCAGTGTTTTTTTTAGCTTTGTTTAGGTTTTTTTTCATTTGACTTGTGGGTTTGGGGACGGGGCTTGGAGGCAGATTAGTCTGCCATGGAGTGCGTCTGATTTCTAGGCTCTTTGACTTGAGTATCAAGACACTCCAGTGAGATCAATACGACCCCTTTCAACCAATTTAAGGTGATGTTATACATGGCTTATTTATAATATTTAAAAGACTTAACAGAAAAAACTACTGCATGGCGTGGCACTGAAGAGGCGACGGCTGAGTAAACATTCGGAATAAATAAGAAATGGTTAATCTAGCACTTGTTTTTACTCCATTGTGTTTATGTTGTTTAATTGTCGTGCTACAAACAATGTAACAATAGCCCAGCACCAATGGCATTGAGTTACTAAATATAAGACTTATTAATCTCACACTAAACTAAATCCACGGCTTTGATTAATTACTTACTTCTTAAACCATTAGGCGTTATTATGAAGTCGCTTGTTGGATGTCGTGAAGAGCTCATTATACCTTCAGTCTGATTTAATAAAATGGCTTGTAAAAATATGTGATTTACATACATACCACAGGCTGACTATTGTCTACAAAAGGATGCATTGAAAGATAAACCGCGTCAATAAATATTTGAATCAGACTTAAATCTATTATGTTTTATCTGGATAAATTATAACCGATTTAGAGTTTAAATGTTGAACTAATGCGTAAGGCGAGGAGGCGTCATGGCAGATCTGCGCTCCGTTGTTACGAGAGCTGGGGGAGCATGTTTACAGTTGTCGCGCATTGTGCAGTGTAAACACAATTGTTGTTAAGTGGGTGTCTGGTGGCGGCGCGCGGCGCGGACCCCGTCCCGCGCTCGCAGGTGTGCTGATAAGGCGTGATGTCACCGCGCGGCGCCTGCGCGTCCTCTCGCCGCGGCCGTCAGTCGCCCGCGGCGCACAATCGTGAGCGCTGTTTTTTTTGCGAGTCTGCTTCGTATCGTGTTCCTCGCGTAGTTGTGTGTCAGATCGTCCCGTTGCGCGTTGGAGCTCGATAACACCAACAAGATCGAGAGTGTTGCTCTGGTGTCGTGTGAGGTGGAGTGTATGGTGTTGAAAGCGTGGGTGCGCAAGATGAGCGAGGCGGGAGGCGCTGAAGACGAGAGCCCGGGGCGGGCGAGTGCGCGCTGGCCGGTGGGCATCCTGCGGCGCAGCGGCGCGCGCGCAGCCCGGCGCGTGCTGCACGTCAAGTACCGCAGCGTGCCGCCGTCGCCGGCGCCGGCGCCGAGCCCCGCGCCGCCCGTGCTGCCGCTCGACATAGACGACACAGTCTCGTGCTTCTGCAGGTGTGTGGCACTGTTGTGGCCTATGAGGTACAGATCCGCGCCAAACCGCCGCTAACTACGGCGCCCTTGAGCGTCTGGAACGAATTGGTTTTGAGTGTTCCGAAGATCGGCTGGGTGAATGTTCACTAATGTATCGGTGTATGTTGTGCATTGGGCGCCATGTTTCTTTCTTATGTAAGTGATTAATGTACAAATGACTAACTATACCGGTTTGTGGCCGTTTGTTGTTTCCGCGTGTTGACGTAGTGTGGTGATTACATCGACCCAGTTGCGCCGGTGCGCGAGGCCGCGATGGAGAGGCGCGCTTATCGCGCTATCGCGTGTTATCACTCACCTGCGTGACGTCACAACATGTCGCGCTCTTGCCGCCCTCCTCCACATATTACTTCAACCTGCATTTTTCAATTTGCAATACTTAGCTAAAGTTAACAAATATCCATGCTTTACTCAAATCTTATTGAATGCATTGCAATGGCATTAGGTACCACAGTCGGTAAAACGATACCCAACAACCAAGATTACTGCATGTATTTTTTTTTTAATAAAAGTATGTATTATTTTATTTACTAATTTGGCTGCTGTGCAATTCGCCGGAAACGTTTTAGGTCGAACAAAAAGTCTTTTTGTAATTTGCACGTATATGTTAAATTGTTGAAGCCAAATAACTTTAGTTGTGCTGTTTGTATCTAAATGATCTTAATATCAATAAACAAAGGAGATTAAGAATATTTTTTTTTTCGTTAAATCACATTTTTTTAAATTCATTCGATACGTTCCGAAGTTTCATTCTAAACCCAAAAGAAATTGCGGTTCAGGTCACAAAACTAAATTTATTTATAATCAAGAACCAAATCCGGAGTCGGTTATAGTAACACATATCTTAAAATCAATTGCTGTTTGTTAGTCTCGCTAAAACTCGAGAATGGCTGAACGGATTTATTTCATCTTGGTCTTGAAATGTTCGTGGAGGTCTAGGGAAGGTTTAAAAGGTGAGAAAAAATCGAATAATTGAAATCTTTTTTTTCCTATACAAAAATTTAGGTCTTTTATTTATCGATTGGGGCAGTACGAAGTCTGCCGAGTCAGCTAGTATACAACGTTGATAAAAGCGAGAGGCATTAAATGAAACCACATATTCTGTATATCATTATAAGGCTACACAACAAAAATCAAATCAATGTAAGCAATAGTTTAGTCACAGGATATTTTTTTAGTTTTTTTTTAGTTTGAACATGCTGTATCTTCCTGATTAGGTGACTAAGTTTTATAGGCATAGTTATCTAAGAGTCATTCACCGCAAAACAACAAAATTCACGCGACGTTGCCGCTCCGCATCGTAAGTTTGCAATACAAACAAGTGCACTATTACCAAATATTTCCTTAAAAGAAAGTACAGATCACGGTCATCTCACTCTAATGTAATAAGCGTAACAGAAATAGAAATAGATCAGTCTGTTGCTATTGCGCGGGCGACGGCGGCGGTGACTCGGATAAGTAGGTCAAGGACACGATTTTTACATTGTTTAGTGCGAAGACGCGTCGCTTCCGGGGTGCACGTTACGCAATTAAGCACAAATTATTGTCGCTCACGCGTCCGGTTTTCAATATTCTCTAATATTGTTAAGTTTTTATTGTGATAGGACACCAAACTTCTTATTCTAAGATAGTGATTTATGTTGTGACAGGACAAGTTAGTTTAAGTTTAGTTGTGTGTGTGAATACCGTAGAGGAACTTAAAAACCGAATTATTTTAGCGTTTCATAAATTAAAAAATTCAACAAACAGAGATTTTATTGCACGATTAAATAACAATATTATACGTCGTTATAACTTGTGTATTAATGCAAACGGCGGACATTTCCAACAATTGAAGATTTAATGTGTAAGTGTAACAATGAATTATTATTGTTTGTTATGATCATTGATCATACTTTCCAACGATACCTACACCACTTGTTTACATTATCGTCTACATCAAACCCGGCCGCTCTGCTGTGTGTGAGCCCGCCGCACGCGCTATGCGATAGGTACAAATGCGATGTTGCCGTTTTGTTACGCAGGTCACCGCACGTCAGTGTAAATTTTTATTAAGGGTGTTTACATTTTAAGTTAATAATTAAGCTATTTAAGTTCTTTGAAAAAAGTTTTTTCGTATACTTCTTGAAAACTTTTTTTTAATAGTTTCGGATTAGCAGTAGGCACTTAGTATATGTGGTTTCATTTAATGCCTCTCGCTTTTATCAACGTTGTATATATAAAAATCAATTGCTGTTTGTTAGTCTCGCTAAAACTCGAGAACGGCTGAACGGATTTATCTCGTCTTGGTCTTGAATTGTTCGTGGAGGTCTAGGGAAGGTTTAAAAGGTGAGAAAAAATCGAATAATTGAAATCTTTTTTTTTCCAATGCAAAAATTTAGGTCTTTTATTTATCGTTGGGGCAGTACGAAGTCTGCCGTGTCAGCTAGTATATACAGGGTGTAAGAAAACTACTATAACGATCCTGAACAGGCGTATACTACTATCAATCTAAATACCAGAAAACGTATTTTTGGAGGTCAATATCAAAAACTGTTAAAGTTATTAATTTTTGTTCCATCCATCTAACGCAAAATTCTCCCCAAAACTCGGCAAAATTTCATAACACTGACAATACTCCACACCACCGCGGCATCTATGTGATCTATTGTATTATTGCTTCAAAGGAGCCGACCAGTCCAAAATAAAATAAAATGACAAAAAATAATGTTATTTATTTTATGTCAAAGGAACCGCCAGCCCTTTCGGCGCGTGCACAACTACCGCGGATTCCTTTGATGATGCCGCCGCGCCGGCGCCGACCGGCCGAGCGACACTGACGACACTCAGTCTCGTGTAGAAAGCGCTTCCGACAAGACGTACGATTGCTTGATGTTTTCCAGCTAAACATCGTTATTTCTTTACCATCGATGACTATTGATCATCCTTATCCCGACATCAGTCTCGTGTATAAATTTGTGTCGATAAGATCTCCGAATAGTTATAAGTTTTTCGCGAGAAGTTATGGCGTACTCTAACGTAACTTATTTCAATATCAAGTGTCCGAAGGAAGTTTGACGCGCAATGTTGTTTGCGGGTGGTGTAACAATGCCGTCGGTACAAGTATTACTAGCATCATCTTCACATAACGAGCCAAATTGTGAGTGTTAAGGCGAGTCTTAAAGCCAGTACAGGTGTGAAAGTATCAGTGTTACATTAAGAAATGTGATTAAACGGTTCAGAGGAATGTTAAAGTCAATACAAGTCATAAACAAAATTTACAATTAAAAGTGGTAGCTTTATTACGCACGTAAATTGCCGGAATACCAGGTTGCTGGCCACCTACATACACCTGTAAGTACCATTAACATTGTTATCATCGCACACACACAAATAAAATCAAAATAATTATTGCGACTTTAACGACTCGCTAAACATACCTAGACTAGTCAAGTGAATTTCATACCTACGCGCTACGTTCCTTTCTCATAGTTATTATTTTTGGTTAGAATTGTATTGCAAGGACCAGGTAAACAGAGGTCAAGTAGTAGTAGTAGAGAGTTTGTATGTCGAAACCGTTGACGAGATCTCCCAAGTAGTCATTGTTACGAATTCTCGATCGTCAGCTGACGGAGTAGCACGATCGACAATTCTTGATCTTTGATATTTCGAAAACAACTTATTAATCATCGTATCGTTTGTCGTACTACTACCTAGTGTAGTATTGATATTATTTTGTGGTAGATAAATACAAAATGACTGTTCAATTAATAATGTCAGCTCACGGCTCACAACGAAGATACCGCCGTAAACTTGTAGAAAATAAATTCAATAAATAGCATACAATTTTGGGATAATTTACGTAAAGTGTTTGACCTTGTGTCGTTACCAGTAAAGTTGAAATTGATTTGCAACGGTATTTTTGGCGATATGATCAAAGTATCAAACACTTGCGCTTGCGCTAGCGGCCATTCTTGAGTTCAGGTCATGACCCGAACTTTATCATATGTTCAGTGTGGCCACTAATAACGGTGGGGAAATTTAGCATTATGAATTAATTTGAACGGGGAAAAATCATAATCGCGTATCGAAGTAAAAGTCGCAGCAATGTGTTTGTAACACGAGACTACATATGCCCCTTCACGATCGTTATAGTCGTTTCATTACACCCTGTATATATATATGTTACAGTCATAGTGATTAATAAGCTATTATACATAATGACTAGTCATTATGGATAATATCTAAATTCACTAGACAGTGTAATAAATTAATCACATTATCTAGTTATTATTCATAATATCGTGTCAAAGTTAGCCAAAGTAATAATACGGTCTTTATCTTAGGTTCACCCATGTTTGATCGAACAACGTTTGATATAATATTACTCAATCGAACAACGTTTAAGAAAATCATCACTTTGTATAATGTCGTTTGACATAATTTTCAGTTCGTCGAATATTTATTTGCTATATCAACATTTGCGCTAATGATCAAAAGGTATAATGTTCATTTGATATCCACACTCCTGCCTAAAAAAAAAACCTTTAGGTGAGGTTAGGTTTTTTTTTTTATAATATCTATGTTTATTGAGGTGAAAATATTATCTTATGTTATTTTAATTGTTAAAATAATCTTTCTGATATGTATGCTTAAGGAAAATTGAAATACAAATTTATTCTTAAACGAATATCTACTTGTTTTATCACTTTATCTAATTCTTTTAATGGGTCCGCGAGACGATCAAGTGCGCTTGACAAGTCTACGTGCTTGACGATTTCACTTGACAAGGGACTTGACGCGACTTGAAGGTGCCGTCAAGTCCACATGCCGCAGTCGTTCACCGGCCTGTGCCTTTTGATGAAGCGACATCTAGTTTTTCTTAACGTAACTTTTGTATCAGCGCCATCTGTACTCAAATTTTGAAGTTGGTTTGCTTGCCTAATTTTATTAAAACTTGTCAAGTTGCGTCAAGTCGCATCAAGCGCAAGGAGCTTCAAGTACCGTCAATCAAAATTTTGGTCAATTATGGTCCAGCCCGTAGATACTTCACGGGACTTGTCAAGTCAACGCTGTAAACGATCAATATTCATTTCAAGCACGTAGACTTGTCAAGCGCACTTGATCGTCTCGCGGACCCATAAGATATTATGTATAATAGCTAGTTAATGTGATTAATTTTGTGTGAATTATCACTTTATCCAAATTGAGTAGATATTATTCATAATGACTAGTCATTATGTATAATATCTAGATTAATTACTTTGGCTGTAACATATATATATGTAATTCCATCATTTTTATATATTCTGGGCATTTCGATGCAGAGGCAAAGTTGCAGCTCGCTCTAGTTGTCATCATAGAAATGGCTGCACACACACAAGATTGACGTCTAAGTAATTACAATGAAGGTTAAGAAGGTTTAGGGATACAAATAGAACAGTTTTGTTCCAGCGAATAACAAAACACTGTTCATAAATTTTAATGCTCGATATTTGGAAGCTCTATAAACTCATTGAGATGTACCAATTATTTGCGTTTCCCTATTCAAAGGTCATTAAATCTAAATATTTTTTTTGATGTATATCACTCGTAGTAAAGATGGATATCGACTAGACCTTGCGAAAAAGAATCTTAGTGTAAGTATAAGCTCCACATAGTGGGCAAGGTGAAGAGAGGTGAATAAGTATGACGCTGTGTGGTGGTGTGTGTGCATGTATGTTCACGGGTATTGGAAGGTGATCTCATATGTAATTATTAATGATCATCAAAACTATTAACTTGGACCAATGTCTAAGGCAATTCAAGTGAGTTCGAGAAGAAACGGCAAGATTTAACCGATAGAAGAAGAGTGATCTTTAACCATGATAACGCAGGACCACGCACATCCTCGGAAACTCTGAAAACATTGACACCTTGATTGGACAGTTTTAGTGCATCCGCCGCATAGTCCTGACTCCTGACCTTGGACCTTCAGATACTATTACAATTAATACAAGAAGACTACTACAATTTATTGTAGTATATTTTGTTATGAAATCACAGTTTTTTTTTTATAAAAAACGAGATTATGTAACAACATACAAAATGCCCACAAGCCATCGAACTAAATGGCACTTATAAATTTTAATAAAATTTCCTTTAACTAACGAAAAGGCTTTTAAATAGTATAGTGAACTATATATTATGTAAAAAAAAACTTTACGTCAAACGGTTTTCTTACCATAAGTATAATGTTTTGAACTAAAAGCTATAAAAATATTCGTCAAGTCCTAGCTACCAGATCGCACCAATCTTGTCATTAATCTGACGTACAGATCAGACGAATGTAAAATTTATGGGCATAGCGTCTCTACAGTGAATATTATAAGTATTTTGAGTTGACATGCCCAACGAAAATTTGAGAACAAATGAACAGGGCAAGCAAAAGTAAACCGCTACAATACGAAAAAACTTTCGGCAATTAGTTACATATTAACAATTATTGTATCTCTTTTAATTCACGGGATAACTTCAAGGGAAGAAACCCGGTCCTTTTTAAAGGCTTACACGGGGACACAGGTCCAACATGCAGAGGCCTTGTTGAGAACTTTAATCTAATATGTGATGGGGCAACTACCAAGGGCCATCCACCCCTGCTCTATGAAAGAACAGACATGGACGGCCCAAGGTAGCTACTAAACTATTGTAAATTATGGATAAAACGAATTTGGGCTATGGATAGGATATGTTGGATGTGTTTATTTCTCAAACTATGGATAACTATGGCACCTGCCTTTCAACACATGAAAATGCAATTAAAATACCAATTATTAATTATTAGGAAGATAATTAATGTAAAAACAATAAAATAAAACTAGTCTGAATATATGTAAGTCATAAAAAATATTCGACTCTGCACGGATAGTCTTGTGGTGGTAGAGGACATTACGCCAATTGCCATTGTGCGCGACGACGTGTCGCGGGCTCGATTTTCGCGTAGGACAAGAATCCGGGTGGACTACAAACTTAATTAATTTCACGTTTTCAGTATTGATCAACTATAAACTTTTCTGTATGAATTGTGCAACTCTTGATCTTGATTGGTTGCCTTTTTGCAAATAGCATCAACTTTTATTGGTTTAACAGATGTCTGTCAAGACGAGCACAGACTGGTTCATCAGTCTATAGGTCACCAAGTCCACGTCTCGAGTGTGTGTAAGAAACACTGCGAAGGTGCTCGATGGAAAATTTGTAGTTGAGTAATGAGCGCGTGGATTTTACCGGGCCGGCGCGGGCGGCGCGACGCGGCGAGCGTGACGTTTGTGTTTTTGTGATGAGCCTTGTTTACTGTTCGCGACGTATTACGTGATCGCGCGGAGACTTGCTACATCCTGTATCAATAAACCGTTTAAACGATTTATGAATATGTAGGTAGGTGTATGATTGCACGTACGTGATATTATAAAATGAAATCTAGAACGGAATCAACGACTGTAACGTGAACAATGTGGAATATTTCGCTCCTCATTATTTTACTATAAAGCAATTAAACAAATATAGATGGTAGACGATATGGAATTTGTCAAAAAAACTTATTGGTATGAAATCTACCAAAAGATTTCCAAAAAACATCGAATCAATAAAAATAGTACGAAAATATAAATCCCATCAAGGATCCTGAATCCTGTGAAAGTGGGGGCTAGTTACTAGATTTTTCTTCTTTAAGGGAAAAAAAATACCATTTTTTATTTACCTATTGGTTTGTTTTAGTTACACTCCGTGCGCTGTAGCATGGTGCGGGTGACAGTTTCTGTAACGTTTCGTGTCACTCTTGAAAGTTGCTGCGATGTAAAAATTATGACTTATTATTTTAGCTGTATCACATTCGTATTATGTAAAATCATTTATAACTGTAATAAATTAAATTAAAACCATCCAGAACGTTCTAATCTTCAAATAAAATCGAATGTAATGAAAAAAAAAGTAAAGTGTTATGCGTGTAACGTAACGGGATAGACGTCTTTAGTGATGGGATGTAGTGCTTCGATGGATAATTAGTCGACGTTTTTTTGGCATAAGAAATGTATATCGTGCGTAGTTCAACTTTCTTTTTTAAAAAGCGTCTAATTATTATGATGAAACAACGCATCATTATAAGATTGGTTAAAAAGTTGCTAAGGAAAAATATTTACATTTTGTTCGTCCAAACTCATATCTAAATCAAGATAAGTAGTCACAAAATATTTATATTGTTACACTGCGCAACTAAATAACACGCAAATTTTTATAACAAAATTAAAGATAATTAAATGTATGCTGCTAGTATCGACAGCGATAAAAAAGATTTTTCTAATGCCCATCACTAATGAGAGACGTCAACGTCATACAGGCAACTGTCACTCGCACCATGCAACAGCGCACGGAGTATAAATACCATATTGTAGTAGTACGCTGGAAGTTTAATCCCTACGCCGTGGGTGACCAGCATTCTGATCACATCTAGTAGTTGGAAAGCTGACAATTGTACGCTGTAGTGATAAATTGGCTGCAAATCATGAAACCTCTACACACAAATAAATTAACGGAATTGCCTCCTCGCCGAGCTCGAAGGGTGCAAAACTAAATGATAATCAGAACTGGTTGAGGCACAGTAAAATAATATTACAGAGTAATGTTTTTACATAAATGGGCAGGTAATGCCTACGATTTCGGATCGTGGCGCCCAACCAGGATGAAACAATCGCTAATGTGCCGCATTTTATGAACGGACGGTGTGTTGTTTTTAGAGCAGTAAAGGCGCGAAAATGACAAGAACAAACGTTTCAATTGTGCTGATTGTTCGAATGTGGATGATTTTTATTTTTGTAAATATAATAATAAAATATTTTGTGTGTATCAAATATCTTGGCTCAAAAATGTATCGTTCCTATTTTCATAAAACCCATTTGCCATGAATTAAGTCTTAAAGCCGACATAATCTTCAATCCAATCAAAATACATCATACATTTTTTAATTAAACACTTCCTTTTTTTTTTTGTTTTATTTGCTAAATAAAAAGTTTATAAAATATTGACAATGTCAAAATAGATAGAAAGTCAAATTAGACAGGCTGTAGGTTATTGTTACGGAAAATTGCTGTAGGTGCCTATCACATGTTATGTACCGTGCGGCTGTAGCCATTTATATTTTAGAAACGGCTAAATCCTACTCTATTTATGTATACTGTGTGTATGTGTAGGTAAAATCCCTTTACGAACAAATGCCTTCGTTCATACAGAAATCAAGCTACAACTTGTCTGATTAAGTGCCGATTAATTTGCCTGAACGGACCTATATAAAGTGTCCCCTTTTTCTTTTAAATTCGTGGTCCTACTAATATTATACAAGTAAACGTTAGCAATTGTAGATAAATGGACGGGTGAATGAATGAACTCTTTCACTCTCAAACGACTGAATGAATTTAGATGACATGTTAGTTGACAGTTTATTACTAGACCGTTTAACCGACTGCGTCAAACATAACCCGTTTTCTCAGCTATAACTAACATTGGCGCGGGCGAAGTCGATTAAAAACAAAACATATTTTTGCTTGAGGTTAACCGGAAGGATAATACATATTTATAGAATCTTCTATCGCCTTTACATTTTGCTTTGATATTTTTTGTTACTAATAATTATTAGCAGACCCTAAAATGTATATTACAATACCCTATAAATGTATATTACCATTACTCTATAAATGTATATTACAAATAAGAGCAAAGCTAAGTGTACAATTTTTCTGTTGCAGGTGAGTCGCATGCTCGCTCGCTCGCCATTGTGTTCAGTACGTAAGTGCCCTTACACAAGTAGCGTCCGCCGCCATCGTCCATTTTACCATCGTCTTTTAGGCAAATACTGTAGATATTATACAGGCTCTACACAAAATAATTATGCATGACCAACGGAAATTCTTATTACCTCTCAAATTCCTGTTGATTTGGGTGCGAGATATTAGTTAATCATCTAGGACAGGGGTGGCGAACCTTTACGTACCAATGTGCCATTTTTCGTAGGCTCAAGAAATATCTATTGAGCCTACGAACCCGCTTATGTATCTAAAAAAATCCTTGCGTAGGACGCAGAAATATTTTTACATACCTACCTACTTTACGCATTTTTGGTAGTGTAAAGGAATTTAGTGATTAATAATATTTTGGGCACGTCATTTAATCATTAATGACGTGCCTAAAATATTATGCCGTGTGGCAAAAGTTGCACGCGTGCCATTGATTCGCCAACGCTGATCTAGGAGGATGACCGATACGGATTTGTCAGAGCACGATCAAGCAGTGTGCCTCCTACAGTGTAACCTACCGAGAGTAGATAGCGTTGTATTATATCGGAGATTATTAGTGCTTTGCATGTGTCGTCAGTTTGTTCTAGTGGCTAGTGATGTAGTCGTACGCTTTTATGAAATCGTTGTAAATCGTATGACATGAGTGAAAAGGATTTTGATTAAGATTTCAAATGATAATTTTGTTTGCAAGTAATATAAATTGGAATATTAAAATTCACCATTGAATATCTATAAAATATATATAAATAAATATGTATATGTAAAATCAATTGCTGTTCGTTAGTCTCGCTAAAACTCGAGAACGGCTGAACGGATTTATCTCATCTTGGTGTTGAATTGTTCGTGGAGGCCTAGGTTTGAAAGGTGAGAAAAAATCGAATAATTGCCGGGCAAAAACCCTTAAAACAGCCCTTTTCTTTTTCCTGTACAAAAGTTAAGTTGGTAATGGATATTTAAGAACATTCGGCGACCAATAAAACCAAGATTACATCGTAAGACTGATGTACCCAGACAACAAAATGTCGGCACGCAGCACATATACAATAATAATATATCGTTTGAAAATGCCCCAATAAATATTCTAAATCGGATCCGTATTTAATATTTTGGCTATCAAGTTTTAGTCAATTTGTCAACTTGTCAATAGCAACCTGGGTTCAACTTAAGAGGACAAATATATTTGTTTTGCTGATTCAACCTTGTGATCGAATCTATTCACCCAAGAACAAACAAATTAAAATATGCATAGTAGTGGTATATATGGTAAAATATTATCAAATACTAAAGTAATTCTCATTTTCTTTGTGTCATAAAGTTTATTACAGCACTGTTAAAAGAACTTAATTTTAAAATTCTTCTTTAATGATGATGATGTATGTTCAAATACAACTAACTGATAACTCTATGTATGTTAATTACACCAAGATACTAGATATTATTATACCATATTATAATCTGCCGCAAACATGCATTTCTTTTTACCCGACTGCGCCAGAAGGAGGTTTATGTTTTTCGAGAGTATGTATGTATAATTGTTTGGCACGCTTTGCAGCCTAAACGGCTTGATGGATTTTGGCTTGAGAGGTGTCGTTAGATTTGTATTGACTGTGAGAGTGACAATGGATATATCGAATTAATGAAGAAATCAAAATGGCGAATTTTTGGCGCCAAATTCGAATATTGCTCGCTCTGTAGCCTGAACGACTCGATGGATTTGAGCTCAATATGTGTCTTTAGTTTCGTATTGACTGTGAGAGTGACACTAGGTATATCAAAATGTAAAAAAAATGGCGGATTTTTGTCGCCAAATTCGAATATTGCTCACTCTATAACCTGAACGACTCGATGGGCTTCTGCTTCAGTGTCGTTAGAATTTTATTAGTTGTGAAAGTGACTCTGGTTATAAGTTTTTACCCGACTGCCACTCATACACCATTTTACACCTGAATATGTTTATTTACCATTCTATTTTGTATTGTACCTGCATTCTAAGCAAATAAAGATTTATTCTATTCTAAACTGGGCCACTTATTTATAAAAAAATAAACTAGAAAGTCTGACATAATATAATTATTAAAAAACAAAAAACCCGACTGCAAAAAATAACCACTAACTAAAAAGAGATAAACAAGCTCTATAATTTAGTGTGAAGAGAATACAGTACACCGCACATTAGAATTAATGCAGGCGGGACAAACAAATTACTCAAATATTGACAGTAGTTTAGTTTACTTACGCTAAGAACTCACGGAGCGATCTTTTCCCGCGCCCGCCGCGGTGGCGGGCCCGCAGACTCTGTAGAATGCAGGTTTACATGTAAAAAATTAAAGCACAACTCACGACGCGGTTTACGCCCGCAGACTGTGCGATTGTTTGCGGCTCCCGCGGCACCGGCGGGCAACTTGTAGAATCGCGCGGGCCGCGGTCGCCCGCAAGCTCTGCGGTTCGCGCCTGCGTGCTCTGCGGTCGATTGGCGGGCGATCGCAGTGGCGCAGATGGCGCGCGCGGGGAGGAGGTACAGAAAGCTGCGGTACCGCGCGAATAACCGGTCTCGTGAGTTTGAAAATAAATTCGCGGTTCCGCAACCGCTGCGGGCACGGTAAGAAATCGCTCCATGAGTTCTTAGCGTTAGATTTCTACAAAAGGGTTTAATTAATGATAGATATTGACTAATGCTAGATACAGATTGTGTTTGTCCCGCGTGCATTAATTTTATTGTACGGTGTACTGTATACACTTGACGATGACTCCTGAGTTTATTTCGACGTTTCTTATCAGGGTGCCCAGTTAGGAAATGTCAAATCCAGCGAATATTAACATTGACATGTAAATAAGATAATTTTAGTCTTGTTTGCAAAATAAACCATTTCATTTCAATAAATACATCTGCCAAAAAAATGCGGTAAATGGAAGACCATGAATAAAATAAATGCTCCGGTTATTATTATAATGTTTAAAAAGACTCGCGACACTGATAGCTCAAGATTTTGAGTTCACCTGAAGTACCCTGTAGGTTTTGATTCCCTTGTGAGTGGCGAAAATTGGCGGCACAAACGGCTGTATCTTTTGATTGCGTTGGTTTTATTTTCTAGACTGACAGACAAACAGACGCGCGGACATCAATCTGAATCGTATAACGGTTCCGTTTTTTCTTGAGAGGTACGCCGCCCTAAAAAGGAAGCAATTCAAGAACTATGTAAACGATGTTGGTGAAAAAAAAAAACGGTTTGACTTCTATTCCTGAATTTAAATTTTTAGGAGGAACTGCTCCTAGCAACAGTATCCCTATATATATTTCCTAATAGGTTACGTTCAATGATAATAATGCGCCTTTGCCTTAAACTATTTCCAAGTGAAACGCGCATAGTAGGTTCGTTTAGGTACCGACAGGTACTGAAGTAGTACAAAAGCACTCTGACAGGGGTAGTCACTTACATCGTTCCCCAAACAATCACGCCACACGCGACCTTGACCTACTCTATTAAGGTTCCTCCGTGCGTACACGAGACTGGGTACGGGGGGGGGGGGGCAGACCGCGCTCCTCCGTACTCCTACATGTCGCACGCTACCGTCGCAGTATAAATAAATACAGTAGTACGACTCGGCCGTTTCTTGAAAATAAATACAACCGCGCGGCGCGTAACAGCGATAGGACTGCAGGCTCACCTACAGCATTTTGACTACATCAAAAACACACCGTCCGTTCGTGACTGCAACTGTAGGATACTGATGCCACACCGTTTTTATGAAGACGATATACTTTGTATATTATTGCACTGTGATATCACCGCCACTTGCTTTACAACAACATTGACTGGCTAAACAACAGAAACACATATTCTAAACATGGTGGTCGCGTTGCATGTTGTGTTGATAACTTTATTAAGACAAAAAGTATACAGGTCAAAATGTATATTCGTCTATTTACTTCATGATTTAAATATGTATTAAACCTTCTGGCACCAGTTATTATTGGGTAGTACCCTACGCAAACCTTTGTGTTTGTGACTCGGTAGTAATGCTCTTATGCTTGACTCTTACCGGCTACCACCACCTGAATGCTTTTCGTTCCCTATTGACTATTATAGTGGACCTCACGAACTCGTTCAGACACCAGCGCAAAAGCTAAGCTTAAAATTTTGAATTTTCATACTGAATGTTATGTATATTTTCTTGTATTTTTTTTTCTTTAGCAAAAAAAAATGTGATATTGAAACCGTAGAATTTGGTTTGGAAGAGTATAGTTGGTAACTCTTTATTAAAGTACATACTATAAGTGTGTTTCTACTGATTAATTTTTATATGAAATTGTAGCTTATAACAACTCATGCAGCGATTTTACAGATAGTTATGTATGTGTCATGGCAATATCGTAAATTTAGCACTTTATAAAATGCTCGTGCATTTCATGAAATGGCCACGACATTATGCACAAAAATTGCACACAAGTCACGCGAGTCGGCTTACGCCCGCTTTGTCTCCGTTGGTTGCGGCGTCTGCGTTCGAGCGGTAACTCGTATAATGTGCGCATTGTGGCGGTTGGTTTGGTTGCTTAACCACGCATGGCCGTGACTAAGTGAATCTCGTGATTTTAGAAATAAAACTTACAGTTCCTCAGTCGCGCAGGAGAAAATGTACGATCGGGACATTTGATAATTAATTGCAATATTATCCTCTACAAAACAACACAATTTCGGTCACCTCGAAGTTAGAAATGCTGTGATCTATGGTTATTGTTATTGTAGGGGCACACATGCACACATTGCTGATGATCAAGTTATACTAGCCTCGTCAGCTGAGGAGTTACAAGAACTTATGACTGTGTTGTATGAGTCTTTGAAGAAGAAAGGTATGAATGAGAATGTTTCTAAGACAAAAGTTATGGTTTGAAAGAGATGAGTGTGTGACAGCATGTAACGTAATGATTGGAGGTGAAAAAGTAGAACAAGTGAATGAATTTGAGTATCTGGGCACGAAATTTACGAGAGATGGGAAGTATGATAGTGATATTGAAAGAAGTGTGAATGCTAGAAATATAGTGAATGGTGCACTGCATACCTTTATGAACAGCAAGAAAGTGTCTAATAAAGCACGTTTAGCAGTTCATAGGGGTGTGTTGGTACCGACGCTAATGTATGGGAGTGAAAGTTGGGTGTGGCATAAGAAGCATGAAAGTAGAATAAATGCAGTTAAAATGAGAGCTCTAAGAAGTATGCTAGGACTGAAATTGAACGATAGGATTAGAAACGATGTGATAAGGGAAAGATATGGCGTGAAAGAAGATGTAGTCACAAGGATTGAGAAAGGGATGCTTAAATGGTTTAGGCATGATGAGAGGATGAACGAAAGAAGACTAACGAAACAGATATATGAGTGTAGTTGGAATGGAGTTGTTGGGAGGGGAAGACCACGACAGACGTTCCATGACCAAATAGGGAAAGTCCTAAAAAAGAGTCAGGTCAGGAGTACCCTAAACCGACGGGCGTGTATGAAGCGACTGATGAGTGTGAATGAAGCTAAAGTGGTATACCAGGATCGTAGCAAATGGAAATATGTGATCTCTGCCTACCCCCAAGGGAAAGAGGCGTGACGTTTATGTATGTATGTAGGGGCACGCCTTCATTTTAACTGTTCTGCATAAAACCAAAATTTAAAAGTTAATTAACCGAAGTGCTAGGCATATATGTATAACCGCATGTATAACCACAATATAATAATTTATACAGTCAAGCAACGCAAGTCATGCCTACGCTTTCGGATTGTCGCATTACCCTGGTACGATACTTAACGATACACTCGCGAGCGTGTCGCAGTGACGAACGGACGGAGTGTTATTTGTTAAACAGTAACTGCGCGACGTTTTTTATCACAAATAGAACTACTTTAAAAAATATTTTATATTTAAGTGGCATATAAATTAACATTACTTATGAGACCTTAAAAGTTTACAAAAACATTAGATATGATGTCATCAAAGAAATTATCCGTTTCGTTGCCGGCCGGAAGTGTGCCAAAAAGGCTGGCGGCATTGCTACGTTGAATGGCTATGCCTATCCTCTGTGCGAGGTAAAAGCCAGCCTTTGGGTTACGGGAAGTGTCACCAAAGCGTTTCGCTAAATCTTTAAAAAGGCCAATCGGCACTCAGGCCCCATGGTCCCAAAGTCAAGCCTCAAAACATCAAGCGGCTCAAACATGTAGTTACTTACTACGAGTAAAGATAAAGATAAGATAAAGATCATTTATTTGTTAGAATATAGTACAATGTAGGTGTAACAATAAAACGTTATGACGTGCTTATATTCTACCATAGCTTATAATATATAATATATATTTTCACCGTTTGAGGTTCTCAGCAGCCGCAACAGTAGCGCCACCACAGCTCGACGAACCTGAAAGATGAGATGGCGTAAGAATATCGAAACAGGTGTCTTTCCACACTAAAGGTCTATCCATCTTCCAAGGAAAAAAGGACAAACCGTCCGATCTCTTGCCATCGTCGCGTGCTAAACCGTTTGGCGCTACGGCTGCATGACAAACCGTGGTAACAAAAAATAGAACTACAGAACTAGATAGGAACTGAAAGTAAGCAAATGTAAGTATTTACAAGCTTTACTTTCATATGGACAGATAGTTGTATTCTTATAGAGCTTGGCCGACTTGATTTTAAAAACCGGCCAAGTGCAAGTCAGGCTTACGTACTTCCGGTTCCGTTCCATAAGGGTTCCGTACTATCATCTATAATGGAAAATCACGTTTGTTGTAGGTATACTAATCAAATATTCAAGTTTCTACCCGATCTTCTATTAAGATCGAGTAGAAAATTACCTTTATTGTATGGCCATGGGTACCCCCATATATATTTCATTTATTTTTATTTTTAGCATTTGTTGTTATAGCGGCAACGGAAATTACATCATGTATGAAAATTTCAGCTTTCTAGTTATAATGGTTTTTGAGATACAGCCTGGTGACAGACAGACAAACAGCGGAGGCTTAGTAATAGAGTTCCGCTTTACTCTTTGGGTACGGAACCATAAATCTTAAAGGTAATTTTTACAAAGAAAACAATAAATTATCATCATCATACCCCTGCCCTTATCCCAATTATTTATTTGGGGTCGGCGCAACACGTCCTCTAGACGTGTTGCTTAAAGTTTTGGCTATGGTTTTATAGTCGGCCGCCTGCCTGACACTAACCCTCTTTGGGAATGCGATTGTTGGTTGTTTACCCGCCACCATTCGGGTGACCCAAGGTGCTTGGTACAGTGCACTGGGTCTTAAGGTCCATTAGTCGCCTTTTACGACACCCAGTGGAGGATATGGGGTGGTGCTATTCTTTATATCCGGACACCACACGGAATAGATTAATTTTAGTAAAATATTTTTTAAAGCCATTAACTAAAATTATAATTACATATAATAATATCATTAGCCAATTTTGGCCCCGGCAGCTAGTGTCATTAGACACCAGCAATTGCGTAGGATATAATAATATGTGTAATATTAATATTGCTCAAGCGTGTGTGCAGACACAGGTGTACTCTCTGTTTTCCCTCATAGCCCGATGGGACGACAATCCGGTACGTCCGGAGAGAGATCAGACGCTCAAGGAAGTGGAAGACCCTTCCGAAGCAGGGAAACTGTGATATTTATATCTAAAACCTTTGGTTGTGATTTGAATACTTTTATTCCTTGAAATATAGGTAGCAATAAAACTGAATTTATATAACGATGTTTTGAATACATTAAAGAAATTCAAATCTCAGACAGGCCTCAAACTTTTTTTTTCGGGGTGAAAAGCTATTGACTGCAACTCATTCCGGAGGCATAGCGTGGGTATATGTCAGACTCCCGGCGACTAAAAACACCCCAGGCTCTTTTCTGTTGCCTGAGTCCCAGAGTCGCGGAATTGCTTGCGCATGCTTTGCGTGACTCCGACAACGGACTCGAACCTGCGACTTCTAGCTAAACGCACTAGACGCTTTACGTGACGCTTTGGTTACGACCGCACCGTAACATTGGGATCAGTTCTTAATTTTATTAGATAGTACTTACTGAAGTAGTAGTAGTACTTACTGAAGTGATCAGTCAAATTACTTTGGCCGTACTATTAACAACTGAGATATAAGAAGACGTTGCGATTGCAACGATTACACAATAAAATTATTACCTATTTCTAAATTCGAAATGGCATTGAAACAAACTGGTTTGTCAAAATTTTAATAGATGAATAAAAACGACATTTACGAAACCACCTAAATGTGTAGCTTAGCTGTTATGGTGTATGGCGCGTATAGTGCGGGCACGGTAATATAATTAAACAGTATGATATGTTGCATATTATTCATTTAAATGTTTAATACTCAATTATTTATTGCATTCCATATGTACAGAGATGGTAAAAAATGAAACAAGTTAAGATTAATATAGAGCCTGTCGGGCACGCTAAAAAAAGGAAAGAGGAAGAGGGCTAAAATAGAAATTTATTAAAATCAATATTCTATATATGTAAGTTTTATATTACAGCTTTATTAAATGTATTGTATTTGTGTATAGTAGTATTATGTGTAGTAATTTGTGTTCTGTATATTATGCTGTGTGTACAAAAACAAAAAGTATTCCTCCTTATTCCTTCCGTGATCGCGCTTCGGCCGTTTGTATGGATATTATCAACACATAAGATAAGGTGGTGCCGGCGCTCTGCACCGTTAGTGCTGCGGTGTTTGTTATCCATCAACAAAAGCCACCCGACACCTACGAAAGGCATTATGGCTCCAACTCGCACACCACAATTTGATTCGCGTAACACTTCCTGTTTAAATTCCGTTTCTAAGAACTTGAGCATGTAAATATGAGATCACCTCATGGTAGCAACCTCACATTTAGCATAGTGGGCTGTCCCCACTCAGCTAAATGGGGAATTACTCCAGCGTCACAGAGGCCTATTGGGTTGCAAAGCCTAGGTGATAAAAACAACAATTGACACACTTTGTATATGTGCCACAGTACAGAGGAGTACACATAGCCAGGGTACTCCTCTGTATATTTATCGGCCGCGCCTTATTAATTCTTGAAATCCCCGCTTGGGCTCCTCTACTACTAAAAAGTAAAAACATTTACCTCCGTTTTTGGGTAGTCGTTTAAATAAGAAAATGATCAAAATTAACCTTTACAAATTATATACCAAAACCTTCCTCAAAAACCACTGTATACATTGGTGATAACTGCATGAAAATTGGTGCAGTAGTTTTTGATTTTATCGTAAACAGACAGACAGACACGGCGAAGGACTTTGTTCTGTTGTGTTGACATAATATGTAGTGATAGTGATATTATTATTTATTATATTTGTGCTGTTGGTGTGCTCATTATAAATAAATAAGTATGTATTTAGAAGTATGTGTGTTTTTCAGTTGTCTAGTACTCATAATATAAGATTGAATAGGATTTTTAGGTTACTTAACATAATAATAGGTTGGGGAAAAAGTTTCTTCGCATTTTTTAAGAAAATTTAAAACATTTTTTAATATAGTTTATTTACATTTAACTAAGGGATGTATGTACCATTTTGTCGATAACCTTTTGCCATCTTGTAGGTAGGGACATGATCCCATTAATATAAAAATTGTGGGACTTCTCATCAAAATACCGCGACAAATGGATTTGGCAGTCCTCTCGTGATCTTAACCTAACACTGCCTCAAGAATTCTGAAGAGACCGAAACAGGTGGAAATCTGAAGGTGCAAGGTCAGAACTATTCGGCGGACGCATTAACACTCCCCAGCCAAACTCTTTTAATTTTTGCTGAGTGGCTTTAGATGTGTGAGGTCTAGCGTTATCATGATGGAACACCTCACCCCTTCTGTTGATCAATTCCGGCCGCTTTCTCTCAACTTCTTACTTTAATCTCATCAGTTGTTCGCAGTTAGAGTTTAGAATCGATAGTCCTGCCTGGTGGTATAGCTCATAATGAATAATGCCTTCCAATCCCACCACACATACAACATCACCTTATTGCGATTTATCCCAGGTTTCGCCACAGTCTGTGAAGCCTGACCGGCCTTTGACCACGACCTTTTTCCCATGTTCTGGTCCACTATTCATCACCAGTTATCAGCTTCTTAAAAAATGATTCGGTTTCATTACGTCGTAATAAAGAATCACAAATGAGTACACGGTTCATTAGGTTTCTTTCAGTGAGCTCGTGAGGTACCCAAATATCGAGCTTTTTTGTGTATTCAGCTTTTTTCAAATGCGCAAAAACTTGTTTTGTGGTCAATTCCCAGTTCTTCAGCTACATCGTAACTACTGATATGTCGATCTTGCTTCACTTTTTCAAAAATGGTATCCATTTTATCCGTAGTAGGGCGACCAGAGCGAGGTGCATCTTTGACATCAAAATTTCCGGATTGAAAACGTTTAAACCAAATTTGTGCTACTCTCACAGACACTGCACTAGTTCCATAAACATCGCAAATTTTTTTCGCGGCTGGCGTTGCATTTTTACCTTTTTTTGTAGTAAAATTTTAAAATGTATCGAATTTCTTCATTAGATTCACTACTATTAGAAACTAAATAACAACTACACTACTACTACTACTATTAGAAAAACAAATCAAATTTTAAAGAAAATCAATCAGATGTCCTTTAAAATTTTAACTTTCAATTATGCCTAAACCAGCCAGGTACAAATACTGTAGCCAAAAAGATTTAATTACAAGTTCATACATTACTATAATGCTAAAAGCCTTTTCCCCAACCTAATATTTTCTCAAGCTATCGTGGACAAGTAAACCTTCGTGATAAGCCCACATACACCAGGCACTTCACGAAGGTTACTTGTGTGACTACGTACGTACTAGTTCATATTAGTTCATATATCAAAAACGGGTGTACAGTTTAGTCGCGAGAACGTAACTGACAGACAGAGCTGCATTTAAATACCTTTATATTACTGTGCATATTTCCCTCCCAAATTAATATTCTAGCCCTAGATCTACTTCTGTTGAGTTTTATATTTTAGATCTTGGGACTGCTTTCTTTATTGCATACTAGCGACCCACCCCGGCTCCGCACGGGGGCTATGCTGATACTAAATAGTAAACATACTATAGAAAAACTGAACGTTGTATATAAAAACACTAGCTGTGCCCGCGACTTCGTCCGCGTGGAATAATTATTTTGGGCATCATTTATTTTTGCGGACAACCTCCTTAGCTTTATAAATTTAGCTGTTACCCACGACTTTGTCCTCGTCATTTTCTGTTATAATTTTAGACAATTTAGTTTTTAAATTTTTTAGTTTTATTTTCTTGTGGCAGAAGTACATATTGATTTTCTCCACAACCTGATACGTCGATACAACTCTTAACATATGCATTAATTTCGACCGAATTTGATTACCACAAAAACGGTTCCAGTGAGTTAATCTTAAAAGATAGACATATACAGCTGTCCTGGACATTTTTTTAGATCATTTCAACAGGAATAATTCTTTAATACATATATTTTGGGTATCTTGAACCGTTTTCGGAGTGCACGCAACGGAAGCCCTCAAGGATAAATAATTTTCCCCGTTTTTTTCATATTTTTCATTATTTCTTCGCTCCTAATAGTTGCAACGTGATGTTATATAGCCTAAAGCCTTCCTCGATAAATGGTCTATTCAACACAAAAATAATTTTTTCGATTCGACCCAGTAGTTCCTGAGATTAGCGCCTTAAACAAACTCTTCAGCTTTATAATATTTAGTATAGATAGCGGCCCGCTCCAGCTTGACCGCAAACACTACGTCCCGCAATTTTTTAATCTGTAATATCTTCGAAAATATTCATTTAAATCATATGCTGTAAATTGCCATATTAATATATACAACGTGTAACGGAAATAACGCACATCCACAGACACCCCAAAAAGAATATCCTTTTTTATCCACAATTAATGTATTGAAACATTTTTATCATTTTCTTAGATATTTGTTTTTATTCATATTGTCAGAATAATTTGTACAAATAATTGGCAAAACGCGTGTGGGCGCCCTATTGCTCAATACGTTACTTATAGCCTA